>VWZP01006042.1:0-41043 GCA_013396995.1 Dicaeum eximium
ACACTAGAAAACCCACTACTACAGATATAGATGGGGGTCCTTGGGGATGAAAGGGAAATATATTTCTGCAGGAACGTGATATTAACAAAAGACTTCCAAAAACACAAGGTACCAGTTATATTTGGCCATCAGGTGAAAAAATATTGACTCAAACTTGAAGTATAAGAACAGTGACATTGAATCTCTGCCTCATTCATTTTAGTCAAAATTTTCCCAAGGAGAGAAGACCTTAGTTACCTTGAGGTCCTTTTCCATGTACTCAGAGATGTCTGTGGAGAAAGGAGGTTTGTACATAACAAGTAGAAGGCCAGGCAGGAGAACTGCCTGACTAACTTCTGTATTACAGGACACAATTATTTTTCTCTGTTGAAAATATAGCTGAATATGATAATATCTGATATTGAATAGTGGCCTAAAGATTCCTCAGCCATGACCTGAGTCTGGCTTTATATCAAATCAACTGAAGTCAAAGTCAGGTTTACCATGAAAACCTAAATCCCATAGCACAATAGCATAAAATATGTGTTTCAGCAGCTCTTCCCACTTGAGAAGCAGCTGTCATTGCTGATGCTTGCAATGATGGTTCCACACACCAAGTGTGAGTGTAGGTGAGTGATTTGATCTCACAGTCCACTTTCTCCTGAAACACTACTCAGCTCTCTCATTAGAAATTCAGGACTATTACAATTTTCAATATCTCTGTGTATTCTGCAGGGATACAAATAAGTTTTGTTTTAATAATTATTTCTGACATGTTACTTACAAGATTTCATGCTTGCTTAGGAAATAGATTAAATAATCAATCTCTGCTAAAATTACAGCAGGGGAATGAAAACTTCTAAACTCTGAGCACTGCCATGGGCTCGACCCTAAATGTTTTCACAGCTGAAAACTCATGATGATTTTAGAGAAGTCTTGCTGAGCCAGTGAAGTGGCTGGGGTAAGCCCCCAGGCACGCATGCAGCACCACTGCTCAGGTGCCAGGATGAGAAGGTGACAGCAGAGGGAGAAGACCGTGTGCTCTCAGTTTGATCCAGGGGGCCATGGCCAGAGAGACCCTCTAGGATGCTGTGATTTCAGTGCAGCACTGGCAGCTCTGCCTGGTTAAATCCATGAACATTTTGCAGTTGATCTCTGGGGTAGCTGGGATAGGTCGTATGGTTTCATCCCTCAATTGCTTTAGCACTCACCTCATTTAAAGCACATTAGCAGCTTAATTGAAGCCAATGGTACAGTTCAGATACTTTAAATGAGTTATGTTCTTAAGAATTTTGTTGAATTGAGGCCTTAATGAACATAGTTAATGAATGCGAGATCCTCTGAGATTTGGACCGTCTTTAATCTCACAGTTCACACTGCCGAGTTGCTTGAATTCAGCAGAAGTCCTTGTTGTCACCAGAAGGAATGTCACCTCTCTCTTTCCTAGAAGAAGTCTTCACCACATCCCTGGCACTGGGACCTGCAATCCTATGGCTGTGCAGTGTGCCAGTCTGGACCTGTTCCCTGCAGGGGCTAGGCAGGCAGCAGGCACAAACAGCGTGCTGGAGGTGGTGACAGAGCTGGTAGGTGGTACCACTCTTCTGGAAGCACAACCAGTATGCTCTAGCTTGAACGGACCATATAACCACAGCACCACCAAAATCAAGGAAAAAGCCACTTGTTAAACCACTGGACTGCTTATGTGATAACTAAGTATCCAACAATTAAATCAGAGGTTCAACAAGCATATCAAAATTCTTTACCAGGGAAAACCTGGAGACTTCAGCATTTACATAAACTGTCATGAGTGCAGTAAGACCAAACCTTATCTTCAAACATGAGCATACACAACTAAGAAACATAATGTGTGTACCACCTAGGGGCAAAGGCGTGGGATTTCAATGTATTATTTCTGATTGAAATAATACACGCATTCTGGGAAGAAGATCCTGTTAACCAGGTGTGCAACTATTTCGGATTTCTCTTTGAAAATGTTTAAATCCATTAGCCTTTTTCATGCTGTATGCCTAAAACCCACACTCACATTGTGAAGAATTTCTAAAAATGTTTTAATGGTTCTGCATCCCCTGAGTATGATCCTGATATATGCTGCAGTGGGGAAGGAAATTAGATAGTAAATGTGACAGAATCAGAGAGGGACATACAAAATATTGCAATCAGGTATATACAACAAGCCCAGTGGTTTTATGGTCAGTGACACTACACACCTGTGGCTCATTAGAGGCACATTTCTGTATGTCCAGCACCTCAGATGAAATGGAATGAAATTAAGGGAAAAACCACAATCATGTTTTCCGCTGGATCAGGAGAGATGATAGTGTAGTAAGAGAAATTCTGTTTCCTGTGTGATTCATGTATTGTCCTTAGAACTCAAGGGTGCATGCCATATTCTTTTGGATCTTTTGCCATGAAAGGTGAATGGGGTTTCAAGTGGAAAGTACATAAAAGAAAAATTCTGGATAGAAATGCCTCCAGACATGACAAATTGTTACTTAGACAGGAACAGTGAGATAATAATCCAAGACAAAACAAATCCTGTCATATTGTAAACATTTTAATTGAAAAACGTTCCACTTGAAAATTATTAGACATTAATTTTTATAAGCTGTGCAATAAACTTTTCAATTATAAGAAACATAAAAATCATGCTTACCCTTCACAACAATACAGTAACTCTATTCTGGGCAGGTAATCCCATGCCCACACTTTGTGACATTTTCAGTATCAGCTACTAAGCAGAAAAAGGCCCACAGATGGACAAAAGGATGTGTCAGCAGACTGTCACTTGGGTTTGGAAATGGGCACAAGCACAGCAGTCTTCTCTAGAAAGGATGAGGAAATCTGCAGGCAGACCAGGTAGTGGGGATCTCCTGGCTCTGCTCAGCACCAGTTCCTCACTTGAGGTAAATCAGTAAAAAGTTCCTCCTGAGACCGGGCATGAAGTCCTAACCATGGCGAAGTTCATACCAAAACCTCTGTTAACTGCACTTGTGGTACAATTTCACCTGGTATTTCTAGTGATTTACAGCACTCCTGAATTAGGTTCTGGATTGGTATGTTTATTAATCCCACAAAAGAGTTTACAAACTGAGGCTGATTGATGGGACTGCAGCATGCATTGTGTGGGGATTATTCCATACCCATTTCATCATTTCAATCCTATTGTTGATTATCATGCAAATATTGCATTAACTTCAGCTTTGGAAAGCTGCTAATAGTTGTGATTAATGAAGTTGTCAACTAACTCTATACCTAATTACTTTTTAAAGACCTACATACCCATAGGGGTGGAAAAACCCAGGACAGATCCACTTGGCATTGAAACACCCTGGGCCAGGGCAGCATTGCAAAAAATTCTTGCACCAAAGAGAGCAGAAATGTAATAAATTTAACTTCAGATTTAGGAAGGACCAGTGGGTTTCACCTTAGATTGACAAGAGTCAAGCTCTCTACTGAGAGCCTGTCTGAAAATGATTTGTCATTTAATTACAAAAATAATGACCTGCACAAGGTCATTAAAGTACAGCTCCACTAGTGACATATGTACTGCAGAACAAGAACACAGTGTATTTTCTTCTGTAACACTGAATTTCAGATCTATCTGTTAGACAGATAACTAAAGTCCTTTGAAAAATAAGCTGAATGCATCACTCAGTGAAGGGGACAAATCCATCCATCAGATCAGCCTCACGAGTCCATCCATCAGACGAGGTCACCTGCAGCCTATCCTGTGGATCCTCACACAGCCTCTCACAAGTGAAGCTCCCAGAGAGAAAGAAAGCAGGTGAAATAACAAGGGCACACATATGAAACTGCAAAACTCTTGGTTGAGAGAGTATTTGCTCGTGATTAAAAAAAAAAAAATTAAAAAATCTTGCTCTCTCTTAAGAAGAGAGAGTGGATGAAATTAAACACTTTTCTTGTAGGAATGAAGAGTCTGTCTTCATTAGCAATGTATCAAGAAAACATGAGTTTAGCCTGAGACTCAGAATTACTGAAATCTGTCAAGTCTCATAAAATTCAATGGGTAATGCTGCCTTTCAACCATATGATGAGAGACATTTCTGTATTGTTTTTGTCCAAGTTGGTTTTCCTAAGTTGGGTCCCTGTACAAAGATTTCTGTCTTATAGGCAGAATGTCTTCTTGCTTAGCCCTGCCACCTCCCATCAAGGGACAGTGGATTGAGTTTGCTGTGGAAAAGGGCATGGTTAACATTTGTGCAGGCCCACAAAAGTGATCCCACTGCAGGCTTCCATGTCACATCTACATTCCTCCACATCCTCAATAAGCTGAGTCAAGTCTCTGCCCTTTTCTACCTGCCCATTTTGTTATCTCCCTTTTCTGGTGTTATGAATACAGTGACTTCAGACCAAATGGCATATAAGACCTTAATGTCAGACTGAAAAACAGCACCAAGGATTCCATTCATGTAAAGAAGCACAGCCAAAGCATGTATTGATTTGAAACTATAACCACAAAACAAACACACAGAACATAGTGTTTTTCTGAGAAAAAATACTACATGAATGTACTTTACTGAAGCTGCCACTGCAAGTGTCAATAATGATAGGAAATAGCTGGATTGGTAAGTGTGACTTCTGAACAGCTCCCTTCAAGTACAGGAGAAAGTTTCCATAGGAATTCCACAATTCACCTCATATTCCTGCCCTGGAAAAAAATATTCTTCCAGCAGAAAAGGACTACCTTTTGTCTGGACAAGCACCCTGAGGTGCCAGACCATAACATGTCTTCCTATAAGTTAACTTCCAGTTCAAGGAAACTTGGAAGCATTTCTGAAGTCAAATGTCAATACTGTCACTTGGCTCTGTCAGTTCAGCAATGTGTGCCTTTCCAAATATAAATAAGTGTTTTATAAAGTTTTGCACTTCTCAATTACATAAGTACACTTATTTTGTTTATAACTGATAACTTGACAATATTCTTGTATTGCTTGGAGAGTGTTCCAGATGGTTAGATTTTCACACAAAGCCATGAATCAAAACCTCAGGCAAAACAAGAACTGTCTGTCTGTCTGTCACACCTTTTACTGATTAACAAATAGTTCTTGTTGGACTAATGCCTTTCTTAATTGGACTACACCGTGAATAGCAATTAAGACTAAATGGCCACTTGCTGAGAGCTGGTGAAAAAGAAACTGCAGCTTTAGGCGTTCATGTTCTCCAGATAAAGTGCAGTTGCCTTACTTTGATGTTAAAGAAAGAAGCTTAATTTTTTAATGGCTTAGTATATTAAAAAAACATTATTCAATTCACAGCAGGGAAATTGATTTTGGGTGGAGTTATATTTTTAAGTCTTTTTTTCCAAGACCACTTTGTATATTTAAAGGCTTCTGACGGACAGCACTGGAGGTGGGACTCTCCAGTCCTCCAGCAAAGCAGTGACAGCTATAGCTGCAATAACTTTGCCACACTGCCTCACCTATAACTTGACAAAATCATCCCAGGGCTAGAAAGAGATTTTCTGATGCAGTCCATGCACTGCTGGTCTGTCAGATAAATACTGGATGCATGACTTAGCAGTGTAAATTAAATCTATGTAACTATTCACATCTCTAAATAATCCTGAAGCCCCTAACAGCTATGTAAGGTCCTCCCTCTTCAGAAATAGACCAGTGTGAGCCTCATGCCCTTCCTCTATAGTGGTTAAATAAATGCTTGCAATGAACTGAAATTATTTTTGGAGGATCACAGGTCCTTATTTGAGAGAAATATCACATTCACTCCCTTATGGGACCAGAGGAAGGAATTGCTGCAGTTAAGAGAAAATTTTATATTCCTGAATGGCTAAGCCTGAGGAGGACCACTGACCCTCACAGCTGGCAGTCTGCTGCCTTTCACTCAAGCTAAAGTTGGGATCCTGACAGAGTTTCCCTTCTAACCTTAGCCCCTCCCTGCCAGCATGCATCCTTCCAAATCTGATGATCAGCCACCTGCCTCTCACCCAGCCCTCCCATTCCCAGGGCACTGCTGAAAAGCCAGTGCCTGGACACCTTCTCTGTGGTTTAGCCACCACAGCACTTAGCAGGGCCTTCAGCTGCCGAGTTGTCAGCCTAGCTGAAAGGATTTTGTCTCTGGGAAAGGAGAAAAAAGGAAGGAAGCCTTCTGCAGTACTGTCCAACTGGGAATACATCCCCTTGTGGGAGACAGACTCAGTGAAAAGTGGCTGGATGGGAACAGTGGAAAAGGCAGCTGTGGTCTCAGATGCTTGGTCTAACCCCAGACAGAAAATACAATCAAGAAGAAATCAAGTTTTATGGGAGGGAAGCCTGTGTTTATAATGGTGGATCAAGAGTTCAATCAAGGTATCAGCCATAACCTCTAAATGTGTTTCTGAGCTCTGAATGACAAGACTTCCACATTGGCTTGAACATAAGGAGATCTGATAGGTTTTCTAGGAACAAAAATTGTTTCTCTGACACATCCTTAGTGAAAAAAGATATTTGTGAATCCCAGTGCTCACATCAGTTCCATATGGACTTTAAAAGCCTGAATGCCTAAGGATTTGTCTAAACTGTATCACATGCCAGGAATTTCAGCACGAGTTTTTCTTTGTATAAAATGCTTAGAAATAGGTAATATATCAGCTCACAATGTTTTCTGTACATACATTTACATTTACATACTTTTAACTTTCTAAATCCATTCTCTCCCTCCAGTAAGACCAAGATCTGAAAGTGCCTTATCCACCATTGCAGGAAGTCTCAATATCATTAGCATCATTTCATCACAGAGTATTATCTAGCATCATCACTAGAATGACTTAGCCTGATAACACTAGTAAC
This sequence comes from Dicaeum eximium, assembly GCA_013396995.1. Classification (NCBI taxonomy): domain Eukaryota; kingdom Metazoa; phylum Chordata; class Aves; order Passeriformes; family Dicaeidae; genus Dicaeum; species Dicaeum eximium. The sequence goes on from VWZP01006042.1 coordinate 6,804, forward strand.
AATGTTATTTCATTATTCCATTCCCCAGAAGGTATTTCACCATTTAGCTACTACTTGGCAAAAATACTGCTGAACACCTGCAGCAAATAAAACAAACTTAATCTAATTTATTTTGCAGATGCTGAGTGCTGAGGTCCTTTGCCACTCATGAAGCTTAGAGATCAGACTTCTGCACATTTTAAATAAGAAGCAAGTTGTTTTCCTTGGTTGTGGCAGTGATATAAAGAAATGTAGTCAGCCTTTCAATGACACTGTGTGCCTGGGACAGGTCAGAGCCTACGTGAGGGAGGTGGGAACACAAATGTCTCAAAGAAGCCAGGTATAAATCAGTATCAATGGAGAAAGAAGCTGCTTCACCGTTTGTTCCTCTGTCCACTTGTGCATCTGAGACCAGTCAAGGTGAAACAGAAGGGATCAAACAGAAAGCCCCTTCTACAGCAAACGATGCACACTGGGAACTAGGCTCTGAAACACACAGTATAATCTGCTCTGACTCAGAGACCAGATGCAGCTAATTGGCACAGCTCCTTAATTAGCACAGAGCTGCCATCTCTGCAGACAGTGCAGGAGTGTGTGCAGTGTGTGCAGTGGAGCACAACACCTGTCAGTCGGGACCCCTCTCCTCCCATAATGATACCCTGGCTGGGAAGGTTGCCCTTGGCTAAAGAGAAGGACTGGAGGCCAGAGGGGCAGCTATGAAGTGGTTTTTCCTTAAGTGCAGGGGCTCATGCAGTTGAGCAGCTGTCGTGGTTCTCTCCAGGCTGTGTGATAAGGAGGCTGTCCCTGGTGGACTGCAAAATGTGCAGAAAGCAAATGTGCAGGTGGTTTCTTGCACTTGTCACCTCCTTACTACAAAGGAAAAAAGGTAGTGCTTCCTTTGACATGCTTTCACCTACATTCTCTAAATGCATTTAGCAGTGCAAACCTTTCATGTCCTGGAATGGGCAGGTGTTTCCACCTCTAACCCATAGATGTCATTGTCACTTCAGTACTGCCATATGCAAACACTTGCTCTGGCCACTGATCAAGCACATTTGACTAAAAGTTTTTACTAAACAATTCCTAAAATATGACCTACCTCTTCTAAGAATAGCATAACATAATATAGATAAGGCAGCAAATTTTTCTTAGCTACCACAAGAGCCTTCAACAGGCAAACAGCAATTTTTCTTTTTTTTGGTTTATTGGGTAGAGGAGACATTTTGCAGAATACTTCTGAGGTTCCATTTGCAGAAGCTGTTATATGTTCTGTTGTCCAAAGGGATCCATCCAAAGTGTCTTCTGCCACCCATCCTTTTCATGCTTTACTACTCATCCTGCAGCTCCTGAAGCAAGGGAGTCTCCTGATGGTTATGGTGGCGGGTAGGGATGCAGAACAGCAATGCCTCCAGGGCCTTATTCAGAACCCTGTCACACTGTGGGAAGGCCACAGAGATAACTCTAGTCTAGTTAGGTTACCCCAGGCATCCCTCCCTCCCAGAAACAAGGCAAAGAGATGCAGAGCCACTTGCATAACACATATCTTGCAGGCCAAATTCTTTACACTGCTACCACTTACCACATTGCAACAAGTCCAGCTGAGCCAGCTTTCAATGTTAAATTACATCTCTCTGCTGGGTAATTCTGGGTTGATGTTGCTGCACAAAAACAGAATTTGGCCCTTATTATAAGCTTATTTTTACACAGAGGATGACAAATATCAAAAATGCAATTTTTTTTTTTTTTGCTGGAAAGGGCTATATAGTCCTTGAAGATGCTAAGAAGACCCTAGGAAAGCTTCATGCTAAAATAAAATTGAAAATTGTGTCAGACCTTCTCCTTCCTTCTCCTGGGAAGAGTGACTACATATAATTACAGTCCCACATCTTAGGCCCAAATAGCTTCCCATATTTACAAGTCTATGTGCCATCATTTTAGAAAGCTTTTATCCATAAAATGCCAGTCTGTAGCTTGTGCTTGCTTTTCTAAACTGAGACATAGAGCTATGCTTTTCTAGCTTTTATCAGAGGAGATAATGCTGCCAAGTTAACAACGTGGCTGTAAGCTTTTCATTAATTTTCCAATGTACTTTGTCTTAGTGGGCAATGTAGATCAGAAGTTAAAAATTTTCATGGAAAGAAAAGCCTATTAAGAAGTCAGCAGCTAATGACATACAGCAACACAGCTCCAAATTTCACGTAATAAAATATATTTGCACAACAAATCCTAATGGAATGAGATAAGGTAAGTAGTATTTCGGATATTTTTAAAATTTGGAATATTCTTGGTGGAAAAATTCCTCTCTCTCTCTTGCTGCAGTCCTTTACACACATACAACTCCCTGACCTTATGTGCTTCATCCCATTCATCCCACTGAGGCTGCCCACATGCCTAGGAATGAAAGAGCATTTGTAAGTGAATCTTTGCCAGCAAGCAGGCTTGGTTTGGTTCCCAGCTCCTCCTACTCCTGAGCTGGAATGGTAGATACTGAGAAAATGACCTGTGGCTGCATGAGAGTGTGAACAAGAAAATTCAACAGGAATTTTCCATAAGTCAAACAGCTTGGGATGCTCTCCCCCATCTTGAAGGGTTTAGGTGATTCTGATGATGTCCAGGGAAGGGAAAACAAGGCTTCAGGGAATCAGATGGGCTTGGCTGATGACTGGGTTCCTTCAGATCCAGCAGCAGGCTGGCTGTTTCAACATCTCCGGAGTACCCAACTCCTAGCTGTCAACCAGTTTTCAGATGTGTTTTTTCATAGTCTCCTGAAAAGCTCACTGTACTCCCACACCCTAGACCCTATGGGACTTATTAAACTCTTTGTAATAAATACACAAAATCTGAGTTACATCACTCAAAAAGCAATCTGTCTCAATTCTGACATCAGTCACCTGCCACAAAAACAGTGTGATGCACGTGAGACTAATACATTTTTCACTGGCATATTGCTGAGGATTGTGAAGATTGTTTCAGTCTGATGATAATAATATAGCAAAACTAGAGACACCATTCCCTGCTTGTTTGAAAACAGTGGAAAATATAGATTGCCTAGGGAAAAGATGAATTATTTCACATCGATTAAATGGGAAAACCTCTTTGGGGTCCATTTTATCTTTCTTCCTAATGTTTTATGGTTTTATTGTACATTTTTAAAAATTTAACGTCCTGGGGTGGGCTAACTCTACAAATGTCACTTCCTGGGTGGGCTTGTCTTTATGCAATTAAAAATAAAGCACAAAATCCATAACAAACGGAACTTTCACACAGAACAAAATCTCCTTTACTCTCACTTTTTCCCACCCAAATTCTGTTTCCCACAGAAGAGACTTAAGTATGGAATCATATTAGAGCTAATCAACCATAGCATTTCATAATTAATAAGAAGGCCACATCCCATATGGAAGTTTGACAACCTATTGCCAATCTTGTGGCTTTTTCACCCATTTGTCTGAGTCAAACTCTGTTTTCTGTGGAAGAAGGGTAAGTGACGAATAACTCCACTGAAAGGCATGGAGTTACTCCATATTTATATGCTCTAGAAGTAAGTCCAGAGTCGTTGTTTTGATGCAGATTCAAGACAATTCAGTACTGCCACAGCCCATTACAATGGTTCAGGCTGTGTCTCCTCTGAATGCTCCCACCGGTGTCACTGCATCACCCCAGCATCATTATCCTGCTGACCTCCTGCTATGCAGGAACAGAAGGAGGTGAGGTTGTGTTAACTCCCTTTGATAAACCCAGGTCCCTCAAAAACTCTAGGAAAAAGCATAAAAAATACAGGACCTCCTCTTATTCCAAATTTCCCATGTGAGCAGTAGCCAGTCTCACCTCCCGCCCAGCATCTACAGAGAATTCTTCTGCAGCCCTGAGACAATGGAGAGTCCCAAAACAACACCAGCTGTACCCCGCATCAAGGCCTCCTTTGTTAAAAAGAAAAGAAGGATAGCTGGAATAGGAATCTCCTTTCTAGGGGGAATGGAGGCCAGACCCAACTCACAAGAAAGTCTCTTGTCCCCCAGGAGATGGGGTAAGGGACATTACTGAAAAACCTTCCTGTCTAGTAAGGCCTTCTGATTAGTATCTGTTATTGGTTGTTCAAACTGGCAGCAGAGAAATAACAAAGGGAAGTCTGAGGGCAATCAGAAGAGACTTCAGGGCCCTGGGATGATCGGTAGAGGAATCGGGAGCACCGGTATTGATTTCAGAGATGGGAGTGAAAAGTATCGGACAAGAGATCAAAAAAATTTTAAGAAATATTAAGGCAGAACCCCTCTGATAAAACTCCAGACAACTGAGTATTCAATTAGCACCCACTTTGTTAATACTTTTACCTTGCATTGTCCAGACCACCATTTTCTGGATGCATACCATGCCATTCTATTGCAGTGATTTTATTCTGGTGCTTTGTTCAATTTTTACTGTCTTTTAAGCAGAAACAGATCAGTGGAGATATCATAACATTTACTTTAAAACAATTTGCTCTTTTATATAAAGCAGTTGGGAATTTCACTAAATTTGCATTACTTAAGTATTATCATAATATTTCTCCCAAAGCTGATTAGTCAAAAACATTCTTCCTGAGTTGTTGTGGTTTTGGGGGGTTTTTTTGTTTGTTTGTTTGGTGGGTTTTTTGTTTTGGTTTGGTTTTGTTTTGGTTTTTTTTGGGGGGGGGGTTGTTTGTTTGTTTGTTTGTTTCTTTTTTGTCTGGGGTTTTTTTTTGTTTGTATGTTTGTTTTGGGGTTTTTTTTTGTCCAGGAATGACACTCAAGGACTCCTTAATTTATGGGAAAGCAAAGCAAAAAGGCATCTATTGGTAAATCAGATAGTATCTCTCAGACATATAAACTGAAAAATAAACTGGTGCACAAATGCCTTGATTAGTGACAGAGCTATTGAACACTTAGACCAAATAGTGAATGAGACCAAAGCTGTAGAAGGCTTTGTCCCTCAGTTATTCCAAAGCCTTTTGCTTAGTTAAAGAACTCCTTTCTCTAAATGAACATCTGATTTCTAAGAGCAAGCTAGTGTGTGTTCTGTTAGCTCAAAGCAAACAAGAACTTTTAAAAAAAACCAAAACAAAAAAAAAAAAACCCTGTCAAAGTTTTATATTTCAAATGCAACACACTATACATAAATATGTACAGAGTCAACAAAGCAGTTGCCTTTTATGCAAGAGACATGAGAGAAGTTCCTAGAGAACTGTTGTTCTGAGGTACTAAATTTCTCAGTAGGCTCAAAGTACTTTTCAAATGGACAGAGATATTCACTTTAATTACTAAAATACTGTACAAATCTAATTAGTGCCCACAGTTTTTAGGAATTGTCTTACTGAACTAAATGGGAACATTAATGGAAGTACTAGTCTTAAAATACTTCTAGGATATCTTTGTTTTTAAAAAAAACATCACGATCTTTAAACCAAATTTGTTGTTTCTCCTGACGTGTTATGCAGATTTCAGCTGTGTCTACCACCCAGACACTGTGAAAAGCCCTGTCACTCTCAAGGATGTGCCTAGAATCCTGATGCAGAAGGAAAATGCTACCCAACTGTCAGTTGTATTCATTTTTGCCAAGCCCTTGCCAGAATACAAATCTATTTATTTGGAGTAAAACACACTACAGTGGTCCTTAAATTCTATGGTGGGCCATTTTTCTGAGCATAATTCTACAGTTTTTGTACTGTGATAACCATTGCTCCTTGTGTGGCTTATTTTTAGCCATTTCAGAAAGGTCAGAGGAACCAAGCAAGGTCCAGCTATTCTTCCAGTGAAGCTTTCCTGCACAGGCACCCCCACCTCCCTTCAGTATCTCCATCACCTAGCAAAAAATCAGAAACTGAAAGGGAGGTTTTGTCACAGAATATACCAAGTTGAAAGGGACCTGCAAGGATCATGAAGTCCAGCTCCTGGCACTACACAGCACAATCCCAGAAATCACACCATGTTCCTGAGAACATTGTTCAAATACTCCTTGAACTCTGTCAGGCTGGTGCTGTCACCACTTCCCTGGGGAGCCTGTTCCAGTGCCCAGCCATTCTCTGGGAGAAGAGCATTTTTCTGATAGCCAGCACACACCTACTCTGACACAGGTTCATGCTGTTTCCCTGGGTTCTGTCTCTGGTCACAACAGAGAAGAGACCCCCTTCTCTTCCACTCTCAAGGAAGTTGTCCACTGCAATATGGTCTCCCTTCAAACTCCTCTTCCCCAGGCTGAACAGACTGGATGTTTCTTGTAAGGCTTCACCTCAAGACCCTTCACCATCTTCATGCCCTTCTTTGGACACTTTTTAACAGACTTTTGTCCGTCCTACATGTTGTGACCAAAAGCACCCCCAGCACTGGAGGTGAGGCTGCCTCAGCACAGAGCAGAGCAGGACAATCCCCTCCCTTGCCCAGCTGGCCATGCTGTCCCTGATGCCCCCAGGACACGCTTGGCCCTCCTGGCTGCCAGGGCACTGCTGGCTCTTGTTCAACTTGCCATGGACCAGGCTTTAGGAGAGTTTTTGACATAAAACTGAATGTCCCTGGTTTAGCTGAGTAAAACTGGAGATAAGGTGGGCTATCAAAACGTATTAGTATTAACTTTAGGGAAAACACAGCTGAACCACTATAAAACCTAGAGACCAAGAAGTCCTGGGCTTTATCTGAGTATTTCAGTGCTTAGTCTAAGGTGATTTGTTTTGAGATAGGAAAGGGTAGACTTTGCTCCTCTGAGAAACATTGACCCTTGTTTCCTGCTCCAATTAACAGAATTTTGTTATTTCCCCAAGCAGAAATTGCATATGCATTAAAAATAACATGAGGAAAGACAATATATGGACAAAAAGTATTTATAGGTTGAGGATAGAGCTTTTTTGAGAAAAAGAAAAGTCTTAGAAACAGTTATCTTTATTTTTGTCCAGTCATGGGTCACAAACTATCACCAAAACCACAGAGTGATACTCCAGCCACTTTGTGTTTAATGCTGGTTTGTTAGGAATGGGAGATAACTTCCTACTCTTCCCATTCAGGACCAGCTCTGCTGAAGACTACAGACACTAATCATAGCTGTACCTTTATTGTTTTTTGTGGCACTGACACAGAGCTGAATTTTTGTTTCAGGTTGTGATTGCAAGGGAGGCAGCTGCCATGAAGAAGGAATTCACCTTATAAGAATACTTGAGCTTGGCATGGGAAATCAGAACTATGTTGAATCAGGACAGTTGTAGATTTACAGGAAGAAATTAATACCTGGTGCTCTGTTTCCCTCAAATCTCTACACCTCATAAATTCAAGGTGTCTCAGATTGATCATGCTTGTAGTGCCCACAGAGGATAAACAAGCTCTTTCTAAACAGACTACCTGACTAGCATCTCACATCATGCAGGCAATTATACCATTGGCATTCATAAACCTTCTGCTATACAGAATATCCCCAAATCCTTTCTGATAGAAATTATTCTAAACTGAAGTGGAGCTGAGGAAGGGGTACAAAAGGAAATATGAAGGTGGTGTTCTTCACTTTCAGTTAACAGGAGTAATGTCATTGAAGAAAACAAAATTCTTCTGATCTGTGCTGGTGTAATTGAGGGCAGCACCTAACCTTGTGCTGTACTCACCTAACATTTAAGAGGGCAGTGTACTCTTCTTCAGTTGTCACTTTCATGATCTTTAAGTCTAACAGAAGTGGTTCAACACCTTTGAAGGATATTTTCTGGTCCCAGATGGAAATGGAAGCAAAGAGAAGGAAGGCAGCCTTGCATTGGAGGTAAGATCACCCAAGTAACTAGCTCAGTTCAGCTAAGCTTCTGAAGCTGGCTTGAAAATTCATATGTAACCTGGAAGAAAGTTAAAATAGGCACTCACTGTTTCAGAAAGGAAAAAAAAATATTTCTGTATTATGCTGACTAGCTGCAGCTGGCAGAGGTCAAAGATAAGATAGCCATGATACTGTTGCTCTCCTCTGAATCTGGAATGAAATTTGTTATATATACTGCAATGCAGTCAACAGTGAAATTGCTTCCAGTTGGGTTGCAGCTTTTTTGCTAATCTCAGCTAGAGTTTGACTGGCTGTTTTCTCCTGAAGAATCAGTGTAAGGAGGGGGAAGATAATACACTGATGAAAATTACTGTTTCTGTTCAACATCCTATACTCATTAGTATTTTCTAGGCTCCTCTAAACATAGCAGTACATGTTTGGTGGTAGATGCTGCACACAGTTCAGATTCACGGTGCTGTGTGGGAGCAGTGACCTTCCCAAATGCCTTGTGTGCAAATCACTCCCACAGTCTTCCTCATCATCAGCTGCATCAGTTTCTTCTTTAATAGTGAAACAAAATTGCAACAGGGAATTAATTTCCACTGGCTATGTTCTTCTTTTTCATTCAAGTATTTTTCAATTTTAAGTACACAAGTAAATTTGGACTCAGACAGACTTGTAATTAAAATGACTGAAGATCCAAGGATGAATCAGATGTGTTCATCAGAACTGATGAACACAATTTCCACCAAAAATGCCAGTTAACTGAACCAGATAGCTTCCCTCAAAACATCCCAGCTTGATCCTTTTGCTGGCCCCAGAAAAAGATGTGGTATTCCTAACAGCTCCTGTAAGGAAACCTGGAGCAGTGTAGGTGTCTCCACACAGGAGCCAGGCTGCAAGTCCTGTACTGGATGGGCAGTCCAGGTGCTGCTGGCCTGCCCATCCCCACTGATGGTTGCTGGATGCGTCCAGGACCTCCTGGCAGCAAACTTCCAGCTTTGCCCCAGAGGCACAGGTGATTTCCAGAGCCCCTGTCCCTGGCAAAGCTGGCAGTCTGCTGGGTTGAAGGAGCCTCTGGTTCGTGTGAAATTTGGGTCAGAGAAAGATTTCCTTTCAAAATACGTGAAACAACTACAAATCCATAAAGCTGCACACCTGGTTTCAGGGCAGTTCTAGTATTCTTCCAAGGTATGAAAACCACTGTCTGCATCAGCCATAAGCTTTGATTAAGAGACTAAGGGGAATCTTATATCCACATGCAAATCCTCACAGCCCCAATCCTGCAGTTTGTAATGCTCAGGCAGACTACTCTGCTCAAGTGGAGCACTATTAACTTTAATGTGGATTCCAGCCATGCATTTTAAATTGCCAGATCACAGACTGAAATTATATGCACACAGGGGCAGGTGTTGTCGACTGCATCTTCTACAGCGTGGAGCACATTGTGAGCATTTAACAAAGGATAAAAAAAAATCATAATAATAACAACTACAACAACACTGACAGTAATTATGACCAAAAAAAGAGATAACACTGTCTACAATATTCAGCTTCTTTTTTTTTTTTTTNGTGACCATTTTGGGTTCATCTTGGGTGCAGCCTTGGCTGGGCTTTTGTGCTGCCCAAGGGGTATCCATTGAGGTCTTTTAATAAATACCTACTATACTCTTTAACTCTGTTTAGGCTGTGTTCTAGGTCAGCCTTCTCAAGGCATCACTTTGAGTAAAAATACATACCAATTTTTCTTGGAATAAACTAAGATTTGTACTCACTATGCAGCAAGATGAGCCCAGTTTGAGAAAGCTCCTCAAGGATTAATGAATTATTTTGCTGAATGGGAAACATGTTCATTCAGAGTTGTTTCAATAAGAAACTTTTTATACCTTGTGCAGCTTTCAAATTATAGATCATAGACCAGTAGTGGATCTTATTCAGGGCTGGAGGGATGCAGCTCAGATTCAGCAGACTCGTGGCTCTCCCCTCAGCACCTAGCCCTGTTCCATTCAGCCTCCCCAAGGCTTCTGGATCACCTTTCCCCAAACTCCAGAGTTATGTGGGCAGCCCTCGGCCAAATCCCTCCTCTGAACCTCTTGGTCTGTTCAGCCTGGAGAAGAGGAGACTGAGGGGACACCCCATTGCAGTGACAAGCTCCTTGTGAGGGGAAGAGGAGGGCCAGGCACTGATCTCTGCTCTGTGGTGACAGTGACAGGACTGAGGGAATGGCCTGAAGTTGTGCCAGGCGAGGTTTAGGTTGGATATCAGGAAAAGGTTCTTCACCCAGAGGGTGTCTGGGCACTGGAACAGGATCCCCAGGGCAGTGGGCACAGCACCAAGCCTGACACAGTTCAAGAAGTGTCTGGACAACACTCTTGGTCAAATTGTGCAATTTATGGGGCTGTCCTGTGCAGGGTCAGCAGTTGGACTTTGGTGATCCTCATGGGTGTCTTCCAGCACAGAATATTCTGTGGTTCTATAAAATGTAGAGAAGCAAAAATTTGCAGCCATCCCACTCTGTTGTTAACTATTAAAATCTGAAAGTGATTTGAATGCAGTTGGTTTCAAGATAATTGTATCCTTTAACTGGATCTTTCTCTGGGAAACATAAGGGACCTATAATGTTTTATATTTTTTCCCCTGTACACACCTATATACCAAATAATTTTCATTATTGATTTTGGTAAGATAAATAGCACAGGCTCCTGAAGTTTGTTCTTTACAGCATTTCCTCTGTGCATTTGCTGGACCTTTTTCTGTATCCAGATTGCTAATGCTCTTCTCAGAGGAATGCAACCAGACTCAGCAATGCCACACTGCCAGTTTGGTTAATCCTCTTGCTCCTATCTGATACTTCCATGCTTGCATGTAAGGACAGCTTAGGGTGAGAGACCTCTTTTTGTGTCTTTCCTGGACCGTTTTATGACTTTTTATTTTGCCTTCTACAGATTTTAGATAATTGTAATGCTAGACTTACCTACAGCTGACCAAGAAAAAAATTCAATAAATGAGGCATAATCCCAATTCCTGCATAGTTACCCCAGGAAATTCCATGATGTGAAGATCCAGAAACCTGTAAAAATCTGCTTGTTTCTGAAATACCCATGTCCTTAAGAAAAGAACTGTTTCTCAAAGCCGGTGTTAAACTAGTATATGTATATATATACTAGATTTTTATTTATTTATTTATTTATTTATTTATTTATTTATAAAGACCTTAGAAATTATCTGTGTTTTTGACCTCCTCTCTGGATAGATTCAATGTACTCATTTTTGGGCTTTAGGAATATTGCTTAGAAATATAAACTAGGACAAACTGAAGAAATTCCATTTGGTGTGATCTAGAGTTTATATCCTGATAAATCTTCTCTATCTATACATTTTAGTTTACATATTTACTGGAATTCTTAAGAGGGATTCTATCTAGCCTTGAAGACCAAATAAAATTTGAAATCATGGAAGACCACTTCCCTAACCACATCCTATCACAGCAGATTGTGATACATTACAAGAGAGTCTAGATATTAATTCATTAGGACTTTCTCAAGTGTGAGATATAAAAGTCTTCATAAATCATTATTAAATACTGGCAATTACTTATATATTTGTTGATTACTTGTATTACTTAATATTGGATCTGGAATTTATATTTCCCACTTGAGCCCTTGGGGGTGGGCATAAGGACTTATATGCAAATGAATAAAGAAATGGAAGCGAGATATAATTTTAAAAAAAAAAAGCCCTAGGTTACAAAGAACATCTACTTCACCACAGGAAATCTGTTCAGTTTTTGATACAGTACAGACTGTCAGAAGTCACAATTTCCCTCTTCTGGCTCATTTGGTTCAGGAAAACCTTGACAGCCTGCTGAGATTAAATAGAAGCAGAAACACAGTAAAATAGAAGGAAGTGAGACTGGGCTACCATGATGAGCTCATGGACCAAGCACGTGTTCCCAGCAGCCAGTCATCCCCTTAAGGCAGCAGCCATCAGCTGGAAACAAAATCTGTTTGTTCTGTCGAGGGCCAGGAGCTCTCTGCTGAAAGCTTGGGGTCCAAGACACAGTGAAGGTAAGTGACAGTGGCCCTGGCACACTTCACAGAATTTATTTCCAACTTCTTAAATAAAAAGGAAATCAGAGGCCAAGTGAATGTAATTTAGATTTGTAAAGTCAGGAAGTTCAACATCCTGGAACACCTGCTTGAAGGTAGTCATGCAGTGTTGTGCACCTTTGAGACAAGTGTTGCAGGGAGGGCAGACAAAGCATGGCACAGGTGAGCTGGGAGCAGCAGTGGTGGGTGCAGCACAGGTGTGCACTGTGTGGTGCTTGGTATGTGGGGTCCAGGGTGCAGTGCCCGTCCCAGTAAACTGATTTTATCCCAACCCATCATCTTTGCTTTTTATGCCTCCAATGCTCTCCAGCTCTCCACAGAGAGGGGAGAGGGAGAGGAGAAGGGGAAATGGTTTGGAGAGTCTCAGTGGGAGCACTAAACTGCAGGGTACCATTCCTAAACCACTACAGGGTGCAGTGGTGCCAGTATGAAGGTTTAGATGCATGACTTATAGGGTCAAGATAAAGTATTATTTGAGTTACCAAAGCACCTTGGTCCTGTTCATTGTGTATGTCCAGACAGAACCTTTCTGTCAGCACCTGCCCTATTCATCATGCATGAGCGATATACAGACAGGGATATAAAGATCTCAGTGCTCTGGCTGTTGATGTTTTCCTTTCTTTCTTAAACTCTGCAAGCAAAGCAAAAGGGACAGAACCCCAGAAGAGGTGTCATGATAGTTTTCCCAGTAACCATGGGCTGCACCTTACTTAGGCTTTCCTTGTATTGAGTACAGACACGTGCAGACATGAAGAGGGATACAGCCTCTGCTTATGAGAAACTGGTAAATGTGGCAATCTCAGAGGAAGGAGGATACGTGAGTGTGATAAAAAGCATAAGGAGAGAAAGGGTGAGGAGAAAGGGTCTGAGATAACACTCCAAAGAGCAGTTTTACCCAAATCCATGGCGGTATTCCTTCAAATCTTCCCCTATGATTCGCATAGTATGATGACCTTTAAACACAACTTCCTTATTCTGAATTGGGCAGTGATAAACTAATATCAAATATTATTAAATTAAATCAATTATGTTTAGCATATTCCTTTTTTTTTTCTGCTAACAACACCATAAAAGCCCTTTATCTGGTATAAACATCAGCCTTTTCAAAAACTGGCTATTGAAGACCTCTGGCTATCCCTTACCTCCTGAGCCTCTTTTTGTTTTTTGAACTGCCATATCTTTTCTTACCTTAAGGGTATAAACCCTTCAAAGAAGGGGTTCTCTTTCCCTTTTTTTTCTCCTTGTTGATTCAGTCTATTAGAAACCAGAAGAGACTGTATTCATGAGAATGAGAATCCTTATTTATGTGAATGTGTTTAATCAGAAAAGACTCCTATTATTATTGGCATACTTTTAATTGCACAGGAACAGAAGGGATACAACTCAAAACTAACTAAAGCAGCAGCATTTCACCCTCAGCCCCTACCACTTTATTATTATCACAGTTTTAACAGTCAGATACAAATTGTGCCACCCTGTTTTAACTCAAAACCCATTTTCAATAAAATTAACTTTATCAATAGATGGTCACATGGGTGTGTTGTGAAGTGTTTGCAAGTTAAACATTTGAGGGCACATCAGGTTTGAGGGCACATCAGGTAGAATACACAGCTTTTAAAAGGAAGTAATAAAACCTTGGCTGAAAACTCATCACTCTGAATCATTTGAAACCTCTAAAGTAAATAAACCTTATATCCCTCAGTAAATAAAATAAATAAACCTTATAACCCCACACAGCCATTGCAGGTGACTTCGTTATTTTATTCTTTTTTCTAAATTTTTTTTTCACTAGATCTTGATCCATGTATCTTCTATGCTTTCCTCTTTAATTTAAGGCAGCAGTTTCAGTGCAAGGAGCAGTAGGGGGCAAGAAAGTAACGGTATGTGTGTATTATTGGGAAACTGGATTTTCAAAGAAATCATCACTAACACAATGAATTTAAGGCAGATGTAAAAAAAAGAAACTTTAAAAAAGAACTTTCATATGACAGTGAAAAGGAGGATAACAAAAAGATTCACTGCAGCTGAGGAAAATGAGTTCATGTGTTCTTTGAATGCTGAAGTATTATGCCACCAGTTTGGGAAAGGCCAGAAGAAGGGTAATATACCCAAGATGCATGCAGGTAATGATCTGCCTGAAATTCTTGAACAAGAAGAGCAGATAGGCAGGACTAGAGTCTAGAAAGTGCTAGGAGGATAAACATGGCTGAAGGTAGGCATGCAGAGAAAGTGAGAAAGAAGTGTTAAAAATTGCAGTTCCAGTGTGAACCATAACAGAAAACAATAATACTGGTGTGATTGGCGCTTAGAAAAGCATGGAAGGTGGCAAAGGACTGAAAGGAGCTCAGTTCTGGCCAAGTTAATTTTAAACTAATCATCAGATATCTGAAGAAAAGAAGAGAGAAATATTTTGTTTGATCAAAGAAGATTACTTATGGGTGACAAAATAGTTTAAAATAGTTGCTTGGTTTTTTTAAAGGTTAAATATAGTAGTTCAAGCATATTAAGCAGAAGATATAATCAAAGTAAAGGTCATAGAGTAGACAGGGACCAAAAACTTCTTCAAAGGAGAAAAGGGCGGGGAATTACTAAAACAAGTTTTGAACAGGTGTTAGGGAGGATGAATAGGCACAAGAGAAGACAGCAGCACAGCAAGGAAGGTCAGCAAGAGCTTCAGGTGTGGAGTGTACTCAGCAACATCAGAAAGAGTAGAGATAAAGGTAGGGGATGAGGTGTTTCTCTGTGAGGTGGTTGATACAGATCATAGTCAGAGGCAGGAAGGGCAGGATCAGGGCTAGAGCTGAGTATCAGAGTAGAGAATCTTCACAATGCTGGGCAGGGTGCACTCTCAGTAAGGTGTCAGCTAGTCGCAGGGAGAGTTTGGAGCACTGAACAAGCACTTTGTAAAGCCTGCCTTCTTCTGACATTGTACACTTTGTGCTTGTCCATTTTTAAGCACAAAGTGTTGCACTCATACTTTCAAAAGGCCTTTATAAATGCATTTGTTGTACCATTACCTGTACTCTTCACATTCTTGTTCCTGCTGGCAGAATTGTAGACTGGACCTGCCAGGGCCAGAGCCCTCACATCCTGAGGGATCCTCCATTGTCCAACATGGTCACATATCAGTGTTCTACCATTTTTGCCACTGCTTTCTCTTAAAGTCATTTGAAGACTGATGTGTTTCACTGGTAGCTTGGTCATATTTTCAAACTTTCTGTGACCCTCACTCATTGGCATAATTTAATTAACAGTATATAATTTGACAACTTCAGTAAGAAAAATTGTAGTCTACAATATTTGAATTCATTCTTTGGCAGAAAGTGCCCTTATTCTTTCAGCTTCTGTAATATATTTTCAACAGCATGGAACACTTTTCGGTACCATATTTATTTATTTATTTATTAAAGAGTGTTTTTACAGATATTCAACCTGAAGATGTCAACACATTGACCATTTAAAAGGTCTTCTACTGAGATGTGGGGTTATAAACTAATGGTTAACTTGCTTAAGCTCTTTCTGTTGCCTTAGAGTGCCCTTTTTCTCCTTACTGCCTTTGTCATCAGCTAGTGCTCTTTCTTATATTCCCCAAAATTTGCCCAGCTGTAAAAGGGTCAAGTGAATCAGACGTGTCACTTGTAATTCAGCAGCTGGTGAACAGATCATGATGCAAAGAACACCTAATATGCAGGATGATGTGTTTATCTGTGGCTATAGAATCAGTGCCTGAAGAGCTAAAGCTGATGACAAGGAGATCCAGCCTTGCCATGAAAGGGACTAAGACTAAGCTCAGACCAAGAAATGTTTCTGAAATGCTTTGACACTGGGAGGCTGGATCTTTGATATTCCAGAAAGAGCCTTATTAAAGCAGGAGGTTCCCCAGTTATGTACACATGGTTCTGCTTTCTTAGTCATCCACTGTTCAGAGTAAAAATTTGGAATAGGAGAAATGGAAAAAGCAGAGCTAGGCAATGGATCTTGCTGAATTCAACAGCAAAACACCTGTTAATTTACAGAGAAAAGAGCCTGCATTTCCAGGCAAATTTATTGCTGACATCGGCAGTGGCAAAAGGGAGAAAATATATGTCTTGGAAACAGTTTTCCACTAATTTTCAGTTCTATGGATGGGAGCACTTGTGTGTTGTTTTATGAAAAGAGGTGGTGATCTAGAAAGAAATTAGCAGGCAAACCTAAGACATAGCAGAGTTTGTTTTACTCCAAATTACTACTTTCCTGCATTTACTCCTGTTCACTCAACAAAGAAATTACAAAATGATAATAGTGTATTTGAGATTAAAATTAACCTGAAGAAGAATGATATAATAATGGAAAGTGCCTCACAGTAGAATGAGATTGGAAAAACAGAAAAAAAGTCAGAAAATACAAATATTTCAAAACATAAATTTTGCCAACACACATTATTGTTCTTGATAATAAGAGTAGTATCACATAAACATTTTGTAAAGCAAGAAAGTAATTTACTAACATATTGTTCCAAATTGAATTCTTGAATATTTATAATGTTTCTATGGAAATGCATGACCCACAGTATCGAAAGGACATATATGGATTGAGCCTACACTTGAATATTCAGATGACTTATAACAACTTTATTACTTTAAAATTGCTTCCTCTGTTACATAAAAACCATTACTATAGGCCAATTAACAGAATAAAGCTCAGGTAGACATATTAATTGGTTTAATTAGTTGCATGCTAGCCAAATTCCAGTGTGTATATTTATCTGAATTCAAGCTTTGAGTTTTACAGACTAGAGACTATGACAAGTTATTACAGTGATTCTCTCATACAGTTACCTACACTTCATTTCAAAAGTGAGCATTTTAAAATAAGCCTAGAGTTGTACAAGCTTTCATGCAGCATCAAAATCACACAAAAATCATACTCACAAATAAGCACTGACTTTTGTACTATCAAGATGCTTAATCATGCTGAGAAGAAAGGCAAAATTCTTATTCCATAGAAGAACTGGAAAAAATCAAGTGGATTTGCAAAACACTGTACCTTAGCTCTGCTATTTCCTTTGCTACACACTTTTAGCTACCTGAAGGATTTACATTGTCACTCACCACCCTTTTTTCCAGTGCCTTCCAAATAAAATCTTGAACAACAGTGCCATAGCTAAAGGAACCTCCATTTCAATAAGACAAGAAAAAAGTCAAGTGTCTGTCTCCAAATGACTCATCTCATTGCAGAGCCACTGTAATCCCTGGTAAAGTTTATTAGAACGACTTGCAGTTCTCACACATGAGGAAGAAAATAAGCTTCCTCTCTCATTTTCTTCTCCCTTGAGCTCTTTAACCTTTGAAACAGAAACATATAGAATAAAATTCTCATTGGGTAAAATATGATACATTCACATAGCATTATTTCTATTAGCTGGATTAGCCAGAGACAGCTGCATGGGATGTCTGTGTCCTTCATCTGGAATTCAGCAACAGCATTTCAATCACTGCAACCAGCTTCCTTCCACTGTCTGTCTCAGAGGTCACTGCAGATGCCTTAAAAATAAAGCTGATCATTACCATCCAACATAAAATATTTATAGCAAGAAATACCTTGACCAAAGGCATTTAATATAGCACAAGGCATTTAACTTTAGTTCAAACACCAGCTTGTGATGTTACTGAGGGGTTCAGTGTTTTCTGTCTCACATTTATCTCCTGTTCTCCTCCTCGATAATATTGTGTGCTTATATTCTGGAAAATATTCTGTTGACACAACAGAATAGTTGCACTAGAATCCACAAATGTATAAATACTGTATTTTTTGTATCTCACTGCTGATCTTTGTTGTTTAATCATACAGGAATACCATGTTTTTATAGCTTGGATTTTCGCTGAACCAAATTAATTTAAGTATTGCACTGCAGAATACCTGGAAACAGCACTGAAGAAATCTCATTTTCTCAGCATTTCATTTCTAGTAAAATTGGTGTGGTTGCACCATTCTGCAGCAGTGATTTGCAAAGGAAATGGTGAGGCTAAATGTACTGAAAACCTGACGTTCCCTGAACAACAAAGGAACTCAAGGCAAATGTTACAGTATTACTGACAACACCAGTAGTGCTTGTTTAAGCATTTCCTCCATAAACATTAAAACGGAGTATTAAAAAAGAAAAAAATCACACAGGCCTCTCTGCCTGGATCAGCTTTCTTGTGCTGTTTCTCTCTATTCCCTTTTAAAATAAAAGCTTGTCTGCAATAGCTGCTTATGAACCTTGGTGTTCTCTTCAGTGGCACCTCCTGCCAGATGCCCTTGTCCTTGAAGGTTTTCTCCTTGACATGAGGGAGATTTTTATTATTACTTGCCTTCCAATATCACCTCCCACCCTCAGTAACTGCACAATGAGCATAGGGAAGTTTCTGACCTGAAGACAGTGTATTCTGTCCTGTAGCACTGCAGAAAAGGCACATTGCTGGCAGGTGAGAGTGTTGGGTTTGTTCACTCATGGGGGTTTACGTGATTTTGTATTTTATCCACTTCACTGGCAAGCTCAGGCTGAGGGATCTGAAGTGCCAGGGGCAGTGAGACTGTTTGCCAGTGTCAGACAGCCTGGGAGGGACCCCAAATACTGTGAGAGACCGGGCTGCTGGTGATTAATGATTCAAACATTCGACCACCTGCAGTAACCACAGAGGTGCTGTAAGAGACTGGGCTGCTGGTGCTAAAGGTGCAAACAACTGTCTGGGTGCTTTTCTAGTGATGCACAGAGTGGCTTCCCAGGTGCAGAAGGGCCTGAGGCCACAAACTAGGTTTCCAGATAAGGGAAAAGGCTGGTAAGCGGCAAATCCTTCCAGATGAGAAAAATCCTTCCTATCATGCCAGTGTCCTCTTTCACATGATGATAAAGCTGTGAAAACTCCCCCAGCAGATACTGGGACATTCACTGGTAGGATGAAGGATTCACCTTGGCCGATGGGCCATGACTGATTCAACTACACTAGCTTCAGAGACAGCAGCAGCATCTAGGAAGATATAAAAGATTCGGGAAGTGTCCAGTGATCCAGTATTACCTCATTCAGGGGAGGTACAGGGGGCATTCCCACCTAGCCTCAGCATAACAAACCCCATGGACATGGTGTTTTGCAGGCTTTTTTCCTCACCAATTGATGAATACCATCTACAATCACCACCTTGACAAGACTGCAGTCACTGAGGAGTCTGGAAGAAGACCAACAGGATGTTATTGAATCTACACAGTCATTATATTTTTTCTACTTCATATGTTTCTCTGTCACTCTCTTTTTCTTTCCCCCACACCATTTCCTCTCCCTCTTTTACCTCTTCTCTGCTGTCTTCCCTGCAATCCTTAATGGCAGCTGAATCAACAAAAGCTATAATTGTAACTCAGATCCAGCATAAAAAAATAAAAAAACCCTTCACATTTCTATATGGAAAATACTGAATATACATGAAAATACTTCACATTTATCTCTTGTTCTGGTAACGTCTGCTTGCAGAGGCCAGGTGTAATCCTCAGGTTTCATGGTGATATTCTGTAGCAGTTTCACACCAAGTGCGTTACAGGATTATACTAAAGTGAGAGACTGAGCTGTGTAAAGCATCCTCTCTCAAATCTTATTTTGCTTTCATTTCCCATCAGTTCTGTCAATATTCTGTCTTCAGTACCCTCATCGACTGTATCCAGCTGGGATTCATGAAAAAGAACATGGAGGAAAGCCTGCTCTCTTCTAAAGAGATGTCAGCTAGGAAAAATCTGGGGAGTTTTCCAAAGAAAACTGACAGGAGAGTTTAGATCACTATTTGACGTGACAGGAGGTAGACATATTCATTCCAAAGTAGCTGCAGTAGCTAAACCTCTGACTGTCAACACTTTCAAAAGAAAGATTGACTACTTTTCCTCATGTTAGTTTTTGAATTTAATAACCAAGAAAAAGCTGTGGCAGCCAAGCACCATTGATGGCAACTGTGTAGCTGCCTATTGGTACCCACAGGAATAATTAGAGTAAACTGGAATGCTAAATGTCAAGACTAGGGAGATATGTACAGAGTTTTAGTTGAAAAGCTTAAGAAAAAATTCTGTTACCATGAAATAGATTTTAGTGCTCTAAAGGGTTCATAATCTCAACGCACATTTGAGCACATTAGAAGTGACTGAAATAAAAAAGAAATAAAACCTTGTGTTTTCAAGTGCCGAGAAAATATGCTGAAGAATAAGATATATAATCCTTGAGGTGCACTGAGTCTCCAGGCTGTAAAGCTGCATGAAGAAGAGGCAACTCTGGTTGTGGTTGGAGCCATAGTTTCACAGAGGAATCATCCAGGTGACACCCAGTGCCAGCACGGCTCAACTCAGACAATGCTCAGTGCCAGAGAAACTTGCAACAGCTCACAGCTGGCAGGAAATTTATTTTTGTTCTTTTTATAGTTTTTTTTAAGGATAAAAGTGAGGGCTTCTTTTCTAGACACTGAAAGAACGTTTGAAGAAAAGGTTTGAAGGGCAGTATTAAGAAAGAGAAGAGGAAGAAAAAGGCAAAACACCAACTTCACCAATTTTCCAATGTCCTTTCAAAACATATTTCTCTGCCACTGAAGTAGCTACAGCACTAAAGCCAACAGTAATTCGAGGTATAAAGAGAGCAGAAACCAGACCAAACTAGGTATTATCCTCACCAATTAAACTGCAGAAAATAAGATACCCCACATGTATAAAAGGGCTAAATCTCAACAGCAAATCACAACCAAGTATGTTGTGTGCATCGGGTGTCAGCAAGTGGCAAAGAAAGGAATAGCTTCCAATACCCCCAGCTGCAGAACTCAAGAGCAAAATCAGGAAGAAGGAGGAAGAAAACAGATGGAAAGGCACCAGTGGCCACATACCTCTGAACATACAGTGCAAGACCCTCCTGGCCCATCTCAGTTGTTTGAGCAATCTCTACTAGGGTTCAGAGACACCAAGGCTATTCGCTTTTGATAGAAGTGACCGTGTCTTCACCTCCACAGAGGCATCTGGAATGATGTTTTGGATGACACACTGGTGAATCAGCACCCACAGCACTAACTCTGTGGTGAGAGGAGTTGTCTCATACTGATAGCAGTAACATGTCCCACCAGCTTCTACACCCTATGGGCACAGTTTGCCCTCTGATTGGTGATGTTTGTGTGCATGGTCTCCTCCTTTCAAAAAGGAGCCCTACACTCTTTTTCAATAATGAACTAGAAATGCCAGCAATTATGAGAAAGGAGTGGTGACTAAACCAGAGAAATTAGGCAGTTTACATCTATTTAAAGCTGCATGTATCGATTCAGACTAACAAGTGAAAAACCTACTCGGAATTACAGAATTTCTAAATAAAATGATTACAAAAGAAATAAACAGGTTTGGGTTGGGGCTGGTTTTTTTGTTGTCGTTGTTGTTGTTTTTGGGGTTTTTTTTCATAGCATGTTAAAAAGCTAGAGAAAGATGGATATAACTATTATCTTTCTCACTAACCATGAAAATGGGATTGTTCCCTACTGAGACACTGAATGGTGCCAGTAACAGACTTGTGTATATTGGGCTTCTAGTAAATCCTGGTGGACACTGCTGAATAATATTGCATGTTCACAAGTGCAGGGGTCTTTCTACTATTAGCTCAGCTTCCAGTTCACCACCATTCCTCTATTTACATATTTGTAACATTTCCCAAAGACCATACTTTTCACAGGTTTTTGTTTGTACCCATTGCCTAAACAAACCATACAACATGTTTACCTCCACTAATCTTGTCTGAAAATCTCCAACACTTTTGCCTCCATTTCTCCTCAAGTCAGCCCTAATGATTTCAACTACTTGAGAGCATGCAGTAATATCCTACAACACATTTCTGACTGTGAGAGTCCCAGTAATGTAACAGTACAGAGTACTGAGGTACTGCTACTGCTTTTGCATTTGGTTTTGCAGACTGAGAAAATATTCTCTCAATCTATATTTTTATGTGAATCACGTAGAAGTGGAAATCCAGCTGAGGCTTTGGCAGAAGGGAAGGATTGCTTCAAGTGCTCTACAGCATCCTGACATGCTTAATCTGTGTTTGTTTTTTGACCTGTTAAAAGCTGATGATTCTTATCTGTGCTACTGCTGCCTGCTTCATTGCCTCAGCCCCCTCACAACACTGCAGTTCATTTTTTCAGTCAATGGGTAGAGATTTTCATTTAACCTCAGTGAATCACAGCCTATTTATTTCAATCCATTTAAACTGATTTAGATCTTATTTTCATTGGGATCCTTTTGAATGTCACCCGTTATCTAAAATTTTTTCAATCCTTCCCAGCTTAGACTTATATGAAAATATGTCAGGCTCTCATTTATACATCCTCTCTCATTTTTCAACCAAGTCTTTATTCAATGGTAGGCAGCACAAGACTGAAGTCCATACTCTGCCACTCAGTATGTCTGACCAAGCTGGAGGTGAACCAGTGATTGCTGTTTCCCGTGGTCGGTTTTCTCCCTATGTCATGGATTTTAGTAGTTTCCCTTGGACAGCATTGCACTAGTCTGCCTATAAGCAGACCACGGGGACAGTGCAAATAAAGACACTGAAGTGGAGATATTACATCTCTATTTTATCCCTTTACCACAAAGCTATTTACACTGTCATTGAAGGAACTGAGACTGGTCTGACATGATCTCTTCTTGGCGAATCCATGCTGCCAGTTATTTACCACCTTACGAACTTCTTGTCATTGTCCCAGAATGTGTACATTAGTGTCTTGGCTTATAAGACAGGTGTCTGCTAAGGAAGGCAGAGAAGCCTCCCTTGGAATGGAGAATGTAAACCCCCTCCATCCGAATTATTAGAATTTCTTTTGAAATTAGGGGGCTCTCAGGCCAAGATATGGGAACAGGAATAGCAGTTCTTTACTAATATGTAGAATAAAGCAAACAAACAAACACCAGCTCGGCACTAACCCCGAACAGATCCGAGCCCAGCGACGCCGCTCGGCTGCGGCATTTCCCTGCGCTGCAGTTCCGGGTACGGCCGGCAGGGGCGCTGCAGCTCCCGGCGCTCGGGGCCGGTGCGGCGATCCCCGCCCTGCAGGGGGCGCTCCGGCGCGGGCAGCGCGTGGCGATGGCGGCTCCGTCCCGGGCGGGAAGGGTCGGAGGAGAGGCCTCGCCTCACAAACCCCGGGCAGCGATCCCGGTGCCCCCAGCAGGGCTCTCGGAAGCAGCAGGCTGGGAACGGCAGGAAATGAGCAGGAATCCCAGTGACGAGAATGTCCCAAAAACTCCACAGCAAACAGCTGGANAAAAAGTTTCCCCCTCCCCAGCAACTGGGACTACAGGTGTGGTGCTCAAAACAACAATTCTATTAGCAACTCACTGGGAAGAAAATTCCACACAAAAGACAAGACCCAACCCCCAACAATTAGCAAAATGCTGATAGCACAATTTGGTTGTATCTCAGTGGCAGTAAGTCAAGAGAGGACCTCCGGCACCCTTCTGTATTTGTTTTTCTGTATTTGTCATCTCTATCGATATCATCACTCAAAAAGCCCCATGACTGCACTCCCTCCCCTCTGTTTGAAGAGCACCAGACGAAGCAATGTGGCCAAAAATTTTAGTGTGACTCCTCACTTCTCTTAGCTGAATGTGCTCACCCACACATGGGTCATTTGTATCACTAAGGACATCACTGCTACGGACATTCTCTGTGGAGAGACCTTTGTGTGTCACTGCTTCAGAAAAATTGCAGCTATGCTCTGATATTTTTTAAGGTTAATAGTTTGACTGACAACTTTATTTCACTTCATGTAGGTTGGCATCGAACCACCTGTGCAAACTCTTTTCTGATGGTCTGAGGATAAAGATGGGAGAGAGGGAGCATGAGGAGAAAGGACAATAAGATGTGTTTAAGCACACGAATGTGCAAAACACATGGGTAATATGTGTCATTAACAGAGACATCACAAATGTCTATGGAGGGCACATGAGAAGACAAAAATGGCCAGATCTGTGTGTGAATTGCAGAAGTGCATTGAACACAGCCATAACTCATACCTATGTTCATGTCTCTGTTCATTTAAAGAACGTTGTACCTAAATGTCTGGCTTTTACCTTTCTGAAGAGAGAAGATACTCCACCTAAATCCACATGCTCTTATGCTTTAACAGTAAGGGCGGACAAACTGAAGTGGGTCTGGAGATGCTTGGAAGTGGATATGTCTGCTCCATTAAAAATAGTTCTAATCCCACCAGCATAACTGCCAACATGTGGACAGTGGATTATATTTATGCTGCTTCTAGTCAGTGAAAAGCCATGGGCAAGCTTGTGGGGTCCTGAGCTTCTCAGGTAGATCTTGGTTTTTCCCAACTGAGCACAATACTAGAGCCACTGTGGGTACCATCACACCAACAAGAATAAAATCAGTACTGCCTTCTCCCCACTGTTACTCCCCTCTGTAAAAATTTTGAAAGAGGAAGTTGAAACATGATCCTACTCCCTTACATGAACATTCTGGTTCTTCTTTTTTTTTTTTTTCTTTTCTTTTTTTTTTTCTTTATTTCTTTCTTTTGCCACATTACAGCGTTTTGCATTTCTTTCCATCATTAAGCCATTTGTGTGAAATACTGAGCTGATTAATGTGGCATTTTCCACTAAACTGTTTCAGGAAATGCTGCACCTTACCAGTGGGATGCTTTTGAATAATTTAATCTCCTTAGTATAATTAAAATTATGTTCTGAAGTTGTACCTATTTTCCCTGGAGACACTCATCAAAATGTCAAGTGTTCCTTCTAATGGAACAGCAGTCCTATACTACAAACAAATATATTTATCCACTGTTGCTTGCAAGCAGGAGACCTTTGCCTCTATTCTTTGTCACTTCATTTTTTAACATGAGCAAATAGTGTATGAAATATTAAACAGTCTTTATGCACAGAATGGCAGAATATTTTAAAAAGCTTGAAGAAAAGAAGTGGAGCACCATAGTTAACAATGATTAGAAGTTTTTTTTTTGTTTTGTTTTTTACTAATGATTTAAGTGTGGCTCTTACAATTGTTTAAATGCTTATTTAAAAACAGAACAAATATGAAACAAAATGTTTGCTTCCCCTAGCTTTCTGAGGGCACAACTTCGCCTCAGAGAAAAGCAGGGCTGTGGTGCCACCACCTGGAGAGCTGCAGCAATTTTGTCTGTCGATCAAGTTTCTGATAGTTGCTGAGACTGAATCCACAAATTTACATCTGAGTCTCGCACAAAACTCTATTTAAAATGATCAGGATTGTCCTTTTCCTACAACCTTCAGCTCTGGGCCACATGAAAATAATTATATATTCTGAAATCCAAAAGTACCAGGTAAAATGTATGTCTACAGCCACATTACTTTGTACCCTTGGCCAGATTTTACAGAAAGTATTTGAGATTATTTTATTTCGTTTTATTAATTTAAAAGAAAACCCAGCTAGAAGTTAGGGAACTGAATAAATTTCATCTAGAACTCACATTATGTATAAAGTACTTGCATCTGTTCAGCATGGTTTTATTTTTCTAATTGCTCTTATTGTTCAATTTGGATGTAAACTACATTACAGTTTAGCTAGAGATAAAGATAAGACAGTTAAATATCTGTTGATCATTAACTTTCTCTAAACTGAGGTAAAGATAGAACAGTCAAATATCTTTGATCATTAGCTTCCTCCTCCTAAGCTGTCATATATAAGCCATTGAAGTTATTGTAGGAAACAGCGTATATGCAATAAGCAACACAAGATCAAAGCTTAATATTGTCCTATCTAACCTAGGCCAGTGGGAAGTATGCATCTAGTCTAAGCTCATCAGGTAAGATCCTCCCTAATGACTGGGGACAGAGAGACACTGCTGGAACTCTTTCTCCTGCAACCATTTCCTAAACCTCATGCAACAAACTACCCTCTGGAAAAGCCCGTCTGTCTTCACCAACCCTAGAGACAGCTTCACACAGTAGATAACTCAACTTTCAGATGGCCAAATGCCTGGTGGTTGTACCTCATCCCGTTTCTAACAACCTAAAAGGATCATATAAGCCTAGTGGAAGCAATTTCTCTATGTTGTACAACAGAAATTAAGTGAATGAGAGCTTTCAGGTACGTCTTTGGAGGAAAACAGATCTCTAACCAAATCTGTATAGATGTTGCCTTTATTCCCAGTGGTGGCATTTACATACATATGTATGAGTCATAACTACTCCACACTTCCTGCAGCTAATCCTCCTGTTTATCTCTTTGCTAGCAATGTTCCTATTATAAGATCACCAGACAGGGGGAATGAATCTCTGACAACACTGATTACTTTAATGCATAACTTCATTAGTTTCTTGTAAGCACACCTGATGTTTAAACAGTCCCATATCATAGTTTGCAAACATTTCCACCGTAGCACATCAATGACATGCAAGGTTAGTTGCTCTTACTAATCCACTAAAGGAAGCCTATTGCTTTTGTATGAAATGGAAGACCACAACAAATTTCTTTCATTTATTGGTCTATTGTATGAAACATGCATAATCTTTAATCTGTTAACAAAGTTTTAATATGAGTCTCCTTAAATCCTACATGACCTTATTTTGTATATGTCCATTAAGTCTAAACCCCACAACATTCATCAGTTGTCTATGTATACGCAGACTAATAGCAATGCAGCCACCCACTCATCCCAAGGATCCTTTTGGGAGATTGTGCCACCAAAATGCACGAGCTTTCTATCTTCTGATATGCCAAAATTGTCAAGGATCAGTTTGGTGGGGCTTTTTAACCCTTTATCAGAAAACAAACCCCTACGGTATTAGTTGTTTAAATAAATAATCTTGAGAGCGTCAGCCATGTAGCATTATGGTGTCCAAATGCCTATGTATGGGATGATTCTGAAGGATGAGTTACACAGTATGGTTCTGGATTCAGAAGTACCACAAAACATGTTCATCACAGCAGTTATTAGCTGTTACCAGAGCCCCTGCAGTGCTTCTGTCATGGACCAGACTAGACCCTCCTAAAGGGCTTCTGGAGCAGCTTCAGCCATCCCTACTGCCACCCTGCTGAGTATCTCAGTTGGTCCTTCCCACATGCACCTGGTCTCGGCATGGCTGTCCCACATCTCTTACAACCCAGAGTATAAGAAGCGTCTTGGCTGGCATGGCCCAGAACTGCGGCGGTCCGGGGTTCGGTGTCCGGCCACCGCCTTCTCCGAGGACGTCTCCTGCAGAGTTGGCTGAGTGATCCACCTACTCCCTAACACGCCGCGGTTGCTAGGTGATGCAATACTTCGCAGAAAGCAGAGGGACTGCCGTGTAGGTTTCAGAGGGTTTATTCACTGAAGGGTCTAGGGACGGACAGTCAAGGGATCTGAGGGAACACAGGGTTTTAAGGGGAACGGATAGCCAATGGGAGCAGGGTGAAGGGGCGGAGAAAGGAGGGTCCAGGGTGACATAACCAATGAGGGAACAAAGGGAAAAGAATGACAACACATGTAACAAATCATGAACCGAATGCAACAGTAACTTCCAGTACTGGGGAGGAGAAGTGGGTATGGACCACATTGATTGACAAACCATCTGCAGGGAGAACAGGGAGATGACTCAGAGATAGGCATCCCAGGGACGTACCATCTCCATGTCCCTATGGGATGCAACATCTCCCCCGTTTTTGTTTATTAAAAGAACCTGAGAGATGGTCTTTTGTGTGCATTTAAAAAAGCATGAAAAAATGCTCAAAACAATCAAAACAATGATAATAATCCAAACGAAACCTTTGAGAATTCCACCAGCCCACCCAGGGACGCCCCATTTGTCCATAAGGGAATCAAACCAGTCCTTGCTCTGCTTGTCGGTTTGAAGGTCGGTGACCAGGTCTTCAATCTTCTTAATGTTTGCTTGGATGGACGAGCTATGGGACGATAGATTAAAACAACATTCGAAATCTTCACATCCATGACCATGGGCGAGGAGGAGGTAGTCGATCGCTGCCCGATTTTGGCGAGTGGCATGCCTGGTGGTCTCTTCATCCTGGAGCAGGTCGCTGAGGTAGCGTTGGACGACTTACTAAGCCAACACTCTAGGTGGGACAAGTCCCCGAGGGCCTTGCTGGCTGCAAGCCATGGCAAGAAGATGGAAACTGCGGCCCTTGTAGCGTGGTTCCAATTTTCAATTTGGGAGTCACAATTTGAATTGAATTCACCGAGGGACCTAATCGTCCTTTTTTGTCTGGCCAATTCTTTCCAGTGCCGAATCATGGTTGTGTTGGGTGTTAGGGTAGTCAGCCGTCCAAGGCTACACGGTCCACCCTGCAGGCGAGATGGTATGCCTGCCCATGCCCTGTCCCCACAGACAAGAAACACCCCCTTTGGAAGCACCCTGGGATATTCCGTGGACTGGGACTAGGTGTCAGAGGTGTAATTACACCAATTGAATGTATATTACTTTTTCTTGGGGGACATATCTTTTCGAATGATGGTGTGAGTGCCCACCCCAACATGCCAATCGGGTTGTTTTTGTTTGTAATAGAAATTCACGCAGAAGGTGGCAAAGGAGGACCCCAGTAAGTCCAATTCCTGGGGTTCCTCTGTGGCATGTGGAAACAGTCCAGTCCACTCATCCCAAGTGTCCGCAGGGTTTGGTTTCTTGCTTGTATAGGGATACTCGTTGGAACAGAGTGGCATCCCCACCACACACGTGGACAACGGGTCCTCAACTCCACCCATGGCCAGGCAGAAGTTCTCTTGTCCCATAGCTCGCGCCAAGGTCACCCAGACGTTCTCCTTTGGTTGATTCACGAGCCAAGCAGAGCAGGTGGCGATGTAGAGGAGGATGGTGATCATGTAGCAGGACTGGCTCATTGTGGGGGCGTTCCCGTGGGCTGCCTGGGCAGTGGATACAAAATCGTGTAAGTGGAACCGAACGGAAACAAAGGAAACAAAACCGAAACAAAGGAAACAAAGTATCAACTTAACTTCTTCTCAGACTCCCCCTTTTTTAATCATTAAATAAAAGGGAAAGTGGGGTAGATAAGAGACAGGTGGGTTGGGGAGGTGAGGGAGTGGGTAAAGGCAGAGGGTATCCTTGTGGGAAAACTTGTAGAAGGAAGAGAAAAGCAGGTGCCTCTGAGGGTAGCTTCCTTCTCCTCCTCTGCCAGGCTGCAGTGACCTGGTCTTCTTGGTCTGCAGCCGGAGGAGGTTGCTGTGGTGTTGGCAAAGGAGTGTTGTTTTTGAAAGGCCTTATGAATTTGGATGGTATCCACCTGGGCCCGGTGGGAGAGGATATGCAAGCATACCCCCTCCCCCAGGTGACCAGGGGATAGGGCCCCTGGATGGACTGTGTCTCTGGGTCGCAGATCATGACTGGAGATCTGGGTTCCAGTTTTGTCACAGAGCTGCTGTAAAAGTGTTGGACGATGGGTGGGTTCCTATCTTGAGCAGAACAATTGAGAAAGTTAATCATGTATAAAGCTTTCAAAATTCTTTCAACAGGGGAGGCCCCTTGACATCCTCCCTCTGTTGTTCCAGTACACGCTTCAATTCTCTATGGGCTCTCTCGATGATGGACTGCCCAGCTGGGTTGTGAGGAATCCCTGTGGAGTGTGAAATTCCCCATTGTTCCGTGAATTGTTTGAATTCTTTTGAGATAAAAGCCGGCCCATTGTCCATTTTAATGGACTTGGGCACACCCAGAGTCGCGAAAGCTTGCATGAGATGTTTGTTTAGGTCTTTTGCTTTCTCTCCAGTGTGCACAGAGGCGTAGATTGCACCAGAGAATGTGTCTATTGACACGTGGACGTATTTTAAACGTCCAAACGGGGTGTAGTGGGTTATGTCGGTCTGCCAGAGCTCGAGTCTCCCCAGCCCTCTCGGATTTACTCCCGATGAAATAGATGGCAACGCGCATGATTGACAGTTCGGGCATGTAGCCACAATTGACCGCGCCTGCACTTGAGATAGTTTGAACATGCGCATGAGGGCTGGTGCGTTCTGATGGTAGAACGCATGGCTCATTTTAGCCTGTTGAAAGATGTCCGGTAAATTGGTAGATGTAATGGATGCAACCAACGCCAGCTGGTCCGCTCTGCGGTTCCCCTCAATGATGGGACTGGGGAGGTCAGTGTGTGACCTCACATGCATCACAAAATAGGGTTGCTCTCGGTGAAAGAGAAGATAGATCAGCTCCGAGAGCAAGGAGAACAATTTTTCATTTTCAATTTGTTTAAGAAGTGAATTTTCAGCTCTTTGCACTACCCCAGCCACGTACACACTATCTGTGATCAAATTGAAAGCCTGATTGAATTTTTTGAAGGCACGTACCACTGCTGCCAATTCAAAAATTTCGGGGGACCCTTCAACAACTTGGACATCAGACTTCCACTCCTGAGTGTCCGGGTCCCTCCACACAATCACAGATTTTTGACTTCGGCCTGATCTGTCTGTGTACACGTTTAGAGCTTTTAATGGGACTTTGCTTCTCATAACTTTTGTCACCAATTTGAAAGTCTCCGTGAACAATTTGTGTTTAGGATAATGAATGGAGACTTGACCGGGATAGCTATCCATAGCCAATTGAAAGTTTTGATTGGTCTGCCAAATTGAATCCAATTCACTCATTTTCCATGGCACATGGATACATATGAAGTCACACCCTGCCATTGTCCGCAGGAGAGACCTTGCTTTATTAATCAATGTTGAAACTTGCTCAACTGGCGTTGTCAGTGTTTTGTTGGGAGTGTGCGGTAGAAATACCCATTCAATTATGAGAAGGGGATCTTTCTCAAAGTGGTCCCACTGGAACAAAATGCCGTAGAAGTACGGACACTCACCTACGACCGTGAACCTGAAGGGCAGCGCTGGGTCGCAGCGGTGGACCTTATGCGATGATATTGCGTTGGCGACCTTCTGGAGCACTGCTGCTGCCTCAGGTGTCAGGGTCCGCGGCGAGGTGAGGTCGTCGCTCCCTCTTAGCAGATGGAAAAGTGGTTCCAGATCACGAATTGAAAGTCCGAGAAAAGGGCGCAGCCAATTGATTTACCCGCAGAGCTGCTGGACTTCGTGCAGTGTTCTGGGGTCGTCTGTGATGGTGAGAGGCTGCGGGGTCACTGTCCTTTCAAGCAGGAGCAGACCTAGGTACTTAAAAGGCTGAGTCAGTTGTATCTTGTCCGGGGCGATGGTGAAGCCCGCCTTTTCGACAACAGAAAGTCTTTTTCAGGACAACATCGAGGTAAGTCTGGGTTTGAGCACAAATCAAAATGTCGTCCATATAGTGGTAAATCACCACGTCTGGAAACAGTTTGCGCATCGGTGTCAGGATTCGGGCGACATAGCGTTGGCATAGAGTGGGAGAATTTTTCATTCCTTGGGGAAGGACAAGCCATTGATACCTCTTGGCTGGACACTGGCGATTGCGGGATGGCACCGAGAACGCGAATCTAGGGGCGTCTCGAGGATGAAGTGGGATGTTAAAAAAGCTGTCCTTGATATCAAGGACCACCAGTCGCCAATCCCGAGGAAGCATGGAGGGCGAGGGCATGCCTGGTTGCAGGGAGCCCATGTCCTCCAGGACCTCACTGATTTTACGGAGGTCCTGTAAGAGCCTCCACCTGTCCTTGCCAGGTTTTTTAATGACAAAGACAGGTGTGTTCCAAGGGCTGGTCGATGGAGCTAGATGGCCCTTGGAAACCTGCTCTTCAATGAGGGCTTCGAGCGCGGTTAATTTTTCTGATGGCAGGGGCCACTGGTCCACCCACACCGGTTCATCTGTAAGCCAATTCATTGGTGGGGTGACGCACTCTTCTTCAGTGGCCCCAACTAGAAATCCCGGGATGGTCTGGGGATTTCTAGCTTGGTCCCCCATTGGGACAATAGGTCCCTGCCCCAGAGTGTAAGGTGACATTCCAAAACAAAAGGTCTGATGTTACCGACCTGGCCCTCTGGTTCCTCCACGCAGAGCAAATGCTTACTCTGTAGGGATTGGGCGACTGTTCCTCCGATCCCCGAGACGATGCCCTCCGGTTGTTCAAGTTCCCACGTCTCGGGCCATTTGGATCGCAGGATGATGGTCACGTCTGCGCCAGTATCCGTGATGCCAGTCAATTTCAGCGAGGTCTGCGGCAGGTGGAGGACGCAGTCCATCTTTGGCTTGTCTATCCCAACCTTGTGAGTGAGGTAGATGTCAAAGTCACAATCGTCAAGGTAATTCTGCCCACCCAAAACATAGATTTGTGCAATCGGTGTTCCTTTGGCAATGAAAAGAGGTGGAAACAAACATCTGACAGAAACGAAAAATTGTTCATGAGGTGAGATTTTGATCACTTCCGGGACGATGGAGAGTCCCTCAGGGGTGTAGTATGAATCATCAATGATGAGGAAGTGGGCAGACCGCTTCCGCTCCCACACTAAGGCTGCTGGAAACTGCCACAGTGTGTCATCTGTGAAGTTAAAACTGATTGCTGCGTGCAGGACGTACCTCAGCCACTGGTCTAGTTGGTTTGTTCATCCGACATACCGCTTGCCCTCCTCACTGTCCCGATCCGTCCAAAGCTGTTCTTCAGGAAGGTGGTCTCTCCGATTGATGGGAGACGAGGCTTGCCATCATTTGTTGTCATAGCGCAGGGCCTGTCCGCGTTCCGCCGTCCGTTTCCTGACGCCCTGTTGGTGCTGGGAGATCGGTTAACACGTGAACGGCACTGGGCACCGGTATGACCTGGACAACCGCTGCTGAAGCACGTGATGTTGTTTTGCGCGAGCAGCACTTCCGACACCCCCTTAGATACAGCGAGCGCGATGGTGTGCTCGATGGAAGTGTCATCAGCGCACGCCTGCACCATCTGTGACAAAGTAGGTTCAGGGTCTGTGGGCAACGCAAGTAGAATTTTCTTTGTATTTTCGTTCGCGTTGCGTTTGGCCATCTTTGGCAGCAACTCAGTGCGTGCGTCAATGTTATCGATTTGTTTTTCAATGGCCTCACGGAGCCTGTCCACAAATTTTGTGAACGGCTCGTGGGGACCCTGAATGACATTAGTGAAGTGTTTGTGCGGCACAGTATTGTCCGGAGTGCGGAGGAGAGCCTCCTTGGCAGCGTGTGAAGCTTCTTTTAGAAGCTCGTGGGGTACCTGAATTTGGTCTTCCTCCTTCTCGAATGGTCCTTCCCCGACGAAGGCTTGCATCAGGAGACCCCGGTCTTCCTCATTATGTTTCCTGGACGCCTGCCTAGGAGCTTCCTCCAGATAGAGTCCCATAAAAGAACCTCGGTGGGTGATAACAAGAGGTTAATCAAGTATCTCACGTCATTGGGTATCATCGTGTGTCCATTGAATGTTATGTCGAGTAGGTTTTTGAAGTAGGGAGATTGCCTCCCATAGTCTTTTGAAGCTTTACATAGCTCCTTAAGTTCTGCAAAGGGGAATGGCTCCCACTCTGGGTTGTTACCTTGTTGGTCATAGGTAACCGGAGCAACGACAAGGTCAATCCCTTTGGCAATGTCCATCTCCCCCTCCTGTACCACTTCTTTCTTTAGTTGCTGCCAATTTATTCGCGGTCGGTCCCGGTGTGGTTGGTTAGAAGGGACGACCGCGTGCAGCCGCTGAATCGCTTCAGCTGCTGGAGGGGTCCGGTGTAGCGGGACCCCGGAGGCCAAGATGGCCTCCTTCCGGNGTAGAATTTTCTTTGTATTTTCGTTCGCGTTGCGTTTGGCCATCTTTGGCAGCAACTCAGTGCGTGCGTCAATGTTATCGATTTGTTTTTCAATGGCCTCACGGAGCCTGTCCACAAATTTTGTGAACGGCTCGTGGGGACCCTGAATGACATTAGTGAAGTGTTTGTGCGGCACAGTATTGTCCGGAGTGCGGAGGAGAGCCTCCTTGGCAGCGTGTGAAGCTTCTTTTAGAAGCTCGTGGGGTACCTGAACTTGGTCTTCTTCTTTTTCAAACGGTCCTTTGCCGACGAAGGCTTGCAGCAGGAGACCCCGATCTTCCTCGTTGTGCTTCTTGGTTGCTTGCCTAAGGAGCTTCCTCCAGATGGAATCCCATAGAAGAACCTCAGTGGGTGACAACAAGAGGTTAATCATGTACCTCACATCATTTGGAATGAGGGTATGACCATTGAAAGTAATGTCCAAAAGGTTTTTGAAATAAGGCAATTGCCTTCCATAGTCTTTCGAAGCTTTGCATAGCTCCTTCAGTTCAGCAAAGGGGAATGGCTCCCACTCTGGGTTGTTACCTTGTTGGTCATAGGTAACCGGAGCAACGACAAGGTCAATCCCTTTGGCAATGTCCATCTCCCCCTCCTGTACCACTTCTTTCTTTAGTTGCTGCCAATTTATTCGCGGTCGGTCCCGGTGTGGTTGGTTAGAAGGGACGACCGCGTGCAGCCGCTGAATCGCTTCAGCTGCTGGAGGGGTCCGGTGTAGCGGGACCCCGGAGGCCAAGAAGGGCCCCCTC
>VWZP01006044.1:0-41828 GCA_013396995.1 Dicaeum eximium
CTGATGTAGTCAAGGGCATTAAGTGTACCTTCAGAAGTAAATTTGTGACAACA
Source organism: Dicaeum eximium (assembly GCA_013396995.1). NCBI lineage: Eukaryota > Metazoa > Chordata > Aves > Passeriformes > Dicaeidae > Dicaeum > Dicaeum eximium. The sequence goes on from VWZP01006044.1 coordinate 54, forward strand.
CTAAGCTGGAGGGTAGGAAGGCTCTGTGGAGGGATGTGGACAGGCTGGATGGATGGTGCAAGGCTGAGTTTCAAGAAGACTGAGTCCTGCCCTTGTGTCCCTGCAAGCCCCTGCAGTGCCCAAAGCTGGGGACAGAGTGGCAGGAAAGCCGCCCAGCAGGAAAGGCCCTGGGGGTGTTGGTTGACAGCAACTGAACTTGAGCTGGCGTGTGCCCATGTGGATAAGAAGCTCAGTGGCCTCCTGGCCTTCTGTGTCAGCACTAGTGTGGTCAGCAGGACCAGGGTGGTGATTGTCCCTTTATGCTGGGCACTGGTGGGGACACCTTGAGTGCTGTGTGCAGATGTGTGCATCTGTTAAGATGCAAATAGGGAAAGACAGGTCTGAGCCAATTAAGGTGCCAACGAGACCATCTACCAAAGTCAACAACAGGGATTTTATTTAATTAATGGGAGGTAGAAAGATAGAAAGGAATGGAAAAAAGGAGGGTTAGAAGGAGAGGGGAGGGCATTGGGGAGAAGTGCAGGAAGGGAGTGGAGAAATCAAACACAAGACAGACACCACACTTGGCTCCAGTGATGTCCTGTCGGTCTTTTTCACCCTGCGCTCCTTGATGGCGAAGAGTCCTAGTGGTGCTTGTGGAGGTGGAGGTGGAGTGCCCAGATCATTCCTCCAGGGAAAGTCCTTAGCCCTTTTCTCCAGTCCATGTTGTGGGGATCCAGGGAGGCATTTTCCTAATTGCCACATGAAAGGACGATGGGTGTGCCTTCCTTTGCCTGCAATGCTGAGGCCTAAGGAGCATTTCTCAGCTCCTAATGTGGCCTAGGGGCAGGGCAGGGATGCACCTCCACACTGCAGCCCAGATGTAAAGTCAGCTTCTGTGGGATCCTGCAAGGCAGCACTGCCATTCTTCCTCAGCCAGCTCCTCTCAGCCAGGCTGCCTTGCTGTTGGCTTGGGCACACTGGGCTGGGGCTGGCAGCAGGTGGCAAGTGGTTGCCTTGGGCACGATCCATCATGCATCTGTCCATCAATACGTCCATCCATCAGTGCATCCACTACAAGTCTCCCTGTGCCGTTGCCTCTGGGACCTGGGGTTCCCTCTGGGAGCTGTGTGGCCTGAGGGTGAGCAGCCATCTCTTGGGATGTGCCTGGCGCTGGCTCTGGGCTCACTCGTCTGGCTGCCCACTGAGGCAGCTGAAGGAGAAACGCCGCCTCAGAGCCCGCCGGGCCGTCTTGACGATGGAGCGCCATCGCTGTGGGGCCGGGGACTGAGGGACATCGATGATGTCAGTGGGGGAGGAAGGAACACTGCATGCCGGGGGCTGGGAAGGCACCGGGCAAGCCTCTGCCGGCACCGCAGGCTCACAGGGATTTTCCTTGGCAGGGCTGGCCTGGGCCTGGCCAGCATCCATACGTGCTTCATTGGCCTCTGTTGTGGGGTGTTTCGCAGTTCCTTAGAATTATGATATTGTATTGTTGTCAATGGTTTGTTCCCCCATACACCCCTGTATTGTAACCCCGAATGGTTTTGCCCTGAGTTTTCCCCTCCCTGTACCCTCTCCTTATAAGGTACTTGCCCTGCCTCTCTTCCCCGAACATTCCCTGCCAATCTCCTAAACCCGACCCTCCTAAGTTGTCAATCCTCCCCAAGCCCATACCCATGTTCCAGAACCTTCCCTGTCGTTTATGTTAATCCTATGATCCTATTGGGCCCTAAAACTCAATCCACACCCATCCTCGCCCCCATTGGATGATATGTTGTGCACGCCCTCCTCTGCCTCCTCCCTAGCCCTCATCTGATTGGTTCCTGTATGTANGGCATTGGCGGGCAAGACCCAAGTCAACATCTTTGCCTGTTCGGGTAGTGCCCTGAGGAGAGGCTCACTGTGCCCCTCATAACAGGGATCACTATCCAGAGGAGAAGCTGCTGGCTCTGCTTCTGTGTCTTGCAGGGGGGACACAATGTGCACTCTGGCTCACTGTCCCCATCTCCTGCACTGTCTATGTTAGGGAGCTCTTCTTCCTCCCATTTTTCCAGTAACTCATCTACACCAGTGTCCCTGTTCTGTGTCCAGTTCTGGGCATTTCAGTTCAGGAAGGACATTGAGGTGCTGGAGCAGGTCCAGAGGAAGGCCAATGAAGTTGGTGAAAGGGCCAGAGCACCATCTTGTGAAGAGCAGATTAGGGAGCTGATGTTTTTCAGCCTGGAGAAGAGGAGGTGCATGGTTGTGAGCTTATCACTCTACAACTTTCAACCAACAGAGGAGGTTTAAGCCAGGTGGGAGTCTGCCTCTTCTGTCAGACAACTACTAATAGGATAAGAGTGCATCATCTGAATCAGTGCCAGAGGAGGTCCAGGTTGGACATTAGGAATAATTTCTTCACAGAAAGGGTAATTAGACATTGGAATGAACTTTCCAGGAAGTTGGTGAAGTCATTGTCCCTGTAGGTTTTCAAGGAAAGACTGGACATGGCACTTAGTGGCATGATTTAGTTGACATGGTGGTGTTCAGTCAAAGATTAGACTCGGTCATCTCAGAGGTCTCTTCCAATCTATTTGATTTTGTGTGGTTCTATGTGACTCAATGTAAACATGCTGACAACAAGTTCTCCAACTGGATGCGTATCTGAACTGCATAATTCAGACCTTTATGAAAGAGGATGCAAGAGGAGAATACAAAAAGGATTTTCTCTTCCGTTGTGGTCATTTTATGCATTCTCAGAATGTAGATGAATTATAGGTAGGATCAATTTCTGCATTCATGCAGCAAGGTGACCAGGCATGTTTAGTTTAGGACACCAACAACATTGACATCTATGACAGTTTTGCCATTAAATTCGAGGAAGGCTCAATTAAAGAACAAAGACCAAGAGAAGAAAATCACAAAATATGAATAAATGTAAATAGTACTGTTTCAAATTTCAGAAATGGTTTTGTTTTGGTTTGTGGGTCAATTGATGTATGGGAAGGAGGAGTTACATTTTTCCTAGGAAAGAAATTAACTTTAGTTTTTTAAAATGAGATGTGTATATCATTTGATATTGGGTATGGACAATATGCCGCCTAATTATATGGAGAATGGCAATCAATTACTTATTCAAGCAGCATTTTTAATAGTTAATCAAGCATTGCCAATGGATCTCTACTGCAATGACTTTACTGTGTCACTGTCTCAGCTTTTACATGTTCCTGTTAATTGGATATTATGATTGTTGCCCTATTTTGCATTATACAATTTAAGTTAGTTCTACATGAAATACAGCAAAGCATGTTACAAGGGTTTTATTGAAACAATCCAGGATGAAAGTACGAGCTAATGAAGTGTTTTACCTTCAATTACTCTTTGTGTAAGTTGATTGTTCAAGGTTCTCTGCAGTGTTTATAGGAGAAGTAGATGAGAAATTCTGTACTTCAGGTTAAAGTATTTCTGTATTACCAGCTCCTTAGGATAAGAACAACCTTGTATTGTGTGTTTATGAAGAAGCTCAGGCTTCTAAATCATCCCAGAGATTATTATCAATGAATTTTTATTTATACAAAGTCCAAGAGTAAGGTTCATAGTTGTTCTGTGACATAAATAGAAATGTTGCCAAGCAATTAAATTATCATTAGGCTTCAGTATAGTCTATCAGATATTTTGAAGGAAGACATTATTCTTTGCATTCCAATAAAACTGGTAACTGATTTGAGATGTTACTGACATAATAGAGCTACGAATGTATAAAGTCATTGAGTTCAAAGTGTGATTGATTCCTTTATTCCAAAAATCATGCTTCTTATTCTTTTGCTTTAATGCCACTCTTAAATATTCCTTATGTAGGAAGAGTAAATTATTCTTTAATCTTTCTTAATATACTTGACTTTATTTAGAAAGTTGATGTACTATAATCATATTTTATTGCAGTAAATTTAGTAATTTTATTCTAATCTTGGATTACTCTGATGTATTCCCTGGAGTTCTCTACTTTGTTTTTGTCTTAAAATATTAAACTTCAAAATCATGAAGGCTGGGAATATAATTTCATTATGGCTGTGAACTTTCCCCAACACAACAGGTTGTTGGTCCCCAGTTTGGGAGTTTGACATACATGCAAAACTACTATTAAAGGACCAAATGTATTTCAAGGAGTATGTGGAAGAAGAGTGTCAGGAGAAGGCACCTGTGTGCTTGGTGCCAGCTGCTGAGGCAAGGTGTCTGTATCATCCTCAGCCTGGTGGGAGTGAGGAGTGTGTGCGTATTCACCAGTAAATTCAAGCTGGGGCAGGGCATCAGCCAGACAGGGCTGTGCTGGTACCCTCAGGAGGAGCTGCAGGTGTGCAGTGCCTGAAGGACAGCTCTGAGTGTGTGTTTGCAGTGAGCACCAAGCTGCACCAGCAGGCAAGCAGGGCACCCCTGGGGCGGTTCAGGTGGCCTGGGATCCAAGCAGGGACAACAGAGGGGTTAGAAGGATCTGCAAATTGTTGTGTGCTTGTGAACACAGAGTGGGAGTGTGTGTGTGCCACCGGGAATGACCTGTTCTCTCTGCAAGCTAAAGAGAAAGAGGGGACCTGACTCCCTGTGCAGAGACCCTGAACCTGGGCACGGGCCTGGGCTCCAGCAGCTGAGCAGCAGAAAACTGAGCTGGAGCAGGACATCACATTTCTTATGTCACTTAACAGTGCTATGACAACACCTGTTGACACAGCTTTTCTACATTAAAAGATTAATGGCTGTGAGAAGGCAGGTTCCTAAGTCCAGTGACAAAACAGTCTAGCTCTGCTAAAACCTGAGAGCTGTCCTACATGTACACAGGCTGGGACTGCATGGCAGATTGTGTCACAGGCCATCCTCAGAAGAGCCACTTTCTTAGAGATGTTGGTGATGCATTAATTTCCAAGGATACTGTTTAAAAGTATCAATAATTCCCTTAACTAGCATAATACTAACACAGCTCCAGAGTCTAAATTGATCAAAGAATCTCAAGAAAAAATTAAAATCAGAGTTCAGGAAGCACAGAAAAGAATAGACAGTGTCAACTGAAAAGCTCTTTTGAAATTCTAAGAGCAAATCAGAATAACTGTTATTTATGTTGAAGGAAAAGATACTGACTTTCTCATAGACCTGATTCAGATCTCAGTTGAAACTTCTTTTTTTCAGTTTTAATTTCATTGTTTGCATATCAAAATCAATAATTTTTGAGGAAAGTGCTTTTCATGAAAAATGTAATTTTGATTTTCTGTTGCAAATGATACACGATTCAGTCTTTAAAGCAAAAATGTACTTCTGAATTACATATAGTTTAGCACATGGCCTAGTAACTTGAGCTTGGTTGAAGGAAATATTTCATGAATTTTCATTTAAAGACAGAAAGCCAAGGAAATTACCTCATTTGCTTTGGCAGCTTGTCCTAATATTTAACCAGCTCTGCTGTTAAGAAATGCACTTCTCCCTGAATCTTTTTCTTGCTTCAGCTCCTAATATTTTATTATTTTTATTACTTTCTCCACTACAGTGACATGGTCTTCACCACTTGCAGTTTTCTGTCCGTGAAGATACCTCTACACTATAAGTAAGTAAACTTTCCGTCGTCTTTCTGTTCTTGGGGGGGGGGGGGGGGGGTTTCCCCAGTTTAAAACAAGGCATTCTGTAATTTTTCACATTTCTGGCATACTGTAGCTTTTTGAAAACCTGATCTCCAGACTTACAAATACTGTTCCAAGTTTAAACAGTCCCCCAGTCTTTCATAGAACGAGAAACAAAAACCCCAAACCCCTTAAACTTCAGAGATGAAGATAAACTTTTCTCATTCCTGTGTCCAATAAAATAACTAAGCTTTTTCCTTCACTGCAACCTCAGCCACTCATTTATTATGGAGAATATTCCCTTGCCAATCCCCAGGTGTGTTTAGCAGGTGCACTTGTCTCACAAGTAAAGCAGGGATTGTATGTCTCTAAAATTTAGAAAAGCCTCTGTGAAAATACACCAGAGGAAGAGTAAGGCACCACACATGCACAATGAGGAATAAGGAGAAAATATGTGAGCAACAGTCCTTCAAAGACAAAGGGGAGAGGAGGAAGAAGAGGAGGAGGAGGAGTGCAGGAGGGGCTGCAAGCCTGTCAGCCCTGTAGATTCAGCATTTATTTGCTTTGCACTGAGGGCAATTTCATGTCACCACAAGCATGGTGCTGTTCAGATGCTGAATATCCTCCCTTTTTTTAGAGTGCTTACTGGAGGAAGCCGATCGTTAAATACGTCAGAATTAGAAAGGTCTCAGAGGAGGACAGTAGCTAAAATTGACCCAAAAGTTTCTCAGAAAGGAGGGATTGAAAAATCTGGGATGGGTTATGAAATTAAACAAAGGACCCATGAGGCATAGTAGCAAGAAGAACATAACATTTTAAAATAATACTGATCTAGAAGAGGCAGATAGAGAAGATATGTTCCACATGTCTTTGAATGTATGAGGAGGGTATTTGATAGTTACAAAAATGGTGATTTCACAAAAAACCCAACAAGTTTTTCAGAAGAGATAGAGTGCAGAATACTTTGACATGAATGTTACATGGCCAAATTAATCCGTATTCCTCCTGTGAAAAATGTCACAAATTTCCCTTTGAAAATATGAAATTCATCATCAAAAACAATGTCATAGAAACATGATGGTCCTTGTGACTGGTCCATGATAGAAGCGGTCCCACTGGTGGGTGGAGACATCAAATTAGAGATCACTTATTATTTTTCACATCTCTAATCAGATTCTAACAGCTTAAATAGTTTTAAAGAACAAAAAGCCATAAAAAGCCTCCTATAAGGACTCAGTTTATTCCACACTTTCAAAGGCTCTGTAAGGCATCTTCTTTCCACTGTGACATACATTTCTTTTACACTTCCTTTTATCTTTTCTCTGTGAATCATTTAACTTCAATTATAAACTGACAAAATAAGGGTTATCAAACAGAGCAGGGATACAATATTAGGTTCCTAATCTATTGATACAAAGCTTTTGATAAGTACAGAAAAAACCTACATGTTAACTTTCCTTAAGCAATTTCTCAGTCACTTAAAAGCTGGGGCAGAACTGCCCTTCACAATTTTTGAAACAAGGTTAAGAGGCATTATGTACTACTCTATATTTTCCATACTTTCTGGTTGTTCCTTTATATGAGGTTGTGAATACATATTGAACCATTTCAATCTGTTGTGTATCATTTGGTTTTGTACTTTATTACAGTGAGAAAGGGACTGCTAATATATTCATATTGCACTAATACCTGGAAAAAATCAACCATATAACTCAGTCATTACACACCATAATAAATATTAAGGCAATTTCAAAAGAGAGGAAATAAATCTCTCCGGCTAATATTTCTCTAAGATGCGTAGAAATTTCTGGTGTCACTATGTGCATCTCCAACATGACTAAAATCTATCTTCATTGGATGAATGGGCATCTGAACTGTTATGCAAATATGACCTTCAAGAAAGTTGAGACAGAGGGGGAAAAAAAAGGAAAAAAAAATTAAAAAAAGATAACTTTGGCTGTCCAGAATTATCTTGTAGATGCTTCTTAATTATAAATGAGAGAGAGAATTATCTTTTAGATGACTCCGATTTCTTAACAAAAACAACCTACTTGTATTATTTTTAATATGAAATGTGAACTGTAAATTTTCTTACTGAGACTTAGATTCTGAAAACAAATTTGGGAACACACAGAGTGTGAGGGTTTCATCTGGGTTAGAGTTAATTTTCTTCATGGTGGCTGGTTTGGGGCTGTGTTTTGGATATGTATTGATAATACAGAGATGTTTTTGTTATTGCTGAGCAGGGCCCACACTGACCCAAGGGCTTTTCTGCTTTTCTTATGGCCATGTTGGGGAGGAAATCTGGGGTGTTGGGAAGAGACACAGCCAGAACATGTGACCCAAACTGACCAAATGGATATCCCAGACCATGTGACATCATGCTCAGAATATAAAGTGAAGGGAGGAAGGGAGGGACACTACCAATGATGGTGTTTTTCTTCCCAAGTAACCATTACTGTGATGGAGCCCTGCTCTCCTGGAGATGTCAGAACACCTGCCTGCCCTTGGGAAGCAGGGAATTTTCCCCTTGTTTTGATTTGGTTGTGTGCTTGGCTTTTGCTTTCCTCTGTTAAACTGTCTTTATCTCCACCCATGAGTTTTCCAGATTTTACCCTTCTGATTCTCTCCCCAATCCCACTGGTCAGGGAGTGAGAGAGTGGCTGCATGGGGCTTGGCTGCTGGTTCAGGTTGAACCATGACACTTAATAATAAACAGTATCCAATGGTTTGCAAGCTCTATGGTCCAAAGACAGATACTTCAGTAGAATACTCCTATCTGTTAGAGGATTTTTTCTTTTTTTTTCTAATATCTACACAAACTGTACCTTGCTTCCTAAGATTCTGCAAGCAAAATCCACGCTATATTAGCTGAAGACAGAACGTTCCAACTCAGGCAAATATACAAAATGTATGAGATAAGCATTAAATTAAGGACATTCCTACAATTCTAGCAGTTCCCAAGAATGTGACTCATCTACAAGTTATAAGGCACCTGTAGTAACTGCTGGTCTTGGCAAAATGCAGCACAGCTCTGAGGCGAGTTTACACACACCAGGGTATGGATGGGAGAGTTACTGAGCTCCATTCATCTCCCTCCTTAGGAAATGCTAAATGCTTTTACCTCATTCATGTCTCATATGCATCAACCCAGAATTTGAAGGCTGTAAAGAATATCCATTCTTTACAGCATTAGTGCCTATAGCCTCAGGTTTGATATCTTCTTTTTTTTCTGCTGACAAATGATTTGGCTGTGACTATGCCTGCCTAGTTTGACCTCATGTTAAGCTAAATTAACACATCCAAAAGATGTGGAAAAGTGCTGGACACTGATTGAGAAGTTGCTAAATATGACAAACAACAGTGTGAGAAGCTGAAAAAAAGATAAACACAACTGCATGAATTTCACAGGTGATGTCCTGGGTGACTTTATGATGCTTGTATCCCTAATCATCTGTTCTGTTTATGCTGGATATTGAGTTGTGCATCTTTAAGACTGGTTCTGAGAGCAAAGTGGGGAAGAAGAAGTGTGTAGTTTGTTTTCAGAATCTGCACTCACTCCTCCACATCCGTCTCCTGGACTGTGTTATCTGCAGCACGGACAGCAGGACAGAGCTCTCCTTTGCTTTAGTTGTTTTTTTTTTAGCTCTCTGAGGCAGAGAAGTTCCCCGGACTGTGGCTTTTCTTTTTCTTGGAACTGATCAGCCTTGCTCTGGACTGAAAACCCAGAAGAGCACTGGGAGCTCATGCCTGTGGCCACTGGGGCCTGGGCTGTGGCATTTGCCAGCGCAGGAGGGACTGATAGAGACTGAGCAAGCTGAGCTACACCCCAAGAAAAGGACTTTCTGAATTTGCCATCTCTTCAGAATGGTGAGAGATTTTGTTTAATATTATTCATTTTTCATGCTTGTGAATATTTTATTTGTTAAATAAACAGGTTTTTTCCACTTTTCTCCAAGGAAATATTTTCCCAAACCACTTGGGGGAGGGGATTCTTGAATCTGCTTTCTAGAGGGACCCCTTTGGAAGTTTCCTCCCAGATTTGCCCTAAACCAGGACAGGTGATTAATGATAGAATCATAGAATGGTTTGGGCTGGAAGGAACCTTAAAGGTCATCTAGTTCCAAACCCCATGCCATGGACAGGGACACCTTCCCACTAGACTAGGTTTCTCAAAATTCCATCCAAACAGTCCCTGAACACTCCAAGGGTTGGGATATCCACAGGTTCTCTTGGCAACTTGTGCCAGTGCCTCACCACCCTCTCAGTGAATAATTTCTTCCTAATACCTAATTTAAATTTAGCCTCCTTCATCTTAAAGCCATTCCCTGACAGGCAGATCTGACAGGCAGATCAAGCATCGTGGTATCACCGTGCTGATCATGGTGTAGAATGCAGAGCTCCAGCATTTTAGAGCCCATCTGTCCATGCTTTCACAATGAACTCATTTTCTTCTTTTCTTCAGGATTTAAGTCTGAAGAGGTTACTTAATTCTAAGCAATGGATCATGCTTTAAATTTAGCCATCTAAGCTGACGTAGTTGCACCTTTGCTCTGTACGCAGTGGAGTAGTATAAGAACCAAAGAGCAATCCATCCAAGATAATATGACCAATACAGAGGTGATAAATCATCAACTGACTGTTTTTCTTTCGTTTTACACACCAGAATTATGGACACAATGGAATGCAAGATGAAATAGGCTGTTTGTATATGTGTGTGCATATACAAATACATTTACTCCCTCTTTGGTATTTCATATTGAATCCATTTCTTCTTTTTTTATTACATAAAATATACGGATACCAGTCTTCATGAAACACATAATGAATATTATTCATTGGCGATCACAGTCAAGTTTAAAGTTCTTTTCCTTCAAGTTTTGTGTTAAAATAAATTTAATTATATATCTACTACTACTACCACTCTTGGATTATACATCACATTTCAGGTCGTACTCATGGAGCAAGTGTGTTGCAAAGCATTAGCCTCAAGCTGCAGCAGCTGCTTAAAGCTGAGAAGTTATGATGAAAATTGGTATAGGATTACTTTTCCTTCTGACTGCCCCCAACAAGTCTCTGCAATTTATTTGCAAATCACTGTCATGTTCCTTGAGACTGGAAATTCTGCCAGCTACCCTTCAATGTTTCTAGTAATATCAGAAACTTTCTGCAGCCCTATATTTACTCTCATATAAAGACTGCATGGAGACAGCAATAGCTCAGAGACTCAATTTTAGGGTGGCTCCGCTTCCTTACTACCAAGAACTTTGGACTAATCTTGTGTGTACTGTACGTAAAAAAAAAAATTAAGACTATGAGGAGCCACTTGTAGCTTAGAGATAACAGGTGACCAGCAATTCTCGGTGGATTGAAACAAACTTCACAAAATGATTCTCAGTATCAATGCAGGCAATAACTTTTCTTTCAGTACAGTGGAAAGAAAGTAGAGATCAGGCCATTTGTGATCTCCATTTGGCCTAGGAATAATGTATTCCTGCTTTTCTTCACTGTAAGTAAGAGCCAAAAATCTCAGCATGCTAAGAATTATGAAACTGGAAGTGGTTTTAGTGAGTGAATTGTATCAAGGGACCTCTGTTCATCTCTTACTCAAAAAAGATAACTTTCCTTCTGCATTAATGAACTCTTTCGTGTGCTGTCCATGATTTCTGGCCCACCAACTAAAGAACTGTGAGTACAAGTAATTTTAAAGTCATATACTTTTCTTTCTGCAATTTCAGTTGTAATCAAACTTATGTCTTAGACTTGAGCAAACAACCTTGATCCCAGCAGCATTTTAAATGAACCCTACAGCAAATATAAGACCATAATTACAGGAAAATAACCACTTTACAAGAAAATAAAATTCAGAGTTTTGCTGTCCAAGCCTTATTGTGCTATCCATATCTATCTTCATTAGTCTGAAAATCTCCTTGCAACATCAAGGTCAGCTTAGGAGAGGGAAGCTACTAAATCATTTATATTACAAAGATGGCATATTATGGTACTGTGCCTTTGAACACATAAAAGAGCCTGGGAAGAATTTTAGACATGGGTGTCTGTATATATAAACACAGAGGTTTAACTTTAGCTGTGTGACCATAATATTTTCCTCAACCCTATAGTTCTATACTGTAGAATGATAAAAGCAACACAATGTCAGTTAGGTGCAAACTGTAAAGGAATATATTTGAGATATGTGCATTTTGTAGCCTGAAAAAACTTCCATTCTGTTTTATATGAATACTAAGAAATAATCAAAAAAACCGAAATGAGCTCTCTTCATGGCCTGGAATTAGTCATTGGAAACAGAGTACATCCTCACCAGTTAGAGCATGTCCTTTTCCAAGCCTGATTACACAGGAGAATGACTATGAAATGGAAACATTAAAACAATACAATTGTGGTATTTGTTTTTGATTTTTCTGTGGTTCTGGACTCCAAGTCAATGCTGCTGAAGAGGATTGTGTTACCTGTCACTGTACAATCTAGCTTTTGCATACCACTCATGAAATATTGAAAAAGAAAACAAAACACTGGTGTTTATTGGCACAACAGATCCATTTGCTGAAAGTATTAATATTTGTGATCAGTCCATGGCTAACACTGTGACACAGAATATCTCTGAAACAAATAAAATTTTGTGCTTTGAGGAGATGGGGCTGTCTTCCCAACAGAGACTGCTCCTAAACCTGGAACCTGAAATGTGTCCACCGTGCAGACACGGCTTGAACTCTACCCAGAAAGGCACCTCTTCAAAGAAACTGCTCACACAACTGGGCAATGTTTTTTAAACTGTAATATATGAGCTCTTGGCATGGAATCCATGTGGATTATATATACATGCACACAAGTTAATTACTAGGCAGTGGGCTATGTTCTCTAGCAGTTTGTACATTTGTTACTGTTATTTGCTGTTTCTCTTATGACAAAACACAGACCCTGCATCTGAAAGCAACACCATGCTAGGTAATAGCCAGGCATAATAACAGGCTGCTTCAGAGAATTTGCAATTAAAGAATTAGATAGTGGAGTACAAAATTATGATACTTAAAACTGTACTTTTCTGAAAAATGTGCAACCTTTAAAGTTGTTTTAATCCTTACCAAACAGTTCAGCTATTTCATCATTAGTTTGTTTCTTCCTTTGTACTTTTATTTCAAGGTTCTTGGAGGAAATTATTTTTTTTAAGAGGAATTTAGGATTTTTTGTTCTTAGCCCACTCAAGCTGCTGCAACAAAAGGTGACTCAGTTTCAGTGTAGATTCTCAATTAAATTTCCTAAATGTAAAATTCATAGAATCAAAGAATGCTTTGGTTGACAAAGGGCCTTAAAAACCGTGGTCAGGGAGGCCATGACCAGATCAGGCAGCTCAGAGCCCCATCCAGCTTGGACTTGAAGACTTCCAGAGACAGAGTGTCCACAACTTCTCTGTGTAACTTGTTCCAGTGCTTCATCACCCTCTGGATGAATAATTTCTTCCTAACATTTAGTCTAAAACCTACTCTCTCTCAATTTAAAACCATTGCCCCTTTTCCTCAAATTCTGCTTCTATAAAAAGTCCCTCTCTCCTTTTAATAAACTCCTTATATATATATTGTGGTTCCAGCCAAGACTGGGTTAATTTTTGCAGTAGCTGGGACGGGGTATGGCTAAAATACAGAGATTATTCTATAACACATAATTGAGGGGGTACAGGGACTCTCACCTCCTAGGAGAGGAAGTTCCTTCCAGTCAATAAAATATGGTGGGAGAAGCTGTCTGGCATTGTTAGTTGTCACAGGCCTTCATGTAAATAATTTCTTTTTCTTATACTTTTTGTTATTAATATTGTTGGTGTTACTGTTTGTTTGCTTATCTTATTGCACTTCCAGTAATTTTTTCTTATCTCTGCCTTTTGTGCTTCTAATTGGATGGGGAAACAGCTTGTGGTTTTAGCCACAGTATTAAACTGGAAAATACCATTCCTAAACAAAGACACTTACAAGGTACTGAAAGGCTTCAGTAGGGTCTTCCCAGAGCCTTCCCTTCCCCAGGCTGATCAATCCCAGCTCTCTCAGCCTGTCTCAATAGCAGAGGGGCTCTGAGCATCTTTGTGGGCTCCTCTGGACAAACCCTAACAAGTTCTGATTTTGTTTTGAGGGTCCCAGACCTGGATGCAGTACTCCAGGTGAGGTCTCATGAGAGAGAGAGAGAGACCATGTGCTGCTAAAGGTACCTTTGGATACTTAAGACATTTAAATTGAGCTGGAAGAAAATATTTGACACCTACAGAAGAACTATGTTCTTCTGCACCAGCAGCTTGCAGCCAGTCAGGATACAGAGTATTTTATAAGGTACTGGGTGTGTGTCTTTAAGAAGCTGAATGGCTGAGCTACCTGTCTGTGTCTGTTGTAAGCTACTCTTGAACTACTTAATACAATCAATAGAGCTTATTGAGCTTTTCAGATCACCTAAAGGTAGACAAATAGAACATGATTTGTATACTAAACTATCTAATGCTGTTTGGCATGCCCTAGGCACCTTATCTGCTCCCCAAAGTGTGATCCAGAAGGATCTGTGTCTCCTGAACTTCCTGTGTCGGATCCATGTCTCCTGCTGCAGATTTCTGAGGGCACATTAAGATAACAGAATTGAGCCCATGTTAGCTCAATACCTGAATGGATTTTCCACCTGCAATGTACTTCCATGATATGCACTGACTGAAAGAGAGTTTAGAGACACCTAATACCTTTACAGATACCCAAATTTAGAGATCAGCCAGAATCCCTCCCTTTGCATCTCATCCGAATCCTTAACATCAAAACGAACTGGAATGATCCAAAATGCAGCAAAGACCTTCATTTTAATTTAGTACACTAAAAAAAAAACAACCCTAAAACCCAAAAAAAACCCCCAAAAAACCCAAACAAACAAACAAACAAAAAAACCAAACAGGAAAAAAAAAAACCAAAACCCCAACAAGTTTCTTTTTATGCAATAGGCAGGTACTTAGAATACTATCTTCAGACAAAGCAGATCAACATTTTATTCAGTTCAGATATTCAGATAGTCAAAACAGTATTACTTCTTTCCTGAAGCATGTTCTTACTAGCAGTCTGTAGTGCTGTGAGATCTAAAGAGGAAGAATAGGGTTTTATGTACAACAGCATAAACCCCCCTGTTTATGCTGTTGTACATAAACTTGAATGAGACACAGAAATAAGGAGGACGCCTTGACAGCATCCAACTGTCTCCTTTTAGCAGAGGAAAACTGCTCTGACTTCTGCCTGTGAACACCTTCTCTAGTTTATATTTTACATCCACTTGATACGTACAAATAATTATTTGGTAGATCACCTAAACACATCATGTCTTGTTTACTGAGAGCTTCTGCCCTCTATTTTTAGATTAGCATTTTAACATCAGCACTTCCCAGAATGTTCTCTAAATGACATAGCATTCTTGCTTCCCTCCCACATCCTCCTTCCTTCTCTAAGGCAGGAAGTACACTCATTGCAGAGCTTTTAAAGCTGTATGTGTGTTCATTAGTTCTTCAGCCAATATGTCTTAAGTAATTCTGTCTTTTTTGTTTTGTTTTATTTTCAAGAGAGCACAGGAATTTTGCTCTCTCTCCTTTATTCAGATACTACTTTTCATTAAAAGTATGCTTTGGCTGACGTTAGCAACAAAGCCTAAAGTCTAAAAAATTGACAGATAGTGTCGATATTTGGTACTTTAAAAATTAATGAAGAATTTAAATAAATATTTTTTAAAATAAAAAACATACTAAAACAAGTCCTGTGTGTAGAGTTTAAACCCTCAGACTTTTCATACTTAAGCGACTATTTTAATCACTTGGAGAAAGAATTTTTCTTTATTTCTGTCTTCTTACCACCTATCCCAATTTTCTGCAGAATAATATTGCAGTCACTTAGGGCTGAAGTATGCTCTGCCTTTGGAAAACTTATAAGCCACTGGTTAGAAAACATTCCAGGCATTAGAGAACTTTAAATATGAAACCCTTTGATATAAGACCGGAATTAAATCAGAGTCCTGTAACCATTCAGGTATTAGAAAAACATGTGGGTGGTTTAGCTGCCTTCACAGAGAGAAAAAATTGGAAAAGAGAGCAGATGATATTCTTTTCATACAATCTGTCCATTCAGAACAATTCCAGACATTATCAAAATATTCCTAAATTACTGAAACCCTCAATTATTTTCAAAGGCAAAATCTAGTTTCTGGATCCTTTTCAGTTTAGAGGTATACAGCTCTGCCAATACCGAACCTTTGGGGATGTAACTCTTCATATCTAGGATATTTTCATCTTAAGGATATGAATTAAAACTTGTACTATGGAAGAGTTACAATTAGAAAGTAGAATAGGGAAGGTAAATAAACTAGTTTCCTTGTCTTTTGATTGTATTTTTCTTGCTTTCTCATTTTGTCTTGGTCTTTTGTCCCAAACACCAATGATCAGATTAGATAAATTAAATGATGTTATCTACAGCTTTAGTCATATTAACGGTATCTGCAATAATTTAATATTGAAAATGCCTGTCAACAAATGGATTTGTCCATGGAAGTCTGTATATAAATCTATTTCTGTCAATGCAGTTAAATTGGGAGGATTAACTTGATGATGGCTGCTAGTGAGTTCATTGAAACTGTGTTATCTTGTGTGTGTATCATGGATTAACCTCTCTGATGGTGCTTTAGACATCCTGGTGCCTTGGATCCTGCAGATAAAGATTTGATCTAGGGACTTAAGGATATTGATTTGACAAATCTTAAAATCTGCCCCTTATTGATGTAGTTCGGTGAGGGGAAGTTTCTGCTTGGGATCCAAGAATCTTCTGTTGTGAGAGCTGACTTCTTCCCCTTGCCAAATACAACCTGGAGGATGTTTATTGCCTCAGGAACTGACTAATGTACCAGATGAAGAGTGCATGTGACAGCATGTCAGCTACAAGGAGAAGAAAAATAGAAAAAGGAAATGTTTTGGAATAAATAATCATTTTCATTCAAGTGTATAGGAGAATGTGGCAGAGAATGAACAAATAGACATATTGTAAGGCAAAAGGGAATGAGGGAAATTAGCTTTGATATTCCCATGTCAGTAATAATTTTCTGGAATATTTTATTGTTGTTTTGAACTCAGATGGGAACAGAAAACTTGGGTAAGAGAGGAAAGTATGCCAGATCTGGGAATCCACATATACCATAACTATTGAAGAAGGCCCTTAAAAATGCTCAAAAGTTTTGTTGTTAAAAATGCAGAGCACTGACCTCTGTTTGCTCCTGCTGATGCCAGGAAGCTCAGTGTGGCTGTGGCTGAGTTTATTATGACATCTAAGAGATTATACATGTCAAGCTACAGTGACCATACACTTAGAAAAGCCATACTTGTGTTTCAGAAGCATATTGCTTTGTGAGAAGGAGGTTCTCTAAACAAGTCAATGTGCTTAAATCTTGATTCTTCACGCAGGAGATGAAAGTAAGACCGTGTCTCCCAATGTTTGCAGAATGTTATCAACTATCTTTACCTTGCAGTGCAGTCAACTGTACAGACCAATAGATTATTGTTAGCCAAAGACTGAACAAGCAGTGAATTAATTTCTCTGTAGGAGAGAGTTCCTGGAGAGATTTACATACTAAATTAGCAAATTCACTGATCTGGCAATCCAGAATGTTCTGCATTTAAATTCATTAGGCAGGTTTTCTTTCTTTGTATTTATATTTTTGAAGTGAATGGTTATAGCTTTGTCAGATGTGAAAATTTTTCATAAGGTAAGAAAGAGAATGTTCCTCTAGGAAGTAGGGAACATGACTGGGAGCAAAAAATATTGGTTTTTTTTTCTACCTGAAATAAGTATCTCCATTAGAGTTTCTAGTTAAGGTTTTACTTGCGTCTTACAAAGTCCAAAAAACTGTCTGTCCAAAAAAGTAGTAGACTGAAAAAGGGAAGGGAATCTCTGGGAAACACACAATAACTTCTTGGTTTCTTTGTAGCCAAATACTTTAATACCGTTACAAAGGGATATAGTAATTTCCTCATGCCTTTTCACGGAGTCTTCAGCAAAGGAAACTGAATCTGGATTTGCAGAATAGGATTAACTTTGTGTTTTGGGTTGACCCGAGCCATCACCAAGCTGCTCTATCATTCCACCTTCTTGCAGGACAGAGGGAACAAAATACAATAAAAAAGCTCACGGGTCAAGACAAAGACAAGGAAATCACTCACCAATTTCTGTTGCAGGCAAATCAGACTTGACTTGAGAGGATGAATTTATTTCCAATTAATAATATAGTAAGTTAGTGAGAAACAAGAATAAAATTAAAAGCACTTTCCCCTCACCCTACCCTTCTTCACACGCTCAAATTCTTTCCTGACTCATGGACCTTTGTCCCCTCCAAGCAGTGCAGAGGGAAAGGTTAGAGTTGGAGAGAGTTTATAATCTGTGCTGTTCCTTCTTCCTCATGCTTTTCTACGGTTCCAGCTTGGGGTTCTTGCTAGGGGAGACTGTCCTGCACAAACTGCTCCAGCACTGGCACTTCCCATTTCTGCAGTTGTTCACAAGCCACTTCAGCATGGGTCCATTCCACAGTGTGCAGTCCTTCACTTATCTTACACCTTTCTCCTTTCTGTCTATTGATCTTTTAGCACCACTGCTTCTTCTTCCTAAACCTCAATGACACAGTCCCTTGGAGATAAAGCCTAAGCCAAAGGGTTCTGCAACTTGGAAATACAGTTGTGTGGTATATTCCTGTATGCCCAGTTCTTATATCTTTACTGAGTACCCAGTACTGCCTAATGCCCTTAGCTGGTGTCTGTGTGTCATGTTTCATAGCCTTCTGCTTTGGGAAGAGGCAGATTTGTATGGCAGAAGGAGGAGAAGGTCAATGTGTCAGAGTGAGTCTGCACTGACAGCTTTTTCATGATAGGTCAGTGTTTGTAATGTATTTTTTGCCTGGTTTATGATATAGGTTCAGCCTGGATGTCAATAATTTAAGTCCATATAACCTTGGAAAGATGAACAGTAATTGTGGGATGGCAAAAGGTGTCAGTTTTGTAAAGAGTTACATGGATAGTGAAATTAGATAAGACAGAAAGCAAAAGTCACACTAGAAAGTTTGATTACACACATCTGCTTTCTCCCTTCCCATCTGCTGATGGTAATTGTCTGCAGTATGGACTGGCAATGTGCACTCTCAGGCCAGAAAGCCAAATGTGTCCTGGGCTGCAACAGAAGCAGTGTGACCAGCAAAGACAGCCAAGTCCAGCCATGCTGATCCTTTGAACCTTCAAATAAAAATATCTATACAATGGCAATAAAGAAGTCACCTGCTGTGTTCCTCTGCCACCAGCTAGAATTCCAATTCCTACACAAGCTACCTCCCTTGTGAAGTCTTCTGACTCCTAAACCTGATGGCATGAGAGATATTAAAAGATATGCTGGGAGCTGACAAATTAATGTCCACTTCCGTCCTTTTCTAATTCAGGTTAATTATCCAGGACTGGTATATTTCAAATGCATGGAATTCATCTTGTCTCATTTTAGCCATCTTTAAATTAGGTGGTGAAGTTATCAATCTAGTTTCTATACATAATCAGTAGAGTGTATGAGAGCTTCAATCAGAAAGTGATTCATGATGTCTGTCTGGAATGTCTTTTTCAGGAAATACTTCTTGTTCTCCATTGACTATAGAAAGAAGCTTAGGCAGCAAGTTAAGGAATAGCTGCCAATTTCTGAATGCTTAAATCAGGTGGCTGAGTCTGACACCACTTTGAAGGTTAGGCTGTACCACTGGGCCGTGCTAAGTGGGGTGTGCGACTGTAGCAGCCAGCACATTGCACTGCTGTAGAAAACTCTGTGAAATTAGCCCAAACTGTGGTTTAATAGCAACTTGAATTCCTAGCTGGTTGTTGGCTTACACAATTTTATCTCTACTGTGTCAGTACAAATAGCTTTTTGTTTGTTATCCCAAATGTGACACTCTCACACCTAAACTCACTGAGAAATTGTATCCTCTCTGGTATCCATCCCCTCAGCCCTGCACTTTTCCTGCAATAATTCAATCTCACCAGAGCATCATAATATCATTGTTGGGATCAATAAACTGAGTTGAATGGCACATTAACTTTCTTGTGAACTGAATATTAAGCAAATAGTTGTATTAGCTGCATTTGACAGTAACTGATAATGTAGATATTTGCATAATTGGTAGCCAAGTGATGCCATAATAATCTGCTCTGCTCTGCTCAGTCCCGCTTTTATATAATAAAAGCAGAGTCACACCCAACACTCCACATATAATTTGAGCAAAACCAGTTCTGCAAGTGCTCCCAAGATTGTTTTTGCACAGAGCACTGTGCATGGGGTATTTATGTTTGCACATGAGCATAAGATTTACTCCCCTTAAGTCACTGCCCAGTTCCTTTCCTGAAGAAAAAACCCTAAAAGGTGGATGGAAATTCACACTGTGTCTCCAATTAACAGGGGATCAAGCAGAAGTGTCACATATCAAGTCCCTGGAGGGCTGCCTTCAGGACAAGGTTTGGGAAGATCCAGAGGAGCTCACATCTGCAGGCTCTCTCCTCTGTGTCCGTGTCTCTCTCGTGCTGGAGAGCAAGAAACAGAGACAGAACTCCATGCGCAGCCTCACCCCTGCTGAGCAGAGGGGTAGCAAGGGAATGAATTAAATTTTGAGCAGATGCTGCTCCTGAGAGGAAGGATGAAAGAAACACTGGGACAAACAGAAATCATAGGAGTAATGAATCATCAAAGGTATTCTGAGCTGTTTCAACATTAAAAGAGGCAACTTGGTGGAGCAAACAGAGAAGATGGACTAAAAAACACCACCATGACAAAAAACTACGATGTATTCTGAAATTTGGTCAAAAATATTTATCATGCTTGGTACAATCCATTAAATATTCTGCTTTTCAAGAGAGGAAAATAGTATATGGTCAGTTGATTCTCATGAAAACTGCAACCATAGTTTGGATTTTATGCTAACCTGGGTAATCTGCATCAATAAACTGAACTTCCTGTGAAGATATAGGGAAATTGAACCTTTCCACTTGTTGCTGATGTTACCAGGTTGGGTTTATTATAATTGGACCCATACATGATGGGGTAAGAGAACAAAAACTGCACAATAGACATTTAATCAACACCGTAAACCCAAATCCAACATTTCAGTCACAGTAGAATCCACCTAAGCACCCTCCCACGTAGGCACACTCCCACCCAGATGAATTATTAGAGGAATCTGATTTTTGAAGTCTCAATACTCACATTCATTATGGTTAAAGAAATGCAACAGCTGAAACTTCAAGAGTAGAATTAAAATGTAATATAAACATCAGCTCAAATACTCCATAGCTCTAACCATGACATTAATTTTGCTAATAAATAAAGGTGACTGAAAATAAGATTCCAGTCTCAAATGAAATTTTAATATTTTAGAGTTTAAGAGATTTATTTTCCATTCTGAACTAAGGAAAAAAGTAAAAATTTTGAGTTTGATATGAAAATAAAATTTATCTTCCAGAGATTTTAATTTCTCTTCTGCCCCTCCTCCCCCTTTTCTCATTTTTCTCCTCTTTATTTTGCATTTTAGAAAGAATTAAAGGAAAGAATGGAGCAAAAGAAGAAGGAAAAAGGGGATAGGGGAAAGAGCTAAAGAGAGAGAATGGAAAGAATAAAGAGAATGAGAAGGAAGAAGAAAGAAAATATAGAGAAAGAGAAATCATTTTTGATTGCAAAAAAATAAAATGCAAATTTTATTACTTTCATTAATCATTTTTTTCTTTTCAAGGTATAAATCACTACACAGATAAAAATATTAAAACGGTTTATGTGCTTTATTAGTTCACATGTACACGCTGTATTTTGCAGTTCTAAGCAGAAAGAAATTATTTGGGACTAAAGCACAATGGAAACACATCATCAAGATAATTTTTGATGGAAAAAAATCTGGTCATTCTGGATGCAAATGTGAAATTGTATTTGGAGTGATAAAAACTATTTATTAGTAAATTTGAGACTTTTTTCTGTGACAATTATGAAGGAGCTTATACTCCCCCACACACATATCCATGGATCAATAAATCCAAGTTTCCTTTGCATGGCAAAAGTGTTGTACAACTTAATGACACCCTGGAGTTCAAGGTTTCAGGTAACAGCTTTGTTATTGCCCACTTTACTTTGGAGTGCTTGTTGCCAGACTGCTCATTTGTTCCTCAATAAAAAACAGGCCAGGATAAAGTATTAATAAATATGTTGATTTTTTTCATGAATCCCCTTTAATTTTAAATATATGTGCAAGCCTCTCCTGCCTTGTGTGCAGAGGGAGATTATTCATATTAATATGTATTTCAGGGGAGCATAGTTGGAAACCTAACAGTATTTTTAAATTAGACATTTTAATTACATTAAATTAGTGTTGTTTTTCATCTAGATACAGCTATATAGAATTCCTCTGAGAAAAAAATAAAAGGTTTTTGTTCTGTTTGCCTGTTTGCCTTGCATTGTCCTTTGATATAGATATCAGATTCCTGGAGGCTAAAAATCAGCACAATGCACTTCTGCTGTTCTGTCATTTATAACCTAAAGTTTTGATGCACCTCATGTCCTGTCCTGCTATACTTACATGCACCTGAACAGTTTGTAGTCCCATTTCTTGATTGAATTTAGAAAGTAGTTCCTGTTAGGATTTTTAAAAGATATAGTCCTATTTCAACTCAGCATTTCAATCAAATCAGAACTTTTAGTCAATCCTTTGCATATTTTATACCATTCAATGTCTTTCTATACTGCACACAAGAGATCTGTGATATTCAGAAAGCTCTATAATTACTTCTAACAGTTAACAACCTTATGGTTAAATTCCACCTAAATTATTGAGAGATACTGCTTAGTGCTGTGAGGATAATCTAAACTGAAATACTAGAAAATGCTGTTCCCACCAATTCTTCACTGACAGATTTGTTCTTTTGCAAAGTAGATCCATTATGATCCTGATTCAAACTGAATGGCATTAACTTCATCAAATGAAGGTTGGAGATTTTAAAAGCAAACAGGTAGGAATAGGTAAACACAGATAGATGAAATAGAAACCAACCTGAGATAAACCTACCAGAAACCTAGAAGAGATACAAGAGAATTTAATGCTTTAGAATACTGCTAAAACAATTTTAAGAAACTGCATGGTCTTGCTAGGATTATGACTCAGTTAAAAGCCGAAATGCCTCAACTAAAGAGTTGCATCCATAGTAAGAGAGCTCTAGCACTAATGTGCATATTTACATCTTCTTCACTCTCTGAGCTCCTCTGTGGGTTTCCATATGAACTTCCATCACATACCATTGTACAGTCTTTGCTCCAGTATTTCTTCAGACACATTTTATCTGGTCTGTCTGGCATCATAAATGTATGGGTGTTTAAGTTAAGGATAATTATTATAGCTTAATATGTTTGTTTACTAAATACTTTTATTACAAGATGATGGAGGTAAAAAACTGCCAGTGAAATACAACAATAGGTTAAACCCAACCCAACTCTATAATAAAATAAAACAGCGTTTTATAGCCGTTCACTGCTTTGGTCCAGCTGGTATGAATTGAGATAACTCCGTTGATGCCAATTTATAGCAGATAATGAGCAATTTCAGTCTTTCAAGCAAAGAAGAAAGAGAAATGAGATGTGGAAAATGAAGGAAAGATGACTTTTAGGATGTAATATGTCAGAAAAAAAAGAAAGGCAAAGTCCAGGAACTTGATAGAGATGACCGTGGCATCTGTCAGTAAAAAGTTCTTACGCTGTTTCAAGGTGTCCTGCCAAGGTGCTGTGGTGAGAGCCAGCAGCAGAACACCTGGGGTAGCTGTCATTTATGGAAAAACATTCCTAGCCCAAATAAGAAACAAAGGCCATATGTTATTACATCTACAGAGGACTTCTCTGCACGTGCAGATGTGTGGATCTGTGTGGCTGTGTTTAATTCTTGTTTAATGGCAGAGATTTTGGAGAGCTGCATAACTTTTTCCAGGCTGAGAACATAACCTGAAAGGAAACATGCCATAAAACACTCAGCTGATATTAAATGGCATAGATTTTCATCTAATGTAAATACTCTAATTTAAACCACTTGAGGATGTGAAATGCTGTCTCTAGAACTGGCAGCTACTTTCCAGATTGATAACATTTTAAAATCTGAGGGACGAGGAATCATTAAAGTCAATTTGAATCTTCAACATTTCCTTTTGATATACTGGTGGAATGAAAGACTGCTGAAATATAAAAACACACCAAAATCTGTTATTTTTGTATTTTGTTAGTTTTTTTCTTAATAATTCTTTATTTTCAAGGCAAATAATTCTACTAATTGCAAATCGTTTCTAACTAAATACTAAAATACATAATCTGTGCTCACGAGTGTGCTGTAATTGTCCCACCAGTGTATTCTCATTGTGTGTGATGGAAATCATAACTGAAGGCAAACAACAAAGTACTTCAAGCAGTTATTAGAAATTCAAAGAAAATTTGTCTTTGATTATTACAGGGAATTGCAAGTCACCTATGGTCATGGATTTCCAGTGACAAAATTTTCCCTGGGCAGCCCTTATTATCCTTCATATTAAGTTTAATAACGATCTGTGAGTACTAAGTTATGAGATTTATTTGATTTAGCTGGACTTCCTAATTCACTTAGACTTATGTACTCATTGCTCATTAGAATATTTCACAGTGGATGAGGCTCAGTCTGGCACTTAGCAATTTTAGAACATATTACCAGGGTAATGAATATTATTTCTATTTCAGCCCTGTCTTTTTCCCCATTCATTATGATTTCACCTGTCATGATCTGTCTGATATTGCTTTTTCCAGTGTCCCCACCCATACCTGGCAGCTTCGTGACCATGGAGGGAAAACCTTTGTGCTGTAATACAACAAATTTAAAACTTCTTAGTTCAGCCTTTTTAAGGTAACTACTAGTACGCAACAAAAAAAAAAAGCAAATTATTTTTTGTGTTAACTTCACTAGTACAATTAGAGTTTTTATGAGGTGATTTTCACAAAAATGTAATATCTGCTTTATACTAGAATTGGTTTCAAAAGATCCCAAATCAAGAAACCTTGTTACCCAGTCATCTCCTGAGTACTCATTAAGTTTCAGGAAGCTCAGAGATTTAGAACAAGTGATTATTTATCTAAAATGCCATAAAAGAAAGTGAGATCTTCATCTTTTTATACTTATTTTCTTGTTAATACTTTCTTATCCCATCAGGAAACAGAAAAAAATCTAGCAAATTAATCAAAACTTTCCTTTATCACTCTTGTATAATACATAATACATAAACTCTTAAATAATACATCTTGAATAGGTAAAATAGCCACATCTAGCAAAAATGATCTGAAGTTTAAAGAATATAAATGGTATTAAAAAAAAGCTATGCAAAGAAAATAATCAAAGGAAATTCTCCAACAAGACAGAGTATTGAAACCAGCACATAGAAAATACACATGTGATGACAAACTGAGTTTTACATTTTGATGGACACTACTGGAACAAAAATCAGTTTAAAAACCCCTAAAACAAGAAAAAAAGAGGGTCAGGTCACAAATAATTAATTAAAAGCATGGAGAACCCAGATCAAATCCCAAAGCAAGTTTTCTCTAATTAATTTAATCAGACATGTTAATGACAAAGGAAACACGGATTTCATTACTCGAGGGCAGTGAAGATTTAATTTCATACCCGGTGAAATCAGTGAAACTTTTGTTATTGGCATGAGTAAAGAAGCAGGAATTTGGAGTTTACACTGTTAAACTGCATAACATTTTTTCCTTACAGAAGGAATCAAACTCTTGATTCTTTAACAGTGTAGGAAGATTAAGCTCCTGCAAAAAGGGCTGAAAACAATTTGGTCCATGCAGAGGGAATCTCAGGAGGTGCCCAGAGGCCAGCAGCAGGAGATGTCACCTGTCAGTGTCTGCAGCTCTGCAGAGCTGCACTGGGCATCTCATTAACAGATTTAAACTGTTCCTACACCCATTTGCAACATGTCATATCTTCCAGCTATGTATGCAGCATTTTATTTCAGGATTTTTCCAGCCAGGGATGGAATCTCTTTTCTTAAATACCTAAGGCAGAAGTTGATGGTAATGCAAACTCTCCCCACATTTTTGTTTTTATTTTTTAGAAAAAAGGAAAAAAAAAATCCACAAGCCCAAACAAAAACACTGCAAAATCCCCAAACCCCCCAAACAAAAAAAAAAACCCACAAATTTTAAAACATTCATCAAAGTCAAGCAATCAAAATTTTTATTTAACAGTAGGTATAAAAAGCTCAGGAAAACATGAGTGCCCACCTGGAAGGCAGAAAGAAGAATAATATTCCCAATGACACAGCCCCCCATTCCCAAAGTTTATAGTACCAATCCTCCTGCTGTGGACAAGGATAAGATGAACATTTTTGTTTATGAAAAGAGTTTTTATAGGTTGTAATTAATTTTTGTCTGTAGCTTGTGGAAATAGAAGAAGAAACATTCACTAAGGTGAAAGCAGCTGTGTACTTTAGGATCAGGGATATTTGCTTAAACAAATAAGAAAATGAAATTTTCTAGCATCAAGGTCTCTGGAACAAAATTTCCATAAAAAGAATTATTAAGAATAAATCAATCAAAGATGCAAATAAAAGATGTAGGGCTATTTTTTTCAACATATCAGATTAATGAGATAACCATTTTAGAATCAGCAGCCTTTGCTTCTGTGCTTCTGTGATATAGTGACCATTAATATAACTTTTTCTCATACTCCTCTGATGCCATTTCACTAATTATACTGCTCTGTACTTCACTGCTTTTCCTGATCTTTGCATTTTTGTTGAATAAGTGTGGTTACAGAGTTATAAAGTGGAACGATATTATAATTTTATTATCATGAATTTTGCATAATTGAATAAAAGCCTGAGCTTCGTACTGATAATTAATTAGTCCATGATTTTTTGCATTCTTTCTAAATTTTTTTTACATTTATTTGCAAAATTTAAGATACAATGGGTGAATACTTCAGAGTGCTTTTCTCCTTTGCTCCACTCTTAAAGGGATTTCCTTTCACTTTCATGGAAATTAAATTAAAGAATACTTTGTATTTCAGTGGCTAGGACTTAAATCTGTGCTCTCTCTCTCTCTTCATATATATATGCATATATATTTATATATATTTATTTATAATTATAGATATAATTAATTACATAAAATATTTTGTCCCACACAATAGAAGAAAAAACCATATTAAATACTTTCTCCTTCTGTAAGAAATATCTCCCACCAGATGCCCTCTAAACACAACTGCAAGGATTAGTAAACTCAAACATTTATAATTTATGAGAAAAAGAAATGTTAGTACTCAACTTTTTGGATAAGAAGGGTAAACTGAGTCAGTGGAAAATAAACAAAAAAACACATCAACCTCTGCCTTAAAATGGAGCTGCATCAGATGCAATAATAAATTTTAAAGGTGGTGGTTCATCTGGAAAGTTTGTGAGCAGGCCAGGTTAATTCCAGTCTGTGCTTTTAAGATTGTTTTACCACCGTGGAGACATTTTGAGCCTCTGAATGCAGCTACTGTTATGTCAGACACAAGGGCTCAATTTAATCCCTCTGCACTGGAGGCACTTGATTAAAAAGAAAAATTAGAATCTTAGCCGGTGTCATTGTTTTCCTGTCATAATAGAGAAAGAAGTCTCCAAAAATCAAATAAACTTTGTATTTTAGTTGCATCATAAGATCTGTCTCTACTGACTAGCAAAGAAGAGCAATGAAACTCCAAGCCTCATTTACATATCTTGAATTAATTAAGATCTATATAGAGAAAGACACAAAAGGTTTAACTCAAGGGACAGCTAAATGAAATATAACAGGTGATAATTTTCAGATCCTGATCAGCATGATAAAAATATTCACAGACTTTGTGACAGAGGGAAAAATTCAACCATACAATGCATTTTAAATCTCCAATCATTTATTTGTCTATTTTGTATATTGTCTGTTATATAACAGTCAGTGTAAATCAATGTAACTGTCAATTTCTGTAAAGTTATCTTAATCCTAATTTACATCAGTTGAATGATAAAAACTATTTTAACAATGACTGAAGTAAAATATTTAAATAACTTTGATCAATATTGTTCAGTATGATTCTTTCTTTGTTTAGATCCAGCTGCTTAAAATTTTCTTTGCATATCAAGTCCAAACTCAGTGTTTAGATACAAATGTCAATTGATCCTGAATAGCTTCTAAATCAAGACCAGGTGTGGGATTCGTCGTCTCAAGATTTAAAAGGAGAAAGGTTAGGATCCCAGGAAAAGCCAACATTTGTCCCTCTCTGAGAGAGCACAGTTCAGTCAAATTGTGACCAAACCTATCTAAAAATAAGAGCTTGAAACTGATGGGATAAATCCTACCCACTGAGGGGGAATCAGCTGCAACAATTCACAGGGTAGAGATGTGTTTATAAGCTCACTATCTAAATTCAAAATAAAGTCAAGGAAGAACTGGCACTTCAAATGTTTGTTCCATTTCATTGTGTAATGGACAGCTAGAGCAGGGAGTTGGCTTGCTCCCTAAAAATGTCCATTTTTCTCCACTGTCTGGTGGAGCTGGATTCACACATGGTAGTCAGGTGGCTGGTTAAATGTCTACATTACAGATGTCTGTATTGGTCAGATGAGATTATCCTTAGTTCTTTATAGGTCTGGAGCTAATCAATGATAATCAGCTGATTTCAGATCTGATTCAAACAGTAAATCAGAAAATTTTCTGTTTCCCAGCTGTGTTGCAGCAGCTTTCCTGTAGTCATTCCTTTGTTGCAGCACCCTTTCACAGTTCCCTGACAGTCACACCTGGAAACACCTACTGGTAGAGCTGTGGATTTACAGGGAATATTAAAAACGTTTCCCTGAGTTTCAGGAGAATCTGAACTGATAAGCATTTTCAAACAGAAGAGAAGTGGAGAGTTTTGTAAATACAGCTGAGAGCATTTTAACTATCACACACACACACCTGCTCTACAACTGAACTGAACCTTTACAACTCTTGTGAGTGCAGGAGCTATTTGAACAGGGGGGATTTATGTTTAATGAATAAAATCAACATTAGTTAATTAATAACACTTTGGGAGCAGGAGTTTTCAGGAAGGAAAATAGGTTTAATATATTTTATTTCAGGAAAAGATGCCTGATTTAGTTTCACACTAAGTTCAAATGATTAATCCTTAATGCCAAATAACTGCTCAGTAGTTTTCAGTGTTGTCCTGGTTTCAGCTGGGATAAAGTCAGTTTTCTCTTAGCAGCTGGAATAGTGCTGTGTTTTGGGTTTAGTATGAGAACAGCACTGAGAACACACTGGTGTTTTGGTTGTTGCCATAGAGAGCTGCACTAAGTCAAGAACTTCTCAGCATCTCCACACTCTGCCAGTGAGCAGGTGCACAAGAAGCTGAGAGAGAACATGGCCAGGATGCTGGCCAAATTACACATAAGAAACAGTTCCAGAGACTTTTGTATATTGTAAATCAGAATCTAACAAAACAAGGAACTTCTGAGAGCAGTGGTAAATCTCTGCACATAAATGAATTGGTTAAGGTGGAACTGAAGTATTTTCAGACATCAGTAAGCAATTCATGCACCTAGTAAGTAACAGAGGTCAAGTTAGCTCTAAAACATATTTTATATTGAGAGAGTAAACAAACAGCAAACAAACCAATCCCTCCTGCCTTACATCTCCGTGAATGTTCTTTTATAGTCTCCAGGCTTTGAGTATCCACAAATCTTCACGTCAGTTTAAATAGCACATAAAAGAATAAAAGTAGTTTAATATTCTAAAGAGGTGTGTAGAGCAGATCTGTATGGGGATGTATTTTATTAGAACTGCACATCACATGCTCATGCTTATTTCCGTTAGCTGCTTTCTCTGAAAAATAAAATTTAAAAACATCATTGACAAAAAATCCCATTATTTGGGCTGACATCAATTTATACATTTTTAACAATGTATAAATAAAGCTGTATTTACCCTAACAAAGAGTGAGATAGCATACTAAACTTTATTTTTCTTTTTAATCTTTCTTGGAAATATGCATTGTGAATGTTGATAACAGCCCAGAAATTTTGAATGTCCAAATGAGGAAAACAGCTGGTGAAGGGTCTGGAGAGCAATTTGTGTAAGGAGAGGTTGAGAGGATTGGGGCTGTTTAATCTGCAGAAAAGAAGGCTAAGGAGGGACTTTATCTCTCTTTCAAATTCCCTGAAAGGAGGTTCTAGACAGCTGGGGGTTGGCAGAAACAGGTGACAGGACAACAGGAAATGGCTTTAAAATGTGCCAGGTGAGTTCTCTCAATATTCAGTATCAGGGTAAATTTCCTCACTGAAAAAGTGGTCATGCATTGGAACAGGCTGCCAAGGGAAGTGGCAAAGTCACTGTGAGTGGAAGTGTTCAAAAGGCACGTGGATGTGGCACTGGGGAACCTGGTTTGGGGGTAAACACAGTGGTTCTGGGTTAACAATTGGACTTGATGATCTTAGAGGTCTTTTCTCACCTTAAAGATTTTATGATTATATGAATGTCAAAGTCATGCAATATATGGCATTACCTTCCAGAGTCAATTTCCTCTAAGCAGTTATCATGCCAGCAAAAAAAGACATTTAAGTGCCCAGAATATCCAGGAGAGAACACAGAGAGAACTGGCAAAGTGCCACTAAAGCAAAAATATGGAATCACTAATGGTGGCAGCACACATTGAAGCCAAATGTTCAATGCCACACAGAACCAGATGAAATACAGAACACTTCAGATACTCCTGGTTTTCACTTTTTACCATTGCTCTCTCCTAATGAGCTAGCAAGGTAAGTTTAAAGTCTAGCTGAAGGGTCTAAGAAATAGAAAAAAGAGGACAGTATAAAAAAGGATATGTTATCATGACCAGCAGCAGAGGAGCCTGCAGTTGTGCTAATTTGGCACATTTCTCTTTTTTCTTATGTCATGCTTTGTAACTTCCAGTGTAGAGTATGTGGGAATTTTGTGCAATGTTTGCAAGTTGTTTCTTGGTAACTGAAGTCACTGACAGACATTCACTTGAGAATTTATTAGGCTAAAAGAGATTACTGTCTCTGCCAGCTTTGCTGGCTCTCCCCTTCATATTACCAATCCCAACACTCAGCCTGCAGAAACTTTCATGAGCAGTACATGATTAAATTCAGGCAAAATGACTTAGGTTAACTGCAATGGCTGGTTAGTCTCAAAAACCTGGTAATTTTATCAGTTAATTAGAAAGCACTTGAATAAACTAGTTTGTAGATGTTGGAGGGATGTAGTCTGTACCTGTTGAGCAGTAATGAGCACTTAGGAATGATGCTTTTTCCTCTTTCCTTGTGTCACAGCTCTCTCCAGGGTAGTGCAGCTGCCTTCCACCTGAGTACTCTTAGCAACTCACTGAGGAAGCAGAAGTTGCAGGCAATATGAATTTCTTCTCAGTGTATTCTTATCTAAGTCTCAGTTGCACTGTCAAGAAATAGCATGCTACTAATAAAACACACACACACACGCACACATATATATATAATACTATTAAGAAATTTTGGAGGCACTGCAGTGTGGGGATATAAAAGAGAAACTATCCCTGGTGATTAGAAATAGTGATGTGTAAGTAGTGAGCTTAATGTAGAAGCCTTACACTGACTGTTTCCTTGGGGTGCAATCTCTGATCACCAAAGGTGCCTCATTGCCATTTCAGAGGCTGTAGGGCAGCTCCTCATGGAGCTGACAGCCAGCTATGAGTGCATTGAGCTAAAAATTCCTTTTCTATATAATTGTAAGTCTAGTTTCATGAAGCTGGGTCTCTTTACTCACTGCTGGTTGTCATCTTTCGATAACCTGCTGGCAATGAATGAGTGATGGCCAGAGCCTTTTGGCACCCTGATTAATGCATTAGGGTGTCTATGGGACACCCTACATCTTGCACAAAGACAAATAGGCAGACTTTGTCTCACTGGAAAGTAGTTGGAATTGTCAAGTGTGAACAGATAGAATTTATATTAAAATTGCATTAAAGTGAAAATCTGTATGATGTAGACTAAATAGCTGTCATAAACACAATGGGACAAAATTTCCCCTTTCCCTTACTTTCTGTTGCAAAACTGGGGGCCAGACTTGGCTTTCCCACTCCTGAGAAAAAAGAGATATAAGTGGAGTGACTGCAATGTTGATGTTGGGTTAATTCACATTACTGGAATTTCCAGCTCCACTTATAATGAGTTTAAAAAAATAGAAAAGGTTGAACAAGGGAAAAGAAAGGGTAAAGAAAAGAAAAAATGGTGTCGTTCACTGATAGCAATGTCAGTACCAGTTTTAGCATCAATAGGTCCCCAGATCTCAATGTGAAAAGACCAAAGAGCTAAATAGCAAAGGATGGAAATGGACTCTATTCAAGATTCTTATTTAAAGCAGAGAACAGAGGGTTTGCTTTTAAATATCTGTATGTAACAGAAATAAAAACTGTGTTACTAAGGAGAATTTCAATTTTGAAGACATATTAAAGGTCTCACACAGACAGTAGTTAGTCATTGGAGTTCTTGAATACATGTACATACAGGTGGGTTCTTTTTGCTTTTTCTTCTTCACTGGAGGTGTCACGTTAAACACAAGCTAGCTCTACTTTGGACCTCATTATATGGATAAAAATGAATTAATTGCTGGATTAGTATCTGTCTGTTGCTTAGAGACAGGTGATTATAACCTGCTTATGTTTAATAAAAGAAGGTAAAATATAATCCAAATCACTTTTATTTTGTTTCACTGATTCTAAGATGGTCCTGACCACCACTTCCTAGGAAACCACCAGCTTCCAAGCTAGTGATTAGCTTGTCTCTATACCAATATATATGGTATTTCAAATAAGCTCAGTATCCAATCCAAGGAGAACTTAATGGAAAGAACAACACAAAAACAACAACAAAAAAGGAAACATAGTATCTGAGTATCTGTGACCAACCTGGTCTGGTGGAAGGTGTACCTTTGGAATTAGATAATCTTCAAAGTCAATTCCATCCCAAACCATTCCATGGTTCTATGATTAAATGATCTTTGAAAAATTGAGATTTATTAAAAGAATTTCTGTGAGTATTTTACTATTTATTTGAGAAGTACTGATTCAATATTTGTAAAGAAGATAATTTTTGCCTATCTCTTAACTGGTGCTAGTGGATAAATTAGGGCAATACATAGAAAATAAAAATCAATATCTCTCAAAAGAAATAAAAGAAAAATATATTAATTGATATAAATTAGAAATCACCAAAAGTAAATTTTGATTCAAAAAGCTAAGCACAAAAAAGAAAATTAATGGCTCAAATAAAAAAGACTATGCAAATGAGAAAAAAATTCTGAGGATAAATCTACCAGTATTATAACTATTTTTTAAGAAAACACTGACATTTTCTTCTGTATTTGGAAAAGAAAAAAAAAAAAAAACAAAAACAAAACAAAATACCTGCTATTGAACTGGAGGTGTAGAACAGGTAATTTTGAATTACTGCTTACTGAAGAAGTTACTATCTGTCTTCATTAAAACACAAGGCCTCCGAAATCATGTGCAAATTTTCAGAGAATTTTTGAGCAGATCTCTGGTTATAGAATTAGATATTTATTAATGGATATAATAATAGAACATTACAAAATCCTGAAGAAAACCAATATTTTCCCAGTATTCAACACAACAAGAGTAGGACGACTTGGTGATTATAAGTC
Organism: Dicaeum eximium; assembly: GCA_013396995.1. NCBI lineage: Eukaryota > Metazoa > Chordata > Aves > Passeriformes > Dicaeidae > Dicaeum > Dicaeum eximium. The sequence continues at coordinate 33,403 of VWZP01006044.1, forward strand.
AATTAAAGTTAGGGAAAGTATCACTTAATTTTCATATTAAATTAAGAGACAGAACAATTAAAAGACAGGACTGGAACTAATAAGAATTTAAAAAAGCCTTCTAGAATGGAGGTTTTGTCAAAAAGATACTGAGAAGATGCTGGCTGACACAGCCACTCACAGCCTCTCCTGACAGAGCCCAACCTACAGAGCCCCCCTGCCAACATCCTGACACACAGTACAGAATCCACTGATTTTTGTGTTTGTTTTGTTTTGTTTTGTTTTGTTTTGTTTTGTTTTGTTTTGTTTTGTTTTGTTTTGTTTTGTTTTGTTTTGTTTTGTTTTGTTTTGTTTTGTTTTGTTTTGTTCTAGTGCAGAAAAACTTTAAGTTAATTCCTGGCTGGGGTTTGGAGGCAGAGAAATAAAAAGTAGAAATCGAGATCTAAGTTGCTAGGGCCAAAAAGATAGTGAACATCCAGAAGGAACTGCCTGGTGTTGATTTCTACCTGCTGATGCCTTGAAAGCATGCATGGATAGCTACCTGGAAGCTGACTAAATTTTCCATTTGTCTAATACCAAATGTAAGACTATATCCATGGGTGAGTGAATCTTAGTGTCCTGTGTGGAGTCAGAGTTCATTAAAATATCACATGCTCTTTTCTAATGCTTGGATTTGCAAGTAATGAAATTGAACTCTCCTGGTTTATCCTTTAAACTTCACAAAAAAAAAGGGAGGAGAACTAAAATATTGCCCAGGGAATGATAAGGGTACCAAAGGATGGAGCAATTTCTCAGTACAGTTTGGCCAGGCTGTCTGCCTGTATGTGAGGTTTTCTCTTGTGTTCCCTCCTTCCGGGTCTTGTTTTGATGGTTGAAAGTTCAAGCAGTGAAACACTGTCAGACTAAAGCCATTTGTCACTGAAAGCCAGCACTGGGCTGTGTGCAGATGCTGGGTCTGAGTCATGTCTCTTCCTTTGACAGGGATGTCAGTGCTATTTGTCACAGCCTTGTTTATCTGCCAGATCTGCTACCCCGGGTCAGCACAGGGAGAAGCCGCTCACCTCCACCGAGGCTGTCAAGTTTCCCTCAGCAGAAAAACACCAAAGCTGAGGCCTTCATAATTTTTAATGTCAATGAGATAGGATCAGAAGGAGCAATTTGGCAAGTCCTACAGGAAGATTCAGAATGCTAAGGCTGTTAAAATGGTTTTAGTCTTTGTTTCAAAGACGAGACATCAGAAATGACCATTTTGATCTTTCTTATATTTTTATGTTTTGGCACATCTGATGATCAACTCATATTTGGCTGCTAAACTGTGCCTTTTGGGACTGGAAACTAATCCTTTCTTTAATCTTCATGTTAACAGAGATCTGAATTGCAAATGTAGCCATAAATGGTTGGACCTGGTCCCATTATTGGGTTTACAAACATTAATGCGGGGATTTTTTTTTAATCTAAAGATTGAAGGATTTAAGAAAGGATTTATGTAGTTCTCTTGTTCTCCAGAATATTTTGTTGCATTTCAAACATGAATTACACAAAAAAGGCAGAAGACATCAGAAACACACTGCAAAGTAGTATTACAAATGCTTCATTTGAACTGGAAAGAGATTACTATGCTAATATTAGAAGAGTGGGGTGAAGAGTAGATAAATATTTCAAATCCAGATTCTTGATAAGCACGATTATGACTAAGGATTAGTTTAATTTTTAAGTATACTGTTGCAACTACTCATACATTCCAGAGTTTCCCAAATAGCCTGGAGTTGTGGTGCCAATAGGTTCTGAAGATTAGAAATGGTGAGTGTTGAATAGCACGAGTGAAGTGGATAAAATCAAAATGACATTTCCTCTCTTCTCGCACAGGTGCACGTTAATTTGGGTACCAGGTTTGAACTAAAAATATTTTAAAGCTCTAAAGGCTCAGAAGTCCAGAGCAGTTGTGGATTCCCCATTTCTTAAAGTGTTCAAGGCCAGGTTGGATGGGGCTCTGAGCAACCTGGACTAGTGGAAGGTGTCCCTGCACAGGGCAGGGGATTTGGAACTACCACATCTTTAAGATCTCTTCCAACATAAATCATTCCATGGCTCTGTGGTTTTCCTTCTAATACCCTTTTATCCCACATTCCCATTTTTGGCTCACTTTGCTCTTCTTTCTCCCTGAATTACCAACAGACACAAGTGAGAGAGGCAGGAGGTATATTACTTGAGCTAGCTGAAAGATGAGGTACATAGAACAGATATTCCATTCCTACAAGCCCCAAATCCTCTTTCTGTGCCATGAAAAGACAGAACAGAACACTGAAGTGCTCCTATTTCAGTGTCCCTGTTTCCCCTCTGTTACGGTCCTGATGTTCCCAGCAGGACTGAAGGAGCAGAGCGCAGTCTGTGGGAAATAAAGCCCGGGTGAGAATTCTGTAACTCTGAAAGGTCTCACAGTAACTTTGTTCACACTCGGTGAAGTCAGGCAGACTGCATGGGTGGAACTCAAGGTACAATTCTGCATAGCTCTTAGATTTGTCTCGGTTTAACAATGGAGAATTTTGAGGTTTCACTGCTTGTTCTTGACAGCCAAGCTGTGAAGTGCAGGTGTTTCCTCAATTTTTTCAGTCAGATGGATTTCTTTCAGGTCTATGTTGCTAAAAGAACACTTGATGTTTCTATACTTGCCATTTATTTTAATCTCTGATCTTAGTTTTTCTTTAACATCTCACCCACTCACCTGTCTCTCTTATGAATTTAGAAGAAAAATGTAAGTTTTATGAACTTCCAAATATGTATGAACAGGTAACAACATATCCCTTTTCCTATCCAGTATGTTAACTGACTTAAGTTGAAGCATTTGTTTTCATGTGATTCAGAATGCAGCCTAGTCCTTTATTATAAACTTCAAACAAACCTGCCAGTGAGATTCATTATAAAGGAGTAAAAATATATTTAAAAATTAAAAATTTTGCACTCATTCATATGATAACTTCTGATGGGGAATATTTTTCTACTTTTATTAAACTGATGTTGACTGAGGTAAAGGGGGAACAAGGGATTTGGACTATATGATCATGATCTGGGCTATTCAGGAATGAAAGAAAAGTTTTCTGGTGCACATTTTCATCTTCAACCTCAGGAAATTCCCAAATGCAACCAAGATAAGGCATTCCCAGTAAAATTTTCCTTGGCATGAATAAGCATTTCTGATTAATTGAGAAAAAAAATACAAAAAAACCCCAAACCAAAACAAACAAAAAAAAAAACAGTAGCAAGAAAACAATTGCTGAAAAGCTTTTCTTAGCAAACATTACTGCCCTGGCTTCTGGTAGGCTAAAAATCCTGCTGAGCTTTCCTGCAGAGGAAGGAAGGGAACACAGAAGTGCCAAGGGGAGATACAAAGAAATTCAATGCTGATTTTATCTTTAGTGCAGGGCAGAGCTTGCATGAGAGAATGGTAATGGATCTTCAGCGTTTTTTGTTTGCTTTCAGACAGCAGCCAAGCCAACCCCAAAAGATAATGCTGACACATATTAGTAGTGTCAGACACTTCTGGTAGCACATTCCTGGCTCTCTCAGAGTTCCAGACATTGCTACTGACTACTGAGAACCTAGAATAGACATCACCATATACCACAGAGGAACTATGATGATTAATAAGTTTTTTAATCAATTGTTCTTAAAATCCATGTTGATTAAATTGTGGTTTCAGTTCATAAGAGGGCAGCTGGGCATGACCATCATTAGAAGAAAGAAGCATGAGGGCCTGAGGAGTTGTGAAGCTTTGAAAAGCTCTGGATAGGACACATGCAGCTCATTTCCTCTTTTCTGGAATGGTTCAAGACCAGGTCCCAGTGGATGGGACCTTGACCAATTTGTTCTAGTGACTGACATCCTTGCCCATGGCAGGAAGATTGGAAACTAAATTACCTATAAACTCTCTTCCAACCCAGAAAATTCTGTGATTCTATGATTTCATATCAAGGATTCTGTTTTCATAAGCTCTTTGTAAGAGTAAAGACAAGCAAAACAGAAACAATTTTAAGATCATTAACCTTTGACCACAGATTTGGACAGGAAGAAAAGGGGAATTATTTTCTTGAAGAACTGTTATGCTGAGCATTGTAGCTTTCTGATGCTCTGCCTTGTAAAGCATTGTTGGGTTTATACAAGGAGCAGTTAATGTTGTGTACTTATCCAAACCAGAAAGGTGTGGAAAGGAAAAGCAGCACAATTTATTCTTTGCTGTATTTGTGTGGTATTGCACCTCTGCCAACAGGGAGGATGTGGGACACCATTCACAACAAGCACAGCTAGACTGCTTAAAAGTCCAGACAGGAAAATAATAAATGCTGTGCATAACCACATTGAATTTCTGAGGTTTCTCCTGAATCGAGATCTCTGCATTACACTTGTTTACTCCACATGGATGTGTTCACATTCAGAATTAAACTATTTTTAATAGCATTCTGTGGCTCAGGGATGGACTAAGATTATTTGGGTCCTCTCTGAGCATCCTCAGTGCTCAGGATATGCTCCAAATTTGCAATATCTGCTGCTTCAGCTGGTCTCCCAGTTCTCATGTTGTAGTTCTAGACTGTCCAGAACCCTCTGCTGTCATCTTCAGCCAACAATTGTACATCCCATGCAATCTTCTGTCCACGCTGTTGATAAAATTAAAAAATTGTGTAAGAACAAGTGGAAAAAAAGTCAGAGAGGTCACAAAAGACAGACAAAACATTAACTGCAGTTATGTGACACTGTAATATAACAAAGTCAATAAGGTATAAAACCTGAGTGCTCATTTTATCAGCAAACTCTTCCTTGTAATTAAACCAATAGAGCAGAGAGGCTCAGCTGTGGTGATCTGTGACTCTGGGCACACAGGTACTGGGGATGTCACTCAGCTGCAGAAAGCATTTCTGAATGAGGGCTCTGGTGCTCCTTAACAATGAGCTTCTGCTTGCCAAAGCCACTACACCAGCAAATCCCTGCTGGCAGAAAAACCCTTTATATGAGCTCAGGCCCACTGCAGTACAAGGTTGTCACTCACATACTGATTTGAAGAGTAAAAAATACCAAAAAGGAGGAAACCTGAACTGTCCTAAAGGCACAGATACTGCTGAACTATTTACACCCATTCATCACAGACATAAGCAAGTACTCAGGGATGAAGTCTGTCCTCACTGAGAACAGAGAGAAGGGCTCAAATGAGTTACAGAGAGTCTGTGTTGGAAGGAACCTTAAAAATTCCCTTCTTCCAACTCCCTGCCATGAGCAGGGACACCTTCCACTAGACAGGGTTGCTCCAAGCCTCATCTGACCTGGCCTTGGATGTTTCCAGGGATGGGGCATCCACGGCTTCTCTGGGTAACCTGTGCCAGGGCCTCACCACCCTCACAGAAAAGATTTTCTTCCTAATATACGAATGAACTATCACAGTTTTGTCCAGTGTGAATGAGAGCCTAAACTTTGCTAATATTTGTTTCTGCATCAATAGGGATGGGGGAATTTTCTGGCAAGAAGACCCAAGATTATGATTATGTCTCTATGTCAGGTCAAGGAAATTAATTTGGAAATGCCAAGACCGGTTTATTGTACCTGTTATATAAATCCCTTGGTATCAATTGAGTTCACCTGGGATGAATGTCAGTCATAAAAACAAAGCTATTAGGGATGTCTTTGTCATACTGCCAAAAGTAAGGCTGTTCTGACTCAAAAACAGGCTCATAATACAAAGTCTTTTCTTTGTTTATATTCAATCTTTTGATGAAGGGACTTGTTTGGAAACCTGTTCTGACTATGAATTTAAGGAATTAATTTTTAGTTTTCATTTATTGTCTTAACAATGAAAAGCAATGAATTTTCATAGAATTTTGACTATAAGCTATGTAAGGAGATTAAGCTTCAGTTAGAAACCATCTCATATTTAGTTAAGTTTGCCAGGTCACAAAATATTAGCATGGCCTGTATAAGCCATGTTGGCCTGTTCTTGTGTTTAAACTGGACTACAGACTACAGTCCCTGAAGTCCCAAGGAAAAAACAGATGGGTCTGCCTGGCAGAAAAAAAACAACAGGATAAAGGCTTTGCAAAGTTAAGTATTTCTGTGGAGATTTTAAAAATTGATTCCTAAAGAGTCTGAATCAATATCTCTCCTGTATCATTAATTAACTCTTAATGAATTGCAAAACAATAACTGACATATTTATAACCTTTAATCATAGCTCAGAAGATGGCTATTCAAAACATATACAGTATAAGATACAGTGTTATCCTGGCATAAAGAGCTCTATGCAATTCAAAAAGGAAATACTGAGATGGGTTTTTTGTTTTGTTTTGTTTTGATTTTTAAAAAAATCTTCTTAACCAAATGCGTAATTGAATTGTGGTAGCTATTTTCAGAAGACAACATATTAATCCAGAAAGGGCTTATAAAAATTCATGGAGGATTAGTTAACTAAAGAAATATTGAATATATTTGGCTCAAGAATTTCCTAAATGTCAGGCTGCTAATAAGCAGGGTGGCAGTCAGGGGCAGGAGTTTTTCCCTATTTCTCTCTGCCCTCTACTCTTTCCTTATTCAGCCACTATTTCTAGAGAGGGGGTGTCTTGCTCATATTTCTGGATCAAAAGAAATGCACCTTATGTACAGATCTAAGAATTTCTGGTTACTGAAATGGACACTGAGGTGGAGTAATCAAATGCAATAGTTACTACAGGACAGTTTTGATGACACAACACTTTTAGCCAGTAACAGAGTTAAGACTGATAAAATCTTTCCAGGGTCTATACATTCTTCTGTGGTGTTATTCTCACATCTGCAGTGTTCATTTGCCTCTCAGGGTTATCAGCTTCAGTCCCTCTCTGGAAGGAAATTCTCTTTTATTCTTCCAGTGACTCACCCAGCACTCCATGGCTTTCCAGTACAGCAGTAGATTTGTTTTCCTGTTTTCTTGCTTTCTCTGAAACCTCTTTCACCTGACTCATACTTGTTTATTTATGTTTGCTTATGCCTTTGGTCACCAGTGTCTGGCCACCAGGATTTATTTGTGAAGCTTTACTAATTGTGTCCTCTTGTTCCTGTCCTTGACTAAACCCTACAGTTTTATTCTGGGGCTAGTTCATCATGAGATAGTTCATCAGCCTGTGAAGAGTACTTGTTTTGCTACTTATCCATGAACAATAGGCACTACACCACACAAAGCTAAACTAAAGCTTAAACAAATTTAGATGACACTTGGTGGCTGGACAATTTTCATAAGTGAAAGAAGCTAAAATCAGCACAAGCTAAGCCAAGTCCAGACAAGCTGTGCAACCTTGGTTTTCTCTATTTTCTTCCCTGTAACACTAAAATGACTTTGTTTGGATCAATACAGATATCTTGCTTGTGCAGTTGGACTGCTTAAGCTGTTCAACAATGCATGCATTTGGAATTGTTTTCATTGTTTTCCAATGAAATGCATTTAAATGGCAGCACAGATTCTCCTATTATTCACATGACATAAATCAGAAGCAGTTCTACTATGTCAGGCAAAATCTGCTCTGAGCAAGGGCTGAAAATGTGACCATATAATTTAAAATTAATATGTTTAGCATAAGCTCTGTTTGTATTCACTGCTTTCTATTCACTAAACATTGCTTTGTTATTTAGGATATGAGCCATATCTCTCAAGGGTAATGCTTTATTCTCTAAAACAGTAAACATATTGACCACTGCTAAGAATCTTGTAAGACAATTTGCACTACATTAGCAGGCCATGAATCTTCCCAAGAATCCATAATACAAAGCAGAGGTTTAAGCAAGAACATGGCATTATATTGATTCCTTGGGAAGCAATATACACAAATATGTGTTTTCACAAAAAGATACATGTGCACATGCAAACACATGCATGGAGTTGCATGAACAGCACTTATTGCACAAAACAGAGCATTGGTTTGGCTGAGTTGTCTTTCTCTTAGATTTGGTACCAATTCCACTTGTATGAAATATTGATTTTTAATAAATTCAAAAGGAATATGGGCCTCAGATTGTTGTTACCAGCCTCAGTATCATTCTTTTCCTCTTCTCAGCTGATTGTCATTGTTGATTTTTCCACATTTTCCTGCAGCTTGTAATATTTCCATGATGTTTCCTTCCCCTCAGAGGAGCTGCACTGGCAGCTGCTAACTGTTCTCTAAGTGAGTTACAAGGATTTTCACAGAATTTGTTTGTTCTTGCAGCAATTTCAGTCCACAGCCACTCAGAACAAGCTGATACTGGACAAAAAGTGACATCCTGGGCTAAAAGGAATCATTATCATTATTATTTTTAAAGAGACTGTCCACTGTGGACAATTTTGGACTGCACTGTGCAGAAGTTTTTGTTTCAGAGAATTTGAGTAATTTTTATGATTTTTTTTTTCCTCTCTTCTTCCTAGAAAAAAAAAATAAAACAATGTCCCCAAAAAAAAAATCCCC
>VWZP01006044.1:41879-65691 GCA_013396995.1 Dicaeum eximium
TTTTTTTTTTTTTGTATGGAAGACAAAACATTAGGAATGTATGAATCTGCAGGATTTTAGCAAATGGTTCACCCTGTATTGTTTAAAATTTCTTAATGATTATGACCTTCAGCTGATCTGAGATACACCACAAATGAAATTAAAAACCTAAGGTTGTTTAAATGTTCAAACTTTCTTTCTTTATAGGTTATTCCTCAGTAGTACCTGTGCAGAAAATCTGGGAGAAATTATGATGAGATTTGCTCATATTTTACTTAAATGAGCTCTCAGAACAGGTCCCCTTATTTCACTTAAAAAACCCCCAACCAACCAAAAAAAAAAAAGGATTAAAAACTAAATAATTCCATAAGTGCTATTAAATTTGCAGTGTATTTTCCATCATTCTTACAAATTTTATAAATACACGTTTTCTGCCAAAATTCTCAGTTTTTGCTGGGTATCTGAGAAACCCACTAATTCCTTCCCTGCTACTCTGTTCTGCATCTGACTTCTTAAAGAGTAAATTATACTTGAAACAGAATAATACATCTTTCACAAGGAATTTCTGGTACAACTAATCTTTATGTTACACTGCTCAAGGGCAAGAAGTGAAAACAGGTTCCAGTGATTTTCACCAAAATACAATGCCATGCTCTGGTCTTTGCTTTATATTTTTCTTTTTTTTTTTAATTTTCTTTTTTTGTTTTCTTATTCTATGGTTTCTAGTAGTGACTAAATAAAAGGTGTTAATTTGAACTGCAATTTATTGGCTGTTGATTGTACTGCTCTTAGGAGTGATGAAATCTGGATATGGTACATAGGTAAAGCTAAGCTTTTTTTCCCCAAGCTCTTGGTTTCTGAATCTGGAAGCCAGGCTCATGAAACATTGCCAGCATGTTATCTAATAACAGACAAAAGTGCAAATGTTTATTCCTTAATTAGAACTCTGAAGTCTAAACTTCAATAATTTTTCAGGGGTTTTAGTACCAGGCTATCACTAAGATCACTGCAAAAGATAGATATATTTTATTTTTTTAGGCAGAGCAGCTGAAGATTTTTTTTCCATGAAAGTGGATAGATAAAGATTTAAATGTAATGTTCTTCAGCAGCTGCAAACTGATTTTCCATGATTTTCCACTGATGTTTTAGCAAATGGCACCTGGTATGGCATGGCTTCCCTACTTTAGAACTTCACAGGAATCAGTGAACTTGTCCCTTCCATTCTATTACAGAACATCTTTACTCTTTTGCCCAAAACCATTGACTCCAAGATCTGCTTGAGCATTCCTTAAATTTGTGCCTTCATATTACCTTGCTTCACCAGCTTGAGTTGAGGCTTCTCAGATTCCTTGGCAGGCCACACTGAGATCTTTTACAGGAGACACAGTCCGAAAAAAAACCAAATCAAACCAAACCAAACCAAACAAACAAAACAAAACAAAACAAAAAAAAAAACCACAAAAAACAAAACCCCAAAAATATCAAGAAAGCCAAACAATCCTGCCTGGAAGCAAATATAGAGGCAATGTCCTCGAGATCATCCACACAAGGAGAAGGACATATTTCAACAGAATCTAAACTTTAAGGATTTTCCTGCAGCCTGGTTTCACTCTAAACAATAAGACAGGAACAGCTGACCTGTCAGCTTTGTGGATGATCACAAATTGAGTCTTAAACCATACATAGATGTCCTGGATGTCAGTAGCTGGGATTATGCAAGAGAAAAACTCTCCTGCAGGGCTGCACAAAGTCAGTGTCAGCCTCTCCTCTGCCATTTGCAGAAAGCCCAAAGCAGCCAACTGCAGTTCCAATTTTAAATCAAATTAAGCAGCATATTTTTACAATAACAATAAAATTCTCTCCAAGTATTTCAGGTATCTGAATAACATTCTCAATTATACCAACACAAAGCTATAATGAGAATGAGTTAGGCTTGTATCTTTTGCAATCATCTTCAGAATGGATTCCATTTAATGCCATTTTCTATTCTCATTACAATCTTTGTCAGGCAAAGGCATTGGAATTTAAATGGCCAGTAAAATCTGTTTAAAACCTAGAAACTCTTAATGGGTTTACAAACAGACTGTAATCTTTTAAATATTCTGGACTCATCTCACTCCTTTCTCCTTAGAGAGTTCAGGAGACACAAACAGAACAATAGAGAAGGCAAAAACAAAGCACCACCCATTTTAGAAGGAAAATTAGGATAATGACATGAAAAACATGAAAATAGGAATGAGGATCCAGAAGTCACATTCCTTGAGATCCACATAGACCTTGGATAAACTTAAATGGATATTTAAAAAAACATAATGAAATTTCTAAAACAAGAGAAGGCAGTAGTCAAAATTGACCTGACATTCTGAGTAACTGAATTTTTTTGTCAGCTCTTTGATGTACATGTGGATTGCTTATCCAAAAAAGCAACAGACCTTTTCTGGCTTTTGCTGAATTCATGTCCATCATAAACCAAGGCATCAACAAAGGGCTGATGATCCACTGATCACAGGTCCACTGATAGAAGATGAACCAGAACATACCATCCTATTTTGGACAGCTCTTTACTTCAAGATGACATCTCATTGAATCCTGGCATGTCTCTTTAAAATTAAAATATCCACAGGAAAGAAATCTCCAAATACAAATTTGCAACCAATTTGTGGATTTATCACTGCAGAAATAAATATCTGTGTAATAGTGTACAGATTTCAGAGATCAGAGCTTAGGGCAGCTCAAACTGCTGTGTCTGTACAGCTCAGTGCAGCACTCTGTGCACACAAGTTTGTGGCAGGATATTAATTGCAGCTGTGTAGTTCTGAATCCAAGTTAACCCATTCTCTTACTGAATAAATTCTCTAGAGACAGGACTTATCTAAGCAAGTGTGTCTGTGTCTTAAGCTGAAGTACTCTAGGAATAAATAAGCACTTCTGAAATGAAATTATTTGAAGATGCACATCTAAAACTGCTTAGATAAAATGTGTGAATTTCAAAGCCTGTGTTTAACTCCATTTATGGTGCTAGAGAACCAACTCAGGTATTTTGACCTTCCACTCTGCTCAGCCCAATGCACAGTGAGAGGCTTTTGTCCTTTTTTCTGCCAGGGAACGCAGCTCATGTGCAGCCCTTGTGTCCCCCCATGACCTTCATCTCTTTCTTTACAGACCTGGTCTCCAGTCTGTTCTGGTGCCTGGGGTTATTCCTCATTTGGAGCAGGACTTGGCTCTTCCCTTTGTGGAATTTCAGAAGGATCTGTCAGCCCATTTTCCAGCCTGACAGGGTTCTCCTGCATGGCAGCACAACCATCTGGTGAACTCCTCCCAGCTTGGTGCTGTCTGCAATCCTGCCTTGCCTTGTGTTAGGAGCCTTGTAGTTTTAACATCACCAATTAAAATTAGTCATTCTAGAACATATCAAATGTCCAGCCAAAACCCAGTGATTGTTACATCCTTGAAAAAAAATATACACAAGGTGGGGTAGTTTGGCTACAGCTGAAAAGCCTGGGTTTTTCAGCAGTTTTTGTTAATTTCAGGCCAGCTTCCAGAAGAAAAAATGCTTTATTGTTCTGACATTTCACAAAATAAGTCAGATATTTTTGAGCAAAACATGTTGATCATAGCAGTCAGTTGTTTTTTGGAAAAGACCTGTCACCTGGAAAAAACAGCAACTGCATTTTATTTTTTTATTCATTCATTTATAAATGTCAGAGGGATAAAAAAAATAACCACTGCACTAAAAGTCTTCTCTAATTCTGGACAAATTGTTCCTTTATTCTTCTTGAATCTGGAGTTGCAACATTTCCACTGCAAAAGCTAAAGGATTTTGAGCCTGTATCCTGTGAGTATTCAATCAATTATTGGTAATTAAATGCATTAATTTACTAATTGGTATGGTTTATTGATCAAGAACAGTCTTACAGCTATCAGATCACCCTTATTCATCAATGTGTTTTAAGAACATATAAATCTTTAAAGAAAAAAAAAATCCAGTTAACCCAAAGAAATATTTAAAAAGGAACATGCTGTGTTGGTTTGTGTGGCCAGGGTTTGGTGGGGGGGAGGTTGAGCTGCAGGGGTGGCCTCTGTGAGAAGATGTCAGAAACTTCTCTCCATGTCTGACAGAGCCAGTGGCAACCAGCCCCAAGATTGAGCCACTGCTGGTTGAGGCTGAGGCCACCAGAGATGGTGGTGGTGCCTCTGGGGTCACGTTTTATAGGGAGAGAAAACCCTGATATGAGACAGCACAGACTCCCCTCAAGGGAGCTCAGCCTGTGTCTAGACCTATTTTTGTGCTGAAAGGTGTAATTAATATTCCATGTGGACAAGATGGGTATTACACAGATAAGTCTTGTTGCATATTCTTAGATTACCATTAATTTCTAACAATGTCGTATTCTAACTAAAATAACTTCTGATAACCTATTTACAGAAAGAGAAGTGGTCAAAGGACATGGCTTATCTTAATGGGCCGTACACCTCACATAATATAGTAAAAAAAAAAAAGTGAAAAACCAGACGGTTATGGTAGATAGCAATTTTGTAAAGAGCTGAAAATTATTCAAATCAATGTACATGGAAGATTCCTTCTGTTTCATATCTTATTTTTTGTTAATGATGGCTTGGCCTTGCATTGGCTTTTTTTAGATACACTCCCTTCTCTTATTATGGTATCTAACATTTGTATATTACTGCATGCATTAAAATAAGAAAATTATTTTTCCTCATTATTTAACTGTTGAATTAGATTAACAGGTAAATCCTCAGTTCTTAAAATTGCTTGAATATCTTGACAAAACAGTATTTAGAGATATTTCTAAGAAAGCTTCAGTCCTCATACATACAAGCAATAATTCTGCATTGGGAATTGGAAATGAAAGTAAAGTCTTCCTTTCAGGTAGAGTAGTGCAAATTTCCATGGAATTCATTACAGCTACCACTGTCACTGTCTACCACTACAAGTGTAGAATTTCCTTTTTTTGTCTCAGCTTGTTTTCATTAACTAGCTTACATTTGTTTTAAAATAGAAAGCTGCATACAAATAAGATCTGTTGATTAAATACCAATAAACTCTAGGCATGTAGGCTGGGATTTTTTATTGCTGAACTTATGCCATCTAAAATTCAAATCTAAGCTAATCACTGAGGCTCCCTCTACAGTCCACAGAGTTTAAAGGGTGGTTCTCTTTTAAAATTAGCATTCATTTTACATCAAATGACTCCCTGGGGTACCCATTTCAATCAGTTATAAAATGAGTCAAACTTACCTTATATGCCCAACTTTAAAACCAATTTCTTTGGGACTGACTTCCAGGGCAACTGTTGATTTTGAAAGAATTGCAGATGCTAATGTCTATATCAGCAAAACTCAGCAGTTTAACTGATGAGCAGCTGGTACCAGACTGATGAGCGGGAGGATTGCAATTCATCCAAGGACTGATGACGTTCTGTGCAAGACACCTCTGCTACTTTCTGGAGGAGAATATGAAACCCAGGAAACAGCTAAATTCAGCATTTCAAAATACACAAATGAACAGAATGTGCTGCCAATGACTGAAGTTGTGTGATCATCTGAGAGCAGTTCAGCCTGAGTGCCACCACACGGCACAGAGGACGGGCAGGGGTCAGGGCTGGCCACACGGATTTGTGAAAGGCAGGTCCTGGCTGACTGACCTGATCTCCTTCTGTGACAAAGGGATTCCCCCTGTGGATGAGGAAAAGTCTGTGGATGTGCCTACCTGGACTCCAGCAAAGCCTTTGACACGTTCCCACAACATGATCCTGGAGACACCGACTGCTCAGGGCTTGGATGAGTGCACTGCTCTCTGAGTGAGGAACCCTTTGTCTTTATAGACCATTCTGGTTTTAAAATCAATGAATTGATGAACAATGCAGTAAACTGTTGTGAACAAACACTTTGCAGTTTTTATTTACTTGAAGAAATGTTATTTTAATAATTTAATGCAGCAAATTCTACTACATCTCACATGCAATGTAAAAGGCTAATTTAAGAATATTTCCTGGTTTTTAGCAGTAACATATTTCATAAATATAAATATAAATTAAAGAACTCAGGCCTGGATGATCTAGACCTCATAGGACCAAGTGGTACAAAGCACAATGAAGGATTGGTCACAGTCCTTAAGTTTTATTGAGGAAAGTAAATTGATCTTTGTCACAGTTTTGCTAAAGAAAAATTTAAAGTCACAATGTATCCCCAACTGAGATGTATGCAAGTGGCACTCATTGCTCTGTGATGAAAGCACCGTGCTAGATTGTAATATTTTTTATTTCTCATCTCTGTTTAAATAGAATATTATTTCTGTGCCTAAGCAATGAGTCTCCAGCAGAAGGAGCACTGGCAATACAACCACAGTGCCTGGAATTTTTATTTTGATGAAAGAGTTTTAAAAATTACATGTGATGCTTATTCTCTGCTACAGGACATTTTCTTCAATGCTCATCCCAGCAGGAAAGTGACACCAGTTTAACCAGGGACATTAGCAGCTGTGTGCTGGTCCTCCCTCCTTTTCTACCACACCTGATTTCAGCCCAGCTTTAGCACCTGGAATCTGACAGATTTGCCCCACAGACATCAGCATTGCAAAAGAAAGGAGGGGAAATTGAATTGTTTTTACCTCTTTAGTCAGCTGTAAATGCAACCTATGCTTAAGCTTTCTATCTTATTTCTTTTCAAAATATGATGCAGCTATGCAATAGCTACATGCTAGAGATTCTTTTATTTTGATAATTTTTATTTTGATAGTTTCATGAGATCTTCGTGTTGTCCATGGCACCATTTAGCTCTTGATCTTGTAGATGATCACACTGGGGACACCGAGGTTTCTGATCTTTGATAACTTAAGAACTCAAAGGCAAGAACAAACCAGTCTGGGATGACTCGAGGTCTTGGTAACTGAAATTTCTTTGATTTGTGAAAGCCAAAGTAAAGGAGACATTTCATCGATTTTGTCATATTTCCATCCCCAGTATTTTTGAATTACTCAGGTAAATAGAAGCACTGAGGTCCTCACAGAGCAAGCAAGTGTTCCCTTGCAAATTTTGAAATGAACATGTCATCTTTTATGGCCATACTTGCTATTTCTGATACAAAACAATAAGAGCAGTTTATGAGCTATATGTGCTTTATGTGCTATACCAGTCTAAATGGAAGTTTGACTATTTACTGTAATCTATAAATACCATTTCAGAAACAAAAGGATTTTTCATTCTTGCTACTGAAACCTGAACACTTAATGTATCTTCTAAATTGGCATATTAAAGTAATCGCAGTGATACTAAATGTGGGATGGCAGATAAGTAAAATAACTTTATTTTAAGTAGCTGGTTATTCACAACTCACAATCTTATTCCACTAGAACTTGTTCCTTTCTTTTCTCTCTCTTCTCAATCAATTTATCACTGGTTTTGCTGCTTGCTTTTTTTCTTGTGTGTTTTTTAAAACATTATTATGCTTATTACAAAATGTCATTCTTAGCCTCCCTGTAAACAAATTACTAAAACAGACATAATTGTATTCCAGAAAAACTCTAATCAGAAAGACTTATTTTTTCTGGAAAAATCAATTTCTTTTTTTCACTGAAATTTCACATAAATGCAAGTTCAAGGCAATTTCAAGCTTGCAAAATTACATTTAATATCCTGAACTTGATATAATCTAGTTTCAGACCTGCACATTAAAGGTCTTGGTGACATGATAGATGGTTTGCTACCATCAGGGATGATTAACAGGGAGACATTCTTATCTTTGACCTCCCTGAGTCATTTGACACATCTGTCAAATTTCCAAGGCAATGTTTTCATAGTGAAGTACATTCAAAGAACGTGTTGGAAAAGGGTTCCAAAGGTCAGCCATCTCCCTGGTGCTGTGTGGCATTTAGATGCAGTCATAAAATGATATAGACTCATATCAGCAGCCTCTCACCATGTGCAGTCTGCACCACTCCAGTACACGTGGCACAAAATTTGGAAAGCGGGTCCAGGTCTGAGTTGAAAAACAGTTGGTTGAAATTAAAGCCAGAAAGGTCAGTGATGATGCAGATGAGGAAGGAAAAGCACAATTAGAGGTTTCTACTAAGAAACAGCTCTTGTCTGAAGAGTTTGTACAGTCTATAGTTTATTCCCCTCTGCGTGCTCCTGGATCATTTAAATCTTACTGACCCTCACTTCTGAGTAATGTCTTTTGTTGGTCACCAGCTGTCCAAAGAGACTCAACACTGCTACAGCAATGACTGTGGTATTCATGTTTTTTCCACTTCTTGGCTGAGCTAAAACCATGAAATATAGTTTAGAATTAAATCATTAATTGTAGATCCTGTCTGCATTGGATCTGGTGTGTCCAGGAGACATAACAAAAACATAATTGTCTGGTTTTATCACTGCTTGCTGTTGACATCAAATAAAATTCAGAATCTTGAGCCTTATTTATGGTCCTCAAGGGAGAGAGGTTATATTTATGTTGTCTAACAGTAAAATTTTAATCACATATATGTGTGTATGTGCTTCAAGTGCTTCTATAGCCTTTGGAGAGGAATTTTGTGGAAAGACTTTTTTGTGGAAAGAATTTTGTGGATAGACTTTTGTGGAAAACAGAGGTTGTGAGACTGATCACCTGCTCTGGTCTGAAGTCAGCACTAAACTTTCTATATAACTGTGAGGTTCATGGAATTTCGTGGGATTATTCCTAAATAACACAATGAACTCCCCTAAAAGTAAAGAAACATAATAGAATAATAAAATGATTTGGATTGTAAGAGAACTTAGAGATCACTTAGTTCCAACCCCTCTGTCATGGGCAGGGGTGCCACTCACTAGGTGAGGCTGCTCAGGGCTCCATCCAGCCTGCTCCTGGACACTTCCAGGGGTGGGACATCCACAGCCTGTCAGAGCAATAATGAATCTGTCCATCTCCTATTGCATCTGTTTGACATACCACCTCTTTCATAAGTATATATTTTTAAAAATCTTCCAATCAAAATGCTTCATTACATTTAAAATTCTCTCCCCTAGGAGAGGATGAGCAAGAAAATGATCTACAGCTGACACATGTGAGTCACTTTACTCAAGGTGTTAATGGAAGATACTCCCACTTTGTGGGTGATGAGGGCTGCATAAGAATTGGTACAGGAGAATAGAAACTCCTTGCTTTCAATGGGCAGAGAGGAGACATTCTGAATAGCACTAGATTTATTTTATCAACCACACAGCAGTCAAAGCTGTTTCAATGAAGATAAATGAAGAACTCTATCATCTTACTTTGTAGACTTATTTAACCAACAGACTGTCTTCTCTATGATTGGTGATGGCTTTACACATTAGAAACTAACTGAGATATATCATGACTGTCAAATCCTGGTATTCCTGTGGGTTTCACGTGGAGTACAATAGAACCACTTTCATTATCTTTGTGTTACAGATAATGGATAATAAACCATCTTACAGTACCCAAAGGAAGGTCTCTTGGAGTATAGAAACGCTCCTAATACATGGAATACATTTTAAACTTTTTTTCTGAAAAATTGTTTGAATTGGAATGAAGATGACTTTATCTTTAAAAAAGTGATACTTTTACTTTTTTCCTTCTTTTTTTTTAATGGAAAGATTACTTTAGCTACCCTACTAATAGTAACTGTGCAGTTACTCTTGCTTACCAATGCACATACTTTTCAGTGGTTTGAAAAGGTTAAGGGTTTCAGATTCCAAAAATATCACTCAACAATTCCAACAATCAACAGCAAAAACTGATTTTCTACTTCCCCCATTTGAGCTCTACATCAATGGTCCCCCTTTGCATGTAAAGTTGTTCTATTTTCTGTTCTTCCAAGTGCTGAAAGATTACAGGTCTTTCTTCCCTTTTCCTACAGTCATTCCCACCTCTCTCCCACTTTCATACATCTCCCTATATCTCCTTCACTTGATTCCCATAATTCAAAATGAAAACTGCCTCCAAAACAGGCAAACCCCAGAGTAAGCAGCAATGTCTGTGGAATGGAGCAACACCATTCAGTCATGAGACAGCATTTCAGTTTGCTAAAAATTGAAACTTTGGGCTGTCTCAGATCTCCCCAGAGCCTGCAAATGACTGTTCAGAGAAATATTAACCTCCCAGAAGTTCTGTGTCATTTTGCTATTTATGTGTGGCAACCTTAGCTACTTTTGGGCAACCCAAGACGCCTGTGTTTCTACATAGCTCTCATTTTCTTCATATCCCTTCTGTTGTGAAGTGACTCGGTCACACCCAAGATAGAAAAGCTATTTTTGTTGAGATTTGTATATTCCTGCAAGGTATCATTCCTTTAAGGTTTCCTGGCTGCCATGGCGGCTCTTTAGAAGGCAAACATAGCTTTATTACCACTTTATCATGCTTTTTAACCCTATTTCATTAATTAATTTCATAATTTAGAGTAGTTGCCTTGGTGGCACATGAGATATAACAGAGGGAAGACTTGTAGGGAATGGTGCTATTTTTAATGACATCAATTCATACAATAAGGGCAAACATTAAAGAGCACAGGGGTTTTACAAAATCATCTCCACAAGAAGGAACAGCAGTTTACAAGTCCAAGAATAAAGTGAGGATAAAAGCTCAGGCTAGGACAACTATGTCAACTGATTGACCTCTGCCAGAAGAATGTGCCCATTTCTTGTACAACATATGGAGCTGCAGCTGCAGCTGTGTTAATCCTGCAACTGGTTTTCATGGCAAGGTTTTGGTAGCAGGGGATTGTAGGGGTGGTTTCTGTGAGAAGCTGGAGGAGCTCAGATGCCCTGGCTGCAGGAAGAAGTGGTCCTTTCTGCAAAGACTGTTTAGTGTACTATTTAAATAGATTTACCTGTGCATGAATATTGTATATAAAGCTTCAGACTCTCCTGGGAACATGTACCCTAAACACTCAAGTTGACTAGCTCAATTTGTTCATGCAGTTATTGTCACATAACTGATAATAAGCTCATGTTCATATTAGTTGGTTCACTGCAGTGTGCATTTGTGGTATTTAATAAATATTTTACTGTCTACTGTGAAATAATTAATCACTTCAGCTTTCCTTCTAAATGTCTTTCTGTTAAAGCTGTAAGGCAGTTTTATCTCCACAATAAATTTTCCTCTCTGAAAAGCAAGCTGTGTCAGACTTCTATCCTCTATCTCCACTGTAATCAGCCCTTCAATATGTATTTGTTCAGAGTGCACAAGTAATTGCTTGACAGGAGGAAAACAAAGAATTTGAGACATTCAGGAAAAATAAAACCCAACCAAAAAACAAAGGCAGACAGTAGTTGAAACAGGATCAGAGGTGCAGTTTAAAAGTGTGTCTTGAGGGTATAATGAACTTGTAACTAGACCTTCACCAATGACATCAAAAACCTCAGCCTTGGTCTCAGTGATGGTTCTGCCCTGCTGTGTGGCATTTCCTTTCAGCCCTTTGTGACCCTGTGTCACTGGATCTACTGGAAGATAAGGTTGCCATTAGATTCAAAGAATATACAAAAGCTGTGGAAATTACACCCACATTCTGGGCCTGCAGTGTGGAATTCAATAGTGTTTGGAAAATAAAGAATATCTACACAAAGGATTGCACACACTTAGAAGTTTAGTAGTATCACTGTTGCTTGCATAGTCCTTCATAAAATACATAAAGAAAAACCCCTTTACCTTTGGGCATCCTCTTTATTTCCTAAGGAAAATAATATGTTTAAGCCAGTCATCTATCACTACAGGAACTGCAAAGAACAAATATACATTTTCTTATATATTCTGCCTCTGGAGTTCAAGTCTTTCAGCCTTTTGTTTGCAAGCCTAAACTGGGGTCAAGTATCTGACACATCTCTTTCAAAAATCATAGTCAAAAATCATGATTCAAAAATCATTTTTTCCAGAACAATGCAGAAGATGGTGGCTTCACCCTTCTAGTTCTTTAGTGGAAGATATATGTTCAGTTCTGAGATCCTATACTCAGTCTGTTTTAACATTCTCCTGAGATGTTTGTCTGCAAATTTCTTGCTTTGAAGTTCTCTCTTCTGCCCCTTTCCTCTCCCCTATTCCTCCTCACATAGACAGGGTTTTCTCGGATACTTATAAAGGTGGTTACTGTCCCTGTGCCTTTCACAGAATCTAAAACCCTAGGAATACCCTGGAAATTACAGTGAGATTGAGGTCTGTGGGCAAGGCAGAAGGATGTCTGAACTATAAGCTCCTCAGAGGTCTGGGTGAGAAGGAAATCCAGCTGCTTACACTGGCAGGTTATGTGAGATAAAGTTTGTGCAGATACACACAGAGAAGCTCAGAGGCACAAAGAGGGCAGAGAAACCCCAGTGCCCCAATCAGAGACTTGAGTCCCTGCCCTGGCCCCTGCCAGAGCTGTCCCAGGAATGCCCCAGTCCCACGGGCCAAGAGTGGCACCCACACTATGGCTTCACTGCCCAGAGCCACAGGACACGTTCTGGGATACAGAGGAAGAGCTTCCCAGGACTGTGCATGAATTATTGTGTGACTTATGTGGGTTTAGCAAGGGGAAAAAGGTATCAAAATGGATAGGCCTACCTGATCCAAGCAGTATGGTAAAACTGAGGGACAAGGGGATAAAAGTGTCACATGCTAACAAGTTCGTTGTCAGCAAGTTTGTCTGACTGTGTCTGGTAGTTTTACTGTCTTATTAAACTTCTTTCTGATGGGTTTTTTTTTTCCCAGATGAAGGACTCTCCCCTGTGTGTGCTGATGAGACCTTGGGGCAGTCAGAAACCCCACTCAGCTGCATCCTCACTCCCACAGTACACAGGGAGAAAACTGAGTGAGGGAACTCATGGGTTGGGATACAGGGAGAGCATGCACCAGTAACCATCATGGGTAAAACAGGCTGGACCTAGGGAAATTAATTGCTTTTATCACAAATCAAAATGGATTTGACTAGTAAGAAACAAAGTAAAAATTGAAGCATTTCCATCCCCCCTTCCCATTACCACCTTCCCCCTTTGCTCCCAAGCCCTCTCCCCCAAGGGATGCAGGCTTTTGGGTGGGGCTGTGTTCAATTCCTTAATAAAACCCAGCTTCTTAATGCACTAAAAGAGAGGCAAGGAAAGAACTGCTGGAGCAGAAATTATTTAGATTCTTTACTTGATTGCAGCTGATGAAAGTAAAAAATAAGATTCCAGATGTCTAACAGATAAGGATTTGGAGGGTTTATTTTGCATGTATGTTTTGGATTTTTTAATCTCGTTGTCAGTTAACTACCTGGTTGGTTCTACCTTGTAGATATATTTTAAGTATAAACTTTCTGCCAGTGTAGCTCATGATCTCATTAGAAAAGCCCAGTGGAGGGAACCAGAAATTATTCCAAAAGTAGATGTTAATTAGAAATGTGTGTGAACTGATGTGCTGCACACTGTAGGTTTGAGTAGCACTTTATACCCTGCCCTGAGCAGAGCATCATGCAGAAGTTAAACATTCAGTAGAGATGTGCACCTCCCTGTGAATTCAGAGCACATAAACAAGTTTGCCCCAAAGTGTTTACAAATTACAGGGAAGGAAAAAAAAAAAAGAAAAAAAAAAGAGAGAGAGAAAACAAAACCAAAACCAAAACAAACAAAACCAAAACAAAAACCAAACAAAAAAAAACCCAAAAAAATGATAATTTTATCCCCACAACCTTTTTTTTTTTTTTGTCTAGTCTTTATTTTCATGCCCACATGTTCCATTAATGAGACTTCAGATAGCACAAACTGGAGTAAAAAAACAAGGTTAATTCAGAGATTAAGCTGTATGGGGTTTTTTTGCAGCAGGTTTGTACAATATCTGGTGTGGATGCAGAGCTTAAAATGATGAGAAAAACAGAGATATGTTTGACTGGAGCATTTAGGCAGGGTGTCAAACTGGAAATCTCATTCAAGTGGTCTTAGAAAATATATACCTGCAGGGAAACAAGATTGGTGAGGGAGAAAGATAAGATAGTGGATACTTAATTGATCAAGGCAAATATTCCTTCATTAGGTCCTCTCCTATGGCCAATTCTTTTCTGGACAAGTGGCAACTGCTGTGCAGGACTCAGGCTACAGCCAGGGCACTGACAGCTCTTAGCAAGACAGCAGAAAAGGATTTACTAGAAACATCAGTTATTATGAAAAAATACAACCGGATGAGATTTAGGGGAAAAAACCCCAAACAACATTCCAGATAACTGAGAAAAAGCTTTTAATGTTATTATTTTATAAACCAAAAGTCTTATTTTCAAGCATGTAACAGTCAATTATTGAACCTCTACTCCTGGTAATATACTATTCTCTCTCTTCTCATTTAACACCTGCTCCACCAAAACGAGTATTTCTTTATTCTGATACCACAGGAATTACAAACAGATAAATTCCAGGAAGAAAATTACTACTACTAAGAAATCACTATTTTTTATATCTAATGCTCTGTTTGCTCTCTAGCATGCTGCTATCACAGCTAACATTAACCAAATATAACAGATCTGACAAAAAATTTTCTTAGCATTAAAACTCTTGGTTTTCTCTCATAGCAGGATACCTCCTCAGAGGCAGGGGAAAAAAAATTCCTCCTTCTGAGGCAGAAAAACTTGTCTTAAGAACACCTTTATAAGAAATCTGTAAGAATTTGTGTATTTATTGTGGAGTTGCAAGACAAAAACTGACAAACTAGCAAGGTCAGGCTTTGCTAGAAGTTTTGTGGCTTTTGCATTCATGGCCAGGGGTCATTTTCCCTCCTAATAAAGGATTCTTTGCCTTGAAGTAAAATATATTGCAGAAAGGAAAATTCTCTCCTGTCTTTTCCTTGCTCACTTCCTATCTTTGTTCATATCACATGACTTATTAGATCAAAGTTTCCATTTTATCTTTATATACATATTACATGAGTGTCATGTCCTTTTGTGCTTCAAAAGTTAATGGGAAAAATAATTTTTCAACTGTCTAGGGCACATACAAATTTTGGTCCCAGGAGGAAATATCTAGACATAGATGCCTGTTGGATGTTCAGAAAATGAGCTATTCTTCTTTTCAAAGGGATTTGGATATCATATCATGTATAAAATTAATGAGAATTGGGCATACTCAGCCCTAAGTGGCTTTGAAAAGCTTGTCCTTAAAATCCATACTGGTAAATAATGATGGCTTTTAGCTAGGGAGTTTCTAGCTAATCTCAACACATACATCATAACAACATCCTTCTCTGGGTACTTATTTTATTAGACAAATTAATTTATTTTGCAAAAGACTACCAATATCTGAATTGTTTCTGGAGAACTAAAGTTGTTTGATTTACAGATATTTGTTCATAATATACTTAAATACCTGATTAACTCCTGGATCCCTAAATCCAGCATTTTGAACACTGCTTTCTAAACAGAACTTTGAAAAGACATAACTGAAGTTGAAGAAGGGCCAATAAAATACTGATTATTCACCCCTTATCTTTGGGGACACTCTCATCTTGATAACCTATGGCTTTTCTAGACCTGGCATTATCACTGAGGCCCTGTACATCCTCTTTGGTACATCCTGAATGGCACAAACATCTAGAACAGTCCCTTCTCTCTTAACATAATATTCTTTCACTTGATTAATTGTTCCAAGTACTAAATATGACCTAAAGTAGTTTTTGATAGCAGAATTCTCCATGTACAAGGAATGGAAAGATGAAAACCAGCTCTAATTTAAATAAACAACTAATGAATAAATACACAGTTAACTTTTAAAAAAATCTTTTTAAGCAGTATGAAAAGTTAAAGATGCCTACAAGCCAAATTAGTTAAAGAGAGATATTATTTTGCTCTCAGTAAATCCAAAGTAAGTCTGGGATAATTCTATTCATTGTGCATCTCTGCCAATAAACTGATAAAAATGATAATTTTATGTAGTTACATAATGTATGTTGTTAAAGGCACAAATAGAATAGTCCTATTATTTTTCTTTAAATTTCTTTCCTCAAAAGCTTTTAAAATAGTAGTCTAATCCAAACTGTGTTGCTGCTGGCAGTGATTTGGGATTATAAGAAAATGAGAGTAGCTGTATTGTATCACCCATTTAATACCACAGCCCATTGCTGACACTGGCCTGAAACAAGAGCTTAGAGAAAAAAAAAGGTGATATTGCAGAAAGAATGAAATTACTCAATTTGTGGCAAACCTTTTTGACTTTCAGCAGTTTGTAGCTCAGGTGTTCCTGAGACTGTGAAGAAAACAGAGCAGGTGTGTGGCAGAAAAGGGTTACAAGGTGTTCTCACCCCCAGTGTACCACTGGGAGCTGAGGTCCTAAGGAAATTAAACCATTTTCCTGGTTCCCAACATACAGATGCAGCAACCAAAGCTATTAAAGGGGAGGGCAGGACTTGGCTTGTAGCAGCTGTGAATTTTAATACTAAGAAGATTAAATTAGGTAATGGATTGCTTGAAACTCATGATAAGAAATACCAGTTAAGCAGAGTTTAAACTGTTTGCAGACATCAGAAAGCACCTATTTTAGGTAAACACAGAAATATTTTTTAAAATAGGAAAATATTTAATTTTTCAACACTTACTCATAGTCACATCTCCAAATGTGACTTTGGGAACTGTTTTGTAGATTTAATAATTAGAAACAAACTCTAAACCATGGATATTTTGTCCCCCCTCCCCCCCAGCTTTTCTCTCAGATATACATTGTAGGCTACTGAATGTTTTCTTTGGCATTTTTGTCAAAATAATATTTCCTCGTAGTTGTTTTGCTGATAAATATGACAGACAATAGTCCAAAGAAACAAAATATCATGACCCTAATTTTATTACTGTATTTTTAAAAAAATTTGTTTGAAAGCACAGCTAATAATTAGGTCACAAATACATTATACTATTCTTTCAATATTAATGCTTTTTTTTTTCACCAAGAGAGTTTTCAGTGATAATAATATACCACATAACAATTCATGCAAACATTTTAATTTTTAAATTAACATAGTCAAGTCAAAAGAACATTTTTTTAATAAAAGTGTTGAAATAGTCAACTCCTTGTTCTTTGGGGGAAAAAAATTGGTGAGGCTTACAATAGAAAATGCTCATTCCAAGAAGGCTAATGAATTTTGTATCTCATTTGTAGAGCTACAATTGGGGGAAAAAAAACAAACAAACAAAACAAAGCAAAACAAAACAACAAAAAAACAAGCAAACCCCCCAGATTTATTTTACTCCATGTCAAGGTTTGGATTCAAAGTAATGCACTTCAACTGTGGATGAACAGCAGACTGGAAAAGAAATGGAAGTGACATGAGGGGAGCCAGAGAAGAGTAGAAATTGTTGCTCTCTCCTTGGAAAGAGAAAGCTGAGTGAAGATCTTGTGTTTTGTCTTGATCTACCCAACAGCAATGTGTAAAGAAAACAGAATGGAAATCTCCTCAGAAGTGCAGTGATGGGACAGGAGGCAACAAGCCACCACAAGACATGGTGCTGTGAGCAGGAAGCTGGACTATCTGACCTTTTGTAACCCACTTTATTCTGGAATCCTTTTCTGAAGCAAAGTTTTATTCAGTATTCAATGAAAACAAAACAAGAAAAAAAACAAACCCGCAGATTAAAGTACTAAATGTGTGCAAAGAAATCACAGGTTTCTGACAGAAACTGCCAAAACAAAACCCAGGGGATGCATGTCCTGGAACAGAACACCCTGAGTCATGTCTCCTGGGATATAAAAGAGAGAAGAAATACCTCACCAATACTTAGTCACTCTTAGATAAAGAGGGTTTTTTTGTTATTATTTATTACTCTATGAAGAAAATTTTAAGAAAAGTGTCTTTCTGACAGAGTTTTGTGCTTCAATGTAAAACTATAATTAGTTATGGAAAAATGGTTGTAATACTGATTGTGATGGTGGTTGTGATACTGATTTCTTTTGCACGAATTTTGGTGGGGCAGGTGTCTGTATAGCACTATTTTAATGAAGCATTAATGCTGAGTTTTTAAAATTTCTTAAACTCTGTCTTTGTGGATCAATATTGGCTCAGATATTAAACAGCCGTTTTAACTTTTCAATGGATATGTTTCAATAATGGTGGTGTGGTCCAGTATCAAAGAAAAATGAGTTCCCAGTTTTCCCTGCTGCCCAGAATAATTTCAGAATCCATACTACTGTGGTAATTCTCCAAGGGAAAAAGAGCTGAAATGTAGTCCCACAGTCCTAAAGCTGATTATTCCAGAGATGAAAAGTAAATGGAATACATGGAAACATTCATTAAAATGTTTGTCATTAGTAGTGTTTGAGACAAAATGTTGGTGTCATTACTATTTACTGTATACAGACAATCCATGTTTATGTTCCTCTAAAAGAAAATAACAATGCATCTCTCTTTCTGAAACGTGCTCAAGAGTCTTTTGTTGCTCATAACTGAGGTACAAACAGAAGAAAAGTTACACAAGAAGGGACTTTTTCCTTTGCTTTTTTGTTAAAGTCTTTTTAGCATAAGACCCAACCTCTTGAAATTTTGAATCCCTTCAATCTCTTTGACCTTAGAAGGAGATGATGTCACACATCACTTCAGTTTCCCAAAGACCAGGGCTTTGATTTGGACTTTCAAGACTTTCAGAGCCCTTGGTGGTAAATCAGTAACACCTGATAACTTTTAACATCTCTTCTGCTCTTACAATTAAAATACCAAAAAATTGTTCCATACAGAAATTGATTCTGTATTAATGACCAATTAGGAACAAAAAGAACAGGAACAAGAAGAAGACTTTACTTTGGCACATGATTATTTATTCATGCTAGAAACGGACGGAACTACATTAGGGGAAAATATATTTTTTAAATGAACAGGAGAGGGATGGTTTTACAATGATTCACATTTATCCTTGCAGTCTGCCTTGTTAGCTGTGATGAATAGCAGAATTTCAATTCAGTATTAAAATACCTCACTGGGGTGCCTTCATGACTGTAAACAAAAGTAGAAAGGAAGGTGCATTTGCCTAACTTGGGAGAACCAGAACCCCTCTAGAAATGTCAGTGTTGTACCTATTTACAGTAGATTTACACATCATACAAAGGATTCAGCAAGGTGGGATCATGCTTACTAATGCTGACAGGTCTACCTTTTCATGGATATATTTTATACCCCAGATGTATCCAAGCATATCCTATCAAGTCTTCCCATGCTATTCTTGAGGCAATAAAAAGAAAAAAAAAAAACAAAAAAACTGAGGATGTTTATATTCAAGGAAAGAAAAGTTTCTTTTCCCTAGATCCTGCTGAGGCCTTGGTTTTTCCTTTTTCATCCTGTAGTAAATAGAAGATTCCCTGCCCAGGCATAACAATTTATGTGATTTTCTATTCTGCCAGACAACCTCTTATTCTCTGATCATTTGAATAGGTTGAGGAACACAACTTTTCTTAAAAGAAATTATCATGGCAAAAGGTTTTGTTTTCCCTTTAGACTATATTCTAGCTTTGAAGAGAAAGATTTAAAGGTATTAGTGGAGTGAAAAAACTGTACAACTCAGCATAAATAAGAAAAATTTTATGTAAATCAATGGCATAATTCCCCGTGGATGAAACCCTGTCCTTACTAACAGTGATAGGAACTTAGGCATTAAATAAAAAATTCCACAGTTTCACATTCAAACATCAGTGATGCAAACCAAGGACTTGAAGGGTAATTCTTTGTTTTCTATTTCTTCCAGACAACATTCATATTGTGAATTACCCACTGCTCTGGTGTACAAAACTATGCTGCAGTCCAGAGGTAAAAATAAATATGTCAATCTCCTATGGTTCTAAAAGATGTTCAGCAGAGGACACTACAGGAATTTGGCTTCTAACTTTCCCCAGTGGCCTTACAGAAGCTGATCTGGTTATCCTCAGTAGCACAGAGATCAGATCACTGAATTGTTTTTGCTCTGCTGGAAAAGATTGGTTTTGTCTTCCTGAGGAGTCTCTCCATGTATGCACATTCTTCATGAGTGCACAAGTGAGGCAGCTCAGGAAGGTCAGCAGGGGGCAGAAACTGAGTGACTTAAAGGGCACCTTCATAGGGCAGTAAATGCTGACCTGCACAGGCTTCACTTGGACATGATTTCTTTTTTCTATTAGCTTTACTTATTAATTAATACCTCGGCACCAGACAGCTCCAGTACAAGGGCTCACAATCCAATTCTCCATGTTAATTCTTGTTGCTTCAAATATTGTGACACTCCCAACTGTGCTGTCAGTTCAACATCAGTGACAGGTACAAAGTGATAAATGGTGAAGGGATTCTCTGAGAATATGTGAGTTCAGGATTTGAGACTCTTCCCACCTAAAAATGGCATTGAATTGGATCCTCTCACACATCAAAAATGACTCTTTAAACCATGAAGCTATTTTGCTATTTTGTTTTAGTTTTGGAAAAGCAGAAGGAGACATTTGCCCGAGGAAGACAATCCTGTGCCAGCTTTGCTTCAGTTTGAGATTTCAGTTTTGGAATGGATATTGTGCTTGTATTCCTTCTTGGGAGAGGAATATCAATTTAAAATCATCCCTGGCATCAGTGTTTCCCTTTGCCTCGCTCTAAATGGTTCTATCCTGAGGGATAGCTTCTTTGGGTGGTTTTGAGGCCCCCAAATCTCCTGACACAAAGACCCAGGCTGACTGTCACAGTGTTTTCCAGATTCCAAGAGCCACCTAAGGTATTCAGACCCTATCTCCTGTGATTTTTATGTCTTTACTACATCTAGCCTTCAGATTCAGTTTATTAGAATGCTCTGATCTAGTCAATCTGAGATGTCTGATACAGTACAAATCCCTGTACAAGTAAGCATCGAAAGTAGAATTTTATACCACAGATTGTCTTCATTTAGAGTCAACAAAGATGTAAAGCTTTTTCCTTTTTTTCCCTCTTGAAAATATTCTGCATTGCCCTGCAGTGAAATATGCACAGCCTGCATTCCCCAGTAGAGCTTGCTGATTTTTATATCTTGTTTTAACATAGAGACTATTGTGATAAAGAGCAGGGGTGATATGACATTTGAAAAGCCTCTTGAGAGAAAAGCAGCAAAGTGGATGGCACTGAAAAATTATTCTGAACCTGAGATAATTTGAGCAGCTCTACAGCAGTATTGTTCAACTGCTGTCAGTGACAGGTGCTTCAGACAGCACGTTTGCTAAGTATCCAAATATATCAGTCGTTGTCTCTCTCAGGAGAGACAGTCTTATCTCTGCTAGGGCTGACCCATGGAAAGGTTATTCAGAGAAAATCATCAAGAATTATATCGTGCTGGCCACCATCACATCTCTGGTGAGTGAGAATGCCAGGGAGGATTAAGAGATCTGGATAAGCTAAAAAAGCAGCAGCCAGATCCCTTCTCAGCAATTTCTCCCCCAGAGCTGGCACCAGCATTATCCCATTGTTGTCCTCATCTTATTGTGGAAAATGTGACAGACTTGTGGGCTGCAGGCAGTTGGAAGCATCCCTGGCTTGTGCTCTCAGGTGATGAGGCTGGAGGTGCTTGGGCTGCAGCAGCACAGGCTTCCTCTGAGAGCTGTGCAAGGGACACTTCCCTGCATCCTGCTTTCCTCTTTGTCTCTCTCTCCCAACCAGATAATTTGTGAGACTGTGCCTTTGTATTGCCTTCTCCTGGTCTAATAAACAGCACATACACCTCCAAGATTGCAGGGACCAGAGGGATTCTTCTCTCCCAGATAGCTGTTGCTTTTTGTCTTTCAAGAGCACATAGCACTGCAGGAACTTTCATGTAAGAGGGAGGAAGACAGAGAGATTTTTTTGAACAAGAGCAGCTACTTTGAACTTAGCCAGAAAGAACATTATATAACATTAAATAACTGAAAGGCTTGGTTGTCCAATGGATAGACAGTATTTTTTTTTTTCTCCAGTTGTGAAGCAGGAATCAGATGGTCAAATTGAGGGATGGAATTTAGTAACCAGTTTTTCAGAAATGGTCAGGATATTTTTACTTAGAATATAGGAACTATTCCATGAAACGAAGTAGCTAAAGCATAAGTCCATGTCATAATGTGTCAGCTTTGCTACTCCTGTACCAATGCATGGCAAGGAGGCAATAAAAAGCATCTAAGAGGTAGTAACTTCTTAAGCCACCTCCACTGCCTGATCAGAGAACATGAAATCATATGTATTTAAATAGCATCTTACTTGCTAGCCCTCTTGTACTTAAAAACATTGAAGCAGAAATTTTATTTCTTTCTGCATTCATCAGCTCCACAATAGAGATGCACTGAACTCACAAGCAATGTCATTTGTGTAAAAGCCAGTGTCCCTAAATAAATGAAGATTAATTTAAGCAACCAGAGCGATGTTTCTAACTACTTTTCTACTAAGGAGTCATTCAAGAAGAATTATTTTTCTCAATCATGATGCCAAATCGCTAATCTACTCTTAATCACTCATTTTTCTCTCTCCCTTCTTTACACTGATCTACATGGCAATTAGGACAGAAAACACTTCTAGCCAAATAACTCTGCAGACAAATAATTGATTTTTAACTGGATAACTCTTCCAAGTAGGTTCACAGTGCCTGTGTTGGGATGTAGATGGATGTGTCTTACCAATAGGTATGACTTTGTAAAGGGAAGGCCTTGTAACATGGCTCCAGCCTGTTACTTAGGCTGAGGAGGAGGGAGCAGTGGGAGAGGGACTCAGCTGGGATAGGGGTAGAGAAGCATGAGAGACGTGAGAGACATGAAACACACGAGACACACGAGAGACATGAGAGACACAAGGCATGAGACACATGAGAGACATGAGACACACGAGACACTCGAGAGACACGAGAGACACACGAGATACGTGAGACACACGAGACACACGAGATATGTGAGACACATGAGACACGAGAGACACACGAGACACTCGAGAGACACGAGACACACNTACTTAGAATATAGGAACTATTCCATGAAACGAAGTAGCTAAAGCATAAGTCCATGTCATAATGTGTCAGCTTTGCTACTCCTGTACCAATGCATGGCAAGGAGGCAATAAAAAGCATCTAAGAGGTAGTAACTTCTTAAGCCACCTCCACTGCCTGATCAGAGAACATGAAATCATATGTATTTAAATAGCATCTTACTTGCTAGCCCTCTTGTACTTAAAAACATTGAAGCAGAAATTTTATTTCTTTCTGCATTCATCAGCTCCACAATAGAGATGCACTGAACTCACAAGCAATGTCATTTGTGTAAAAGCCAGTGTCCCTAAATAAATGAAGATTAATTTAAGCAACCAGAACGATGTTTCTAACTACTTTTCTACTAAGGAGTCATTCAAGAAGAATTATTTTTCTCAATCATGATGCCAAATCGCTAATCTACTCTTAATCACTCATTTTTCTCTCTCCCTTCTTTACACTGATCTACATGGCAATTAGGACAGAAAACACTTCTAGCCAAATAACTCTGCAGACAAATAATTGATTTTTAACTGGATAACTCTTCCAAGTAGGTTCACAGTGCCTGTGTTGGGATGTAGATGGATGTGTCTTACCAATAGGTATGACTTTGTAAAGGGAAGGCCTTGTAACATGGCTCCAGCCTGTTACTTAGGCTGAGGAGGAGGGAGCAGTGGGAGAGGGACTCAGCTGGGATAGGGGTAGAGAAGCATGAGAGACGTGAGAGACATGAAACACACGAGACACACGAGAGACATGAGAGACACAAGGCATGAGACACATGAGAGACATGAGACACACGAGACACTCGAGAGACACGAGAGACACACGAGATACGTGAGACACACGAGACACACGAGATATGTGAGACACATGAGACACGAGAGACACACGAGACACTCGAGAGACACGAGACACACGAGACACACGAGACACACGAGACACACGAGA
>VWZP01006044.1:75595-122455 GCA_013396995.1 Dicaeum eximium
AGAGGAGAGGAGAGGAGCTGTTTAGATCTTGCAGCAGAGGAATGTAAATTCACTGATATCTTGTGTTCAGGCTTTCTGTTAAAGATATTTTCCATTTTTGCCTCATCTTCTATAGCAAATATTATACTTTATTAAAGATATAGGTTTTATTATATATAGTCTATTTTTCTGCTTATGTAGTTTGTGATACTAACCAAGCTGAAGTTATTAGACAGAAGATTCATTCACTATTAAGGTCCTTCTCCATTTTCACTCCTTGCTTTGCAAGCAGGTTACACAGGATTTTGGAATTGCTCTGCTATTTTGCTCTCAGGAAATTCTGGTTTGCATTCTTGTATTTCCATTTAAAATAGTCTTTTCTTGAAATATTTCAGTAAAAAACCTGAAGGGTTTATTCATCCCCATCAAATTACATTTATTTAAACTTTGAGAATAAAGAAAATACAAGCATAAATAGGGACCAAGCTGTCAACTTGACTCATCATTTACAGTTAAAAGGATTAACTGGGTACAGCAACCAATGTGAAAAACATCTCAGAGTACTGCCACAGGATAACAGAACATATTTTTGTATTGACAACCTTTTCTCTCCTTGTCTCTATCTCTCTCTCTCCATATAATTTTTGCAGTTTAATTAAGTAACAGAGTGTTTATTTAGCACAGTCTCAAATTAGGCAGAGTATTTTCTTACTTGCATGTTTCCATGACAGTATGGTGAAAGAGTCTGGTACACATAAGGCAAGATAGATTCCTACCTACACCATACTCAGACTTTATGCTTGGGGGAAAAAAAAATTCTATAAATGAAACACAGGTAATGGAGCTGATCCTCAATTCTTATTTCATGTGGACCATCAGGCATTTTTGAGATGGCAAGGACTTCTCAGTACTCCTCATCTGTGCTAGGTTTGGCATAAAATAACATAGGTAAATGGAATTTCTGGAGCTGAAATCAGTTAATTGAATTCTTGCTGTTTAATAACCAAGTATTATGTAAGTAACAAAGAGAGATTCTGTTTCAAAAGCAGACAGTTTTACTTAAGACAAAGTATCTGGTTGAAATCAACAGAGGATGTTCTGTGATTTAATGGGTTTTGGCACCAAACCAGACCATTTTCAGCAGACATGATGCTCTGACATAGCTGTCAACAAATACTGCTCTTCAGTTATGTGTATGACTGACTGACTTTCTGTATTGCTGTAACTGCTTTTGCTTCAAAACCTTTCTGTAAAGAAGATTGTGGGTTTCACCCCAAAAGTCCATTCTAACACAGTATCCTTCCCTCTGAAAATGGTCTGTATCAGAATAGAAGATAAGAAAAGTTAAAAATATAGAGTTAATTGTGGCAGTGAAAGGGAAATTTTGCAAATATGAAGACTAACAAAGTCCTCAGTCACTCCTCAACATCTGATAGTTTTCCTCCTCCCCAGGATCAGGCTCAGTCAGGTCTGTACCATACAGCCTGTACCATATTTAAAGGACTATGCATATAAGTGTGTGGGTACTTTCAAAAGCAGCAGAACTAAGCCCAAAGCATTGTTACATAAAATACCATCCACTAGCAAATGCACAGATTATAGGTGTTTCTGTATTTTTGAACAAAACCTAAACGAGGCCATGCTGGGTTTTGTTGTCTGCTTTGGAGGCTTAGTCAGAATTTGAATTGAATTGTGTCTGTACACAAAGGTTGACAATACATTTTTTCCTTATGATTAAAAATCAAAACAATTTGCTTTTCTTTTAATTAAAAAAATCACAACTAACCTGAGTGCTTAGCCATATTTAATCATCATGTTCCTTATTAGGCTAGCAAATGACAGAGTGCTTGTGGCCAGATGGAAGAATTATGATGATATTCTTTCAAGCTCTCCCCATAGTGTCTCAGTGCCCCTTTGAGGAATTAATGTTTTTCCTGACTTATGACCTTGAATCTAGAAATTTCTCTACAGACTGCAGCAGTAATGTATATTCTTTGCCTTTGTTGGCTTACTGTAACTCAGATCACAGATGTCTTTCACTTTGTACCTAGACAGTAAGTAGGGATGCATTCATTATCTGAAAAGAAAAGAATGCAGAATGTCTGGAAGGCATAAAATGAGCTAAATATGAGCTAAGTATCAGAAAACAGATCTTGTCAAAGAGAAACCTTTTATGAGAACATTTTAATTTTGGTATCTGAATAGGAAATCACTGGATGAAGGAAACTGCCAGACGTGAAACGTGTGGGAATAACATGGCCTTAGGGTTTACAGAATGAAATTCCTCCCCTTTGTGCTGCCATTTGGAGGTACCTCAACAAAATGGAGAACTGGGCTGATGGGAGCACCATAAATTTCAACAAAATAAAAGCAAAGTCCTGCTCCTTGGAGGGGAACAACCCCCTGCAGCAATACCTGCTGAGAGCTGAGAAGCAGCAAAGCAGCCTTGCAGAAAAGGTCCTGAAGCTGTGGTGGACAGCAAGTGATCCAGAAATGTGCCCTTGCAATAGAAGTGCCCAGCAGTGTCCTGGGCTACATTAGGAAGAGCATGGCTTGCAAGGCAGAGCACTGGTAAGAGCCACCAGGAGAACTGAGGCCAGATGTGGCCAAGAGAGACACGGGCATGTAGGAGGAACCCAGTGGATGTGCAAAAAAAGATGAATGGACAGGAGATCTCTCCTGTGAGGAAAGACAGAGAATTGGGGTACAGCCTGGAGAAGAGAAGGATCAGGGGATCCTTATTCATGTGTGTTCATACCTGAAGGGAGCGTGCAAAGAGGACAGAGCCAGGCTCTCAGTAGCTATACCAGTGACGGGACCAGAGGAAATAATAACAAACACAGGAGGTTCTCTAAAGACATGGGGATACATTTTCTTCTGTGAGGGTGACTGCCGCTGGCACAGACTGTCCAGGAAGGCTCCATCCTTGGAAATACGAAAAAGTTTTCTGAACACAGTCCTGAGCAACTCCCTGTAGGTGCTCCTTCTTGAAAAGGGAGGTTGGACCAGCTGACCTCCAGAGGTCCTGTCCAACATTAGTGGCACTATACAATTTCATCACTGTAAAGAATAGGAATTTTTTTTTACCATTCATTTTCTTAAGCATTTTCAGTTAACAAGAAAGGCAGTTCCTTCTAACACCTTGATAAGGAAATAATATACCTTCTGGACACCATTTTGTACAGTCAGTTTGTATTTTTGAATAGTATAGAAATGTTTTAGCATCCCATGTTTTGTTTTTTTTTTCCTCAGAAGTACAAACCTGGCTGTTCCTGCAGAAAAGGCTGTTTCCTTTATGTTCCCTCTTACTTTGTTGACAATCTCATAGTCTCTTTCTCTGATTGTGCACTTATTGCATTCTCAGTGACATCCTGCCTTACAATTAGAAAGTCCTTCTCTTGCAGAGGTATGGCCCTTTCCAAAAAGGTGGATCTTGTCACAGGCAGTTTTACCATACAGATAAAACTGCACTCTCAAGAAAGCAGCAGGTTTAAAATAAATAGCTGCAGGACTTAGCAACTGATCTCTGAGGCTGCTTGTAAGGATCAACGATAAGCACTGGGAACACTGGCAAATGAGAGAGTTGACTCTGAAATAACAAGAGGAGCCACACAGGGTCCAGTTGCTGAGGACTAGTGGAATTAGTCACTATAGC
This sequence comes from Dicaeum eximium, assembly GCA_013396995.1. Taxonomy (NCBI): domain Eukaryota; kingdom Metazoa; phylum Chordata; class Aves; order Passeriformes; family Dicaeidae; genus Dicaeum; species Dicaeum eximium. Next base: position 79,230 of record VWZP01006044.1, read on the forward strand.
AGCTATGGCTGCTTTGGTGAGAGAAAAAAATATGTCCACATCTAGAAAAATCACTTGGACTTATGGAAATCGCAAAGCTTACAGGACTCCTGGAATTTTCTCATCAATTGTAATCACTTACAACCAGCACCATTGGATCTTTCTCTGAATTAAAGAGATTATATTAACAACCTAACACTAATGATGTTTTATAATAAGGTATAAATTTAATCCTAGTTCTTAATGATGTTTTATAACATGATAAATTTAAAGAAAGAAGTGTTAATTTACATTACGAATATTCTGAGGAAATTTTATTGAATGCACAAGAAACCATGATTTCACAAACACAGAATCTTTCATTACACACACACACACGAAAGTCTTGATTAAAAGAAGAGGTGAAAATTACTATTCTAGTTTAATATGCAATATGATATGGAAAAAGAACCACTGCAATATAATGAATTCAAATGGAATATTTGATGCAAGCAGCTGATAAAGAAAGCAAAGTGGTCGCTGAAGTTTAATGGCCCAGTAAAATCATGAGCCCTGGCCCAGTAAGTTGGTGTATTGCAATGGAGCTGAGCTCCTAAGTAATGTGTGCATCTCCTACTACATTTGAATGGAAATATAAGAGGTAAGGATGCACAAGGAAAGAATATTCAATATATGTTTTACTTTGTGTAATTCTGTGAATAAAATAGAAAGCATAGCATTGATAATAAAGGCAGGTAAAAGTAGCATTAGCTGAAATGCAAAATTTTTATGACCTGAAGTTCGAAATGCAAAATTTTTATGACCTGAGGTTCCTCTCTTATAAGATCTATTTTGAGAAGCCTCCTGAGCAAGAAACAGTATCAAATAAATAAATAAATAAATAAATAAATAAATAAATAAATAAATAAACAGGCGTTGTAAGACTTCTTGAGTGAAAGGACTGCCAGCTTTATGTGTAGAATTAAGCAGGGCAGACAAATTTTGCAAAAAATTAAAGAGTGCTTTGCTTGATTTCAGTCCCAGAGAGAACTGTAATGATAAAATGGTTATCCAAGACACAAAGCATCAAACCCCATGATTAATGTCTATCCATGTGGCTCATCAAATAAACATGTCATTTTGTCATCATAGCATAACTGCTGAAAAGAATTTTTATTAATTGGGATTCATTTACCTGCAGAAAAAAGAAAACAAAGAGAGAGGGGAAAAAAAAGGGAGTATCCTATTTAGAAACATCTGGGGCTAAATATCAAGATGACAGAAAAACCCTTTCAGGAAAAGGGCAAATATGTGACAAGGAAGTATGAGTATAATTAAGCTAGAATTGAGAAGAAAGTTTTTAATGTTAACAGTAATGTGGTTTTGATACACCAGAATAATTGTAGCACTCAGGCAGATTTTGTTCTTTGTTTATAGAGTTGTCTATAGAATGTATTACATAACATCATTGTTTGTGACAAAACAAAACTGTAATCCAATGACATGGAATGTCTCTTCCTATTCTGTGCTGTTATAATTCATCCATCTGATCAAGAGAAACATATTGATGTAGCACACTGGAATATCTGCAGGGCATTTGAGAAAGTACTGCATGATGTTTTACTTTCTATGGAACAAATAAAACATCCAGTGGATTAACATCACTTTTAGCAGCTGTTAAAGGGAAGTCATCCATGAACTGACCAATTTATAGCACTTGTAGTAAAGTTTTTAATAATTATATCAGATATTTACAGATAAATCTTGGAGCTATGAAAAAAAAGGTGAGATAAATAATGGAGACATGATGCTTCAACAGAGTATTGTAAAGTATCTTACAACTGTTTCCCAGTGATCAGCTGCTCAGTAACACGAGCAAGAGCAGGAAATTCGTGCTGAATTTACTTGATAAGGGATCTCAGAGTGGAAAGTGGTAAGTCATAAGAAAACCCCTTTTGTTCAACAAGAAAATATCATCTCAACATGCTGGCAGTGAAGCACTGTAACAGGAAGGACTAATATTGCCTTCAGAAGTATAAGAAGCAGGAGTATCAAACAAAAAAGAAGAAATTGCCTTGTCTCTGGACAAGATCTGTCAAGATCCACAACAGTTCTTTGGTACCTACTTTTAAATGATGCAGAAAAATACTCATGCAAGAATATGGCATGAGGGCAGCAGAAAAGCTCTATAGATCACATTTTATGTTTAAAAAAATGTAGGAACTTGGTCTATTTACCTTATTAAAGAAATTGGTTTTGGCACTGTATTGTTAATGAAGCAAGTGCAGAGAAAAATTCATAACAGTATTCAGTGAACATTGAGACCAGTTTAAGTTTGTGCATCCCTGAGATTAAAAATAATAATAATAATAATAAAAAAAAACAAAACACAAGAAACCCACCAAAAACAAAACCCAAAAACCCTCAGAAATTATAATGTGTGGTTTCCAAGCAATTAGAGTAATCAGGCACTGTAACACTTCAGAAGGAAGCACAGAGAGGTCAGAGGACTGGTGCCAGGAGAGGTTTGAGTGCACTGGTGATTGATGTGCACTACACAGCCATGTACATTGATACAGGGTTTTACCTCCAGGTTGTCCTCAGTTAATTGGAGCTCTGTGAGCCCCTGGTGCACACTGAAGTCACTCCTTGTGCTCTGCATCAAAATTATCTATATTTTATTATTTCCTTTTATATTTTCTCCCACTACAATAAAAAAAAACAATGTGGATTTATTCCCAAGGAAAATGTGTCATATAAACAGGTTTTTTCTAGTTTTCTTTTATTTTAATATCTATAAAGAAATAGTTTTTTAATCATTATTAAAGGGGACGTCTAGAATAGATAAATTAGCTGCAAGACTATAGTTTCTGGAGATCTTCTCCAGAATCCAGACAACTCAGACAAAACCACAACATTTGAGGTGTTGCAACTGGAACACTTCATGGATTTAACACATGCAAATATAAATATCAAGAGTTTTGTATTATGAATACGTGAAGTAAAACAGTACATTTTGCAATATATGTGATCACTGGATAAAAATGTTAATGTATTTCTTAATATTTGAACTTTTTATCCTTTTGATGAAGGTTAGGTGTTTTTCTTTGCATTTGATGGTGTACTCTCATTTCTGGAACACAAAATATTTATTATTTTTGTACTCAGGAATGAAAGTCAACGGTCCTGGTTAATACCTGGAGTCTCTGCATCTCTTCCTTCACTTATTGATCTTGCAGAAGTTTTATATTTTGTTGGGAAGCTCATAATTCTTACAGTTTTGGTTTAAAGCACTAACTGCAGGCATTGTTTGGGTTTCCATTGGTAACTGATGAAAGTCAAGAGAAAATACATTTTATACAAAAGAAAATATATGATTGTAGTTAGTGAGTTATGATGTTTTTGGTTTGGTTGATTTTGCTTTTCCTTAACATCAAATAGGCCGTGTGTCCTATAAATCAAAAAATTTCCTTCAAATGCTTGACTTGTTTATTTATCATTATATTATGATGATGGTGGTATTAATAATAATAACAACAATAATGACTTGAAACTAGGGCTGTGTTTTCCACATGTTAAACTAACTAAGAGGCGCTCTGAGATTTTCCTGCTTTGGACAAAGAATTACATTTTGGTTTAGATCTATCCTGCAAGCCCTTCAGACTGTAGAGGCACACAGATTCTTCTTTTCTCTGTCTGAATAAGGAAGAGTAAATATGATGTATGTGGGTACTGGGGTTTACTTAAGAGTTTCTCCCTGCCTGATTTTCCAGCTCCCTCTCCTGTGGCTCTGTGCCCATCAGACCTTGACTCTCCTTCCCTGCAGGGAGGTCACAGCTGGCCCATCATGTTATAAATGACAAATTTTGCTGTCTAATTTCCTGTTAATTTAGGGTTTATTAAGTCGTATGTATATTTTAAGTTTCCCGTCAATTCGTCTGCCTGATTTTTACCTTGATTTATTAAGTTGTAAGTTATTATGATGGTAAAAGCAAACTTACACCACCGGGCCGCTTCTACAACCTCACCTCACCCAGCCCGTCACGGATTGGTGAAACAATGCAACCAATCAGAGGCCAAGAACAGAAAACGATTGGTCAGGAACGCTCAGTGTCAGCAGCCAATCAGTGGAGTGATTGGTGACCAATCAGGGTGAGGATCCTGAGCGCCCCAATCAAGGAGCCACCAGAGGTTATAAAAGGACGGAGCCTCAGGCCCTCAAGGTGTCTCCGACGGACTCTGCTCCTGAGGAAACACCGCGCTCTGGTTATCCACTTAACTCTGAGATTAGCTTTGAGCTTTGTCCTCGTTTTGTTCGTTGTTTTTGCTTGTTAATAAACAGGCACCTTTTTGTTTAATTCATTAGCTGCCTCCCTTTTTAAAATAATTATTTTAGCTCGTTTGTTACAGTCATGCCCAGGGAGAAGATCACACTCTTCTGGTCCAGGCTGTGCCACACTTATGTTACTGGCTGAGGTTCCTGGGTGTCCTCAGAGACTCATCTCCATATATCTTATCCATTTCCCAGACCTCTTCCCACTTCCAAGATATTTATTCCAACCAGGACCTTCACCTTCTTATTGCTGGAGCCTGTTTCTTTCCCCCTTTGTTTCTTTCCAGAGGCCCATTTTTTTGTCATCACTTCTTTCCAGCCCCTAAGAGCACAATAACAACACGTGATCAGTTTTCTAATTGGTGGTACTTTTCCCATGGCCCAACAAATTCAGGACAACATTGAAATTTGAACTTCCAAGAAGTTTCCAAGAGGAAACCTGAACCACAAGATACCAATACGTCTGAACTCGAAAGTTTCTTGCTGAGAGAGATCAGACTAAACGATAAAAATGACCTTAAAACCTGTTTATCTATGAACATACCAGATGTTATCTCACCAGGTGTCTTTCTTTCGTGATGCAAGTTCTCAGAGCAGGCAGCAGAAAATCACATCAATCTCTGCTCTTTAGTTGCAATGTTTCCCACATTAATTTTTTTTTTCTTTTTTTTTGATTATCAACTCCAGATTTTAAGTATTATTATTTCATTGTGTTTTCTTTCTTTTCTTAAATACTATTTACATGCTTTCTGGTGTTTCAGCCACGCCTTGTGGTGTTATATGCTCTGCAGACTTGGTGAGAGAACACTAATAATGAAAAGCTCAAACAGCACAGATCCCTGGGATACCTCTTACAACCAGCCTCCAGATGGATTTTGTGCCGCTAATCACAACCCTTTGTGCCCAGCTCTTCATCCACCTTTCAGAGCATCTCACCATTCATTCACCTTGTCCTTATTTCATAGATGATCTAAGGAAGTGAGTGACTGTGTGAAAAGCCTTGCTGAATTCAAGATAAAAAATTTCTATTCGTCCCCTCTTGCCCACCAAGACAGATCTTGTTGTAGAAATCTATCAGGCTGGTCAATCATGATTTTACCTTTCTAAAACTGTGTTTGATATTCCCAATCACCTTCTTCCCTTTCATATATTTGGAAATGGTTAATAGCAGGATTTCCTTCATCATCTTCCCAGAAACTGAAATAAAGTTACAACTCGTTGTTTCTATAGATCCTCCTTCTTGCTATTCTTCAGAATAGAAGTGGGTTTTTTTTGTTTTCTTTGTTTTTTGTTTTTTTTTTGCTTCCAATCCTCAGGAACCTCCCTTGATTGTAATAATCCTTAAAAATAATCAAGATTGGCTTTCCCATTGCCTGAGCCATCTCCCTTCTTTTGTGAGTTATTATACAAACACTTCAGATGGGCCCCCAGTCATGACTATTTCTCTGAAAAGATATAAGAGCTTTCCTCACACTTAGGCCCTCTAGGCACATCTTTCTTGGTGTGCACATCCTTGGGGTGGAGCGCCTTCAGCTCTGTTATTTTTTCCAAGGTCTCTCTATTCCAAACCACACTGCACGCTTTGCTTGCCCCCCAGTCCACCCTTTCCTCACTTCTTTGTGTGTGATCATCTCCCTTATCTCATTTTATAAAATAGTATTGGATCACCTTGTTCTGCTCTCCAGAACAATGTAGGAGCTTATCATTAGTTTTTGCTGCTTTTCTTAGTGCAGTTTATGAAGCACACTTTGCATTATGTGTGCAAAGTGGAAGCAAAATGTTTGACTTTTTTTCTTTTAGGACTATTGACCTTAGAGCCTGCACATTTTGTCATCACATAAATGCAGCCATTGAGGGGGCAAAGGGAATAAGCCACTACATACACACATTTTAAACTCCCCAGAATAATGTTATTCTAGATAAAAAATTTTGCTGACAAAGCTAAATAAGTATTCACCTGAAATACCAGTCATTGCAATGTAGGAGTTACAAAATAATTTTCTAGCAAAAAAGTATTTTCTTCAGGACCATTTCAGCAACCATTGTAAAGTTTGTCCAAAAGTGTTCTATAAACAATTTTTTTTCCAATAAACCAGTGGTTATATTTCTGTTGATGTTTGGGGTGAGGGGACACATATCTAGTTAGTTGGCAACTTATTTTTACTATCGCCCATAAAATAAGTAATGAATTGAACATCAAAAAGTCAGACTTCCAAACCTGGGAGAAAATAATATCACAATTTCTGCCAGAGAATTTTTTGTGTTTATTGGTTATTTTAGTTGTGCTGGAGAACAAAGAAATAAACATATCAAGATTCATCAGAAAGGTTGCATTTATCTTTAAAAATATACAATACAACACTGAGCACATCAAATCAGCTGGAATTTTATTTAATAATATTAAACTTCTGCAGAATCTGCTGCTTTATTGTTCTGTTGTTCTGACAGGAATTGACGTGGCTGAGAGGCATCTTGTGCACTTAGTGGGTACCCTTAAGTGTGCATTTAGTGGGTTAGTCTGATCTAAGCAGACTTTCATAAGGTTTGCTGCAAACTTGGTGCCATTTACAGCAAATCCCAGCAACTTTATTACTGCCTCAAGTTGCTCTATGTTCCGTCAGCTTTATGGTTGGTATTCAACCCGTGTGTTCTGTTGAATCTGCAACTTGTCCTGTGGTAGACAGTGACAGGAGTTGGGAAGTTTCAATAAGGAATTTTAAGGCTGACATTTCCTTTAAAGAGCACAGAACAGGGCAAGCTGTTGTTGACCACTTTCTAATCATCTAAAATTATTTTCCTGTACATTTCAAAGACAGGTTTTTATTATCAACTTGTCATCAGTCTTTGCTGACACCAGTGTGACAAGTTTTACCATGCAAGCAAAGCCAGTGATGGCAGTAGAACCCCTTATGTCTCTAAAGTTGGGATTAAGCACTTTAGTTACCTAAATGATGCTTTTCTCCCAGTTTTCATCAAAGATAAATACAACAAAATGTTGTACAGGAAAAAAAAAAAGAGATTACTCTTCACTTTATCCCTAGGTCTACTTGCTTCCATTAACCCAGGAAGGCTTAGTAACTGTTGGTAATGCACATTTCCCCAAGAGCACACCGTCCTCACAAATCTGAATGCTCTTTCAGAGGAGGCCTATATAATTATTTCTGCTTTACAGCTGTCAAAGCTAAACTGTAAGAAAGGCAAAGCAATTTTTCAAATCACAGTGCAGCCGTGTCTGTCCAGGTCAAACCATGCATTCTAATGGCCAGTCTGTCCATCACATAGGATTTTTTCCCTTTGGGAGCTTTTCCTTTTGTCGTCAGTGGCCCCCGCTGAAGAATGCAATTCTGGGGAATAACTTATGAAGCATTATAGTAAATGAAATAAAAACAAGTTATAAAGATAAATTTAATTAAAATTCTTGTATGTAAGAAATGCGTGTTTAAGTATATTTTAATCAAAAAATCATAGTCCTTTCAATGCTTGCTATAGAAGGAACACAGAATTGTGCTTATTAAGTAAAGTCTGCTCTAGTTTTGTGAGTTTACAGCCAACTAAATCAGTTCATAATGGGAGCTAATTCCAAAAGGGCTGTTCTTGCTCTCTATTTTCCTTCACAAACATGCTAGCCCCGTCTTTTATGTAGCTCCAGTGATAATACTCATGTACTGTCAGTAATTCACTAACTGATCCAAAAGAAAACTTTTTTTTTCATGGTTTATTTTCTGAGTTAGCTTTCAGGCAGATCAGCAAATTTTGCCAATTCATTCAATAGATAGACATAGCTCATTCTCTGAGTTAGGCAGACACTAATAATTAAGATGCACCATGAATTTCCTGCCTGGTTATTCTTGCATTCTCCATCAATTACCAACATAATGCCTCTGGAGGGGGCAGGAAAGATATGGAGGTGGGAAGAGAGGCTGCTGTGAATTCCCCCTGTCCTTAGAGGATGACCCATTAGCCTGCAGGAGAGCCTCTTCACTTTGCTCTCACTCTGTGACACCACACATGGGCAAAATCACAAAGGGTAGTCAAGAAATATGTATTAAGCTGCCACTTAAAGTAGCAAAACATCTGATCACAGAGCAAAACCACCAATTGCAGTGTATAGAGATGCTTTCTGCTGGGCACTTAGTGCAAATGAAAAGGATGAAGATAGGTATGATTATGACAGACTTAGACAGATGAATCTGCATTAAAGGGCCTCACTTTAAGATTAAGATACTCTGGTGTGTTATTATCCTACAAAATAGCCTTTTTCACTAAACTTTCCACATATTGCTCAGTTCTACTCCTGAAAAGATAATGACTGTAATGGCACACTGAGTAGCACAAACAGCATTAGAAGGTATTAGGCAAAACCATTGGTGATGGTTTCTTCTTGAATAAGAATTTCACTGTCATAAGAATTTATAGTCTTTAAAGAGGAAAACATTGATCTGTCATTTCAGCATGCTGCAAGTCAAGGGGAAGAGCTACAGACAGAAACAAATGATCAGGCAACTAATTTTATTGTAGAAATGGGTTATTATATCTGACGTAGTTGTTTTGTTCTTAGACATGCTGCTGCATGCCACTAGCATTTCCTGAGGTTATTTTAGCATTTATTGTTTGTTATATACCTGTGATTTTATATTGTGCCATTTAATATATATTTACTCCTATATGAATACACGTGCTCTTGAGACTTCTCTCTAATGTGCTTCTAGTGTAATGGAGGGTTCTCCTTTTACCATTGTACTATTTGAAAAATGCACAACTTGGATATTTCAAAGTTGTCCTATTATGATAAATACTATTGTAGTCCAACAGTTCTTAGATGATACAAAAAATGATTAATACCTCTTTCCATCTAATATCGGCACCGAAAGTATCTAATCTCCTATTTCTTACATGGAAAGATTAAAAAAAAATCACAATCCTGATATATTTTTATCCCATGAAACAGGAGAGTGCTCTTATCCCCTATCTACTGATGAGGAACTGAGAAACAACGACTAAACCAAAATGAAAGTTATATATTTGCTATTCTGTGATATTTACCAAGAGTCCATGTGCCATTTAAAACATTAGGCACAAATTTACATGTCCTATAACTTAAAACACCTTCTGCTAAAAGGTTAATTCGAAGTTTAAAAGGAAGTCTGCAGACAGTACAAGAAGTTTAATCTAGGACTTATAAATGCCAAGGTATTTTATACAATTGCTTTTATACAATACCAGTGTTCCCAGTAAAAGCAGTCAGAGGGTGGGAACAGTTGTGTCAGCAGAGGATCTGTTTGTACAGAAGAGATGCCCCTTGGATGACATAACTCAGTGTTGTGACATCCTGCTCTTCTTTGTAAGCTCAGGGCTTCAAAATTGGCCATGTGCAGTATCTCCCAGACAGGTTAATGGGTCACTTGTCCATTCCCTTCAGGAATAGCCCTTCTGATACAGTGTTCAGTGTTAGTCTTAAAACAGAGAGATTGTGCCCTGAGGGAGGTTTCATATAATTCTGAATCTGAGCGAGCACTCAAAGGCTGGGAGACAGGAAGAGAAGTTATATGGTCATACACTCATGAGCAGAAGCTCAGAAGTACACACTAAAGCAGTACAGAATCTGAAAAATATAAAAGTCAAAACCTGAGGCATCATTTTGAAAGAACCTTTTAAGATCATGTTGTTCCAACACCCCTGCTATGGCCAGAGACATCTTTCACTGGTCAGGTTACTCAGAGCCCCATCCAACCTGGGCCTTGAACTCTTTCAGGGATGGGGCACCTGCAACTTCTCTGTAAACCCTGTTCCTGTGCTTTACCACTCTTATAGCAAATAATTCCTTCCTTATATTTAGTCTAAATCCAACATCTCTCAGTTTAAAACTGTTATCTTTTGTCCTGTCTTGGATGGGACTTCATTCCCCAAGTCTCTTGCATTCTGTCTACTTGAAAGCTGTGGGAAGAGCAATTCTCAGTGAAAAATTACCTCCGTGTCACCTGCCACCAGCTCTCCTATTCCACTTATTGCTACAGTGAAGTTTCTTTTGTCTTGCTTTTTCTGGCTAATCTACCTGTAGAAACACTTTTTATTATTCCTCACATTCCTTTCCAAATGTAGCTTCAGCTGTATCTTATCAGTGCTCACCCCACCCTTACAGTCCCAGGCAGTTATTCCTATGTTCTTCCCAGAATGCAAGTCTCTACTTTTGCTGTCTAAGCATTTCCCTCCTGTGTTTCAGCCCGACCAGGTGGTCCTTACTTGGCCATGCTGGGCTCCTGCCTTCCCTGACCAATTTCTTGAACATGGGAATTGAGAGGTCTTTTTGTGCTTTAAGGAAAATAACATTAAATAGTTGCCAGCTTTCTTCTTCACCTCTGTCCCTGAACATAGTCTCCCAGGGGGTCCAATCCACTAGTTCTTTAAAAAACTAGAAGTTCACTTTCTTAAGGTTCAGGTCATGTCTACACTTTTTGCCCAGTCTATATCCCTTGAGATCATGAATTCCACCAAGGCATTATCTCCCCATTGTCATAACAAAACATAGTTGGCTTAGGAAAGCAAATCTCGTTTGTGGCTGTTCTAGAGAGGTTTTCATAAAATTGAACCTAACCATAATTATGCAAAACATCCAGAGAGATTCTTCTGATAAAGAGCAATACACTAATTAATTACATTGCATTAGGGAAGCATTGGGTGTATTTTCTGCCTTGGGGACAAAATATTTATTCAGTCTTTTTCAATCTGACACATTTGTAAAAGTTCACATACAGACTAAATGTCATGTTATAAGAGGAGACAATTCTTCTGGGAAAAAGCTGGACACAGTTCTTTTTGACCCTCACTGACACAGAAACATCTCAGGAAGGCTTTCTTGCATGCATTTTATCTCTTTAGTCAGGAGAAGGTAACATCACCCCTGAATTCAGGGGTGTTGATCCTCTCAAGATCAACATAGTGTGCCATCAGCTTTATTTCAAATACTCAGAAGCACAGTCCCAAGGGAAGAAGCAGCACAGCGTGATGTGGAGACACACACCTTCTTTGTACTGAAGGCAGAACAAAGACAAAACCTTTCCTATCCACAAGTTCAAATTGCTTAAACTGTTTTATTTCATGTGGCACATCCTCTGCCCTCTAAAAACACTTACCCATATCACTAAAATCTCTGTTTTTCCAGGCTCCTGAAAAATTCTCTCTAGAGCTGCTGATCTGCTTTATAACTTGTTGTTATCATTCCCTCTAAAAGCCTTTATACCTTTTTTTTTTAAATCATAAACAAGTTATCAGATTACTTTTTTTAATGCCTTGAGAAGTGGTAAAAGACTTCACTAAAGAGATTTCATAAGCCTTTCACAGAAAAGCATATTTATATCTCTCTTGAGCTCTGCAGTACTTCATTAACATGTACAAGGCATGGGAATCACCTGTCTTTTTCAAATGATGTCAAATCCTTTTATCACATTCTAATAAATTGAAGTATTAAATTGAAGTGACCACTGAGCTCTATTTACTGACACATTTCTCACACATAAAATAGATCAGAAGGGAAAACCAGGGACACTGATAGGGAAAAAAAACTTGATTGAATTCACCTTGGGAAGCACAAAAGAAAACATTACACAAGTAAACATTCTTTCATTTGTGTTCTTAATGAAGACAATAAGAAATCTAGAAGAGAAACAGGCAAATATATACAAAAACTGAAGAAGAGAAGGAATACAATGAAGTAAATTGTCTCACCATGTGTTCTCTTATTTCTTAGGATGAAAATAGTTATTTACATTTTCTTTTGCTTCTTATTTTCTCAGTTGTACTTTATCAACACCTTAGATGAATGTAGTAATAATTCTTTCACATTAAGGATTACAATTTGCTACAATTTCCTCCTGGGCCAAGCTGGTGAATCTCCAATATTTTCTATGGACTAAATTGTCATCTATAAATCCTTTCTTTTCTTATTAATAAGTTGCATAGTTTTTTTTTTCTTTAATTTATAGTTTTATTTCTCAGCTGTTGTTTCTTCATTAGTGAGGGATGGAGAGCACTTTTCGTATTTCAGGTGTTTGTGTTGGAATTCTGCTCTGAAATTGTGCCTCAGCTTAGGTGTCTTGTGATAAACGCATGGGCAACTTTGAGAAAAAAAAGGACAAAACAGAAATGTTTTCCCAAGCATAGAGAGGTGCTTGAGAAAGGGTCATGTTTCAAGGACTCAGCGAAGCCTGATTGGGATTTGCTTCAGCAAAATGCAGTAAAACCTTGTCATGTTAATCCAGTGTTCACAATGGCAATGCCCTGAGAGGAAGGAGTTACTGGTCACCTTCTCCTGTTTGTGTGCCTGTAGCATCCTAAGGGAGTGAGTTACCACCTCCTCCAGCCCTCCCCAGTGCTACCCAGCCATGGTGAGCCAGTGTCAGCAGGGAGAACTCCCAGCACAAATCTCACAGGCTGGGGAAGGCAGGGGGACCTGTGGCTGTCCTCAAATTGTCACCCAAGATCCGACATTATTGAGAATGGCTTTTAACCACTTTAGATATTTACTCGTCCACAAACACAATTGTTGGTTTTCACCTCCACTGCGTTCACAAAAGTCCCTAAAGATAAGGACATGTTAAAATATGCACAGCAATGGGGATTTGAAACGCACCAAAATATAGAAATGTTTGAATAAAGCATTTTGGCTTAGTGTGCATAATGAGAAACACTGGCCAAAAACTCATTCACACCAGATTCCAGTTACATCCTCTGACTTGCTGTCATCAGGCAAGCAATGGCAAAGTAAAATCAAGTAAAAAGCAATTTATAGTTAATTTCTCAGCCCAAAAGAAAAAGCTGGAGTATCACTATGAAACCCCTTTATCTTGAAAGACTGGTTATTATGTATAAACCTTATGGCCATATCTAATATTTTCATGAACAATCTTTCTTATTAATATACTTAAATCTATATTAAATGAGAGACTAATTCAGGTGCCTTGATCCTTTTCTGAGACTCTTTTTATAAATGTTAAAAAATGTTTCTAAATGTTCTCTTTGCTCTTAAGTACAAAATGTTCCTACAGAATGTAGCTTAAATGAAATGAGACAATAATTAAATAAGTGCCAGTGAGGCTGCAAGCAAATTATATTTAGGACAATTGGCACTACTGTTGTTTACATGGTGTGATAACAATAGCTTCTTCAACTGAAAAAAAGAAACAAAACTCCCAACCAAAACCCAGGCCGGAAATTCCAAACAAAACATTTCAACTATTGATGGACTAAGCACCAGCTTGTTACTAATTGGGTATCTGTTCCACACAAACACAGAGATATTGTGTGTGCCAATATGACAGTTTTCAGAGGGGGAAAATGCTAAACCAATGTAAAAGCTGAGTGCTCTGCTCTAAACCCTGTATTTTGAGATGTTTCCAACACTTCCTATAAAAAAACAGCACTTTCTCTTGGCAAATGTTCAGTGAAATGTAGAGATGATCTCAGTCTATTTAGAGCAGGAGGGAAAGGATGTGCAATCAAAGAGAGGCAGGGAACTAACAAATACAACATAAGCAGAAAATTTCTTGTTGCCTGGTAAAAGGCTTAGATTGCACAATGAAAGATCTGTGCATTTAAATATGTAATATATATTTATTTTTGTGTTTCTTTAAAGTGAAACCCATGCTGTTGCTTTGGTAGAGCCACAAAACTGGAAAATCTGAAAATAGTCTGATGCAACCTCCATTGTGCCCTTGGAAATCTGATCTGAAGTGACAAAGAATAATATCCAACTGCTTTTCCATTTTAGGCCATTCATGCAGCAAATCAACAATTAGCTCTTAATAACAGTGGAGTTTCTTCAGGAGGCACAGACAGAAGAGGTGTTCCCTCTCATTCTGGAGCTGCTCTCAGCTCTCATCCCTTCAGCCCATTCCTGTGCCCAGCCCTCAATAGCTGGTAGAAGAGAAAAATCCTGCTGCTGTTCTCCAGTACTCCTGATTTTTTCTTGCCCCCAAGAAGGCAAAGACTTCAGACCCATGTGGAGTGCAGTTTGGATTTGTGGCTAAAACACTGTTGATGACTGCTGCAATCTGTCTCTGAGGCAAAGCAACCAGGTTCATTGATAACTGACCCTTTGAGTTGGATTAGAGTAAAACAACACTAAATAACTTACATAAAAATGAATTTTATTAGAACAAGTGAACTGAGAAAAAAGAAACAGGTTGGAAAAGGCTTGTATAGATGGAGTGTATGATCACCCTAAGAGAGGAAAATATTGGAAAGAGAAAGACAGAGAGAGAGAGATAGAAGAAGAGGTAGAAAGATATCACCACCCATGGCTCCAGCAATGTGTGGGTGATTGTGGTCCGTGGTTGCAATGTGCAGTCCTGTCTGTCAGAGCTGGGGGGCCCATGTACACTTTTTATAACTTCAGTTCTTCCAATATCTCTTCCAGGAGGAGTTCAGGACCTGGCCATTCTGCTTCCTGGAAGATTCTGGAACTTGGTAGTGTTGTGGAGGGGTGAGTGTCTGTGTGTCTGTCTGTGCCTGGACAAGGTTTCTGAACAAGTTTGTCAATAAAGCTTTCTGAAGTTTGTGGCTGCACAGTGGTGGCTCACAGTGCAAGAGAGAAACCAGCATGAAAAAAATCTGCTATGCTGCCTCTTCAGGATCCATGGCTCAATGGTGCTTTCTTCTTTGGTTTAAAAACACCTGGTTTAGGGCAAAATTTAGGTCTGAATGGTTCACTACAATGACATAACAGTGTTTTGGGTATTACTGAACAGAGATTGCTCGATGGCAAGGCTTTCTTTTTTTCCCCCCTGCTCTGACCATGCAGGGAATAGGCTGGGGATGAGCAAAAGACTAGGACAGCTGAGCTGAACTGTACAAAGGTCTTTTCCATACCCCATAACATCATGCTCAGCAATACAAACTGGGGCAGAGGAAAAAGGGGATGACAGGTGGGCACTCGATTTCCAGGGTGGTTTCTGCTCAGAAAGTGGCTGCTCACAGACCTATTGGTGGGAGGTGGTGAGTGATTGTTCCTGCATCACTCTTTTTTTTTTCTTTTTTTTTTTCCTGGTGAATCCATCCTTCACTTATTAAACTGTCATTAACTCGACCCACAAGTTTTCTCACTTTTGTTCTTAATCTCTCCCCCATCCTGTGGGGAGGCGGGAGGGAGAGGGGAGTGATCAAGTGGCTGTGTGGGTGTGTGGCTGCTGGCCAAGGCCAGCCCACAGCAGACCTTTACTTCAGAGAAGTAAAGATTCATAATTCAAATAGAATCAAAACTCAGCCAAATCCCCCATAGCCATGGGAGAGTGTGAAGAGATTTCATCATACTGAGAAACATGAAGACACACAAGGTGTTGTGAGCAGTGTGAAACCATTGATCAGTCTTGTATGATTTATTTCAGTAAGCTGCTTTCTCAGTGAAAGGTGTTTGCTGAGAATTTTTTTTCTCTATGATTGCAGTCCAAAGCTCATTAAAGGTAGTGGAAAGCTTCCAATTACCATCTTGCTGCCTTAAATTACTGTCTTATGGTACCAGTACCACTTTCTTCTTCTCAGCCAGAGGCAGGAAGATGTGAAATAATAAAATCACAAGAACCTTCTTCCTGTGGGGGACTGTAACTAATTATCAGAGGAGAAAGGCATAGGCATGCTAGGTAGTGGTCAAAAGGATGGTGTCAAAAGTCTGAATTTGCCACAAAGTTTCTTTTTGGTTTAGTTAGATTTGTAAGACTTATGGGGCACTAAGCATTGAAGCAGGTAGATCTGCAGGGTAAACAGATGAAGGGTTGTGAAATGGGCACTAACATGATCTACTAGATAATGAGATGTTCTTTAATGTTTCTATTTGGAGCACTGCATAAAACCAGGGTATCTGCAGTGAAGATGCCAATAACTGAGTTTTCTGAAATGTTTTTAGCAGCAGAGGAGGGAACTGGGGATATCTCATCCCAATGTAAACACCTGAAATAAATCAAATGCACCGTATCCATTCCTGCCTGTAAATGTTCAATAAGGAAAATAACTTGGATGTAGAAATGTACATTGTGTAAGTTTACTTAGGGAAAATGAATTCAGCCCTGGAGGCTCAATTCATTTGGCCACACAGAGGCACTTAGTGCTGTTTGGTCTGCCTGAAGGGATCCCACAAGATCCAGATTCAGCTGTCACACCTGGAAGTCATGGTATTGAGCAGTGCCACTGGATGCCTCAGACAGCCAGGCACATTCCAAATGACACCAGCTGCCTGTGTTTAAGCAGCTGAGACCTGATTTCCTGTAAGTCTATTGACATCCGTGGAAGGATTGCTTCAGACAAACTCTGTGGCAATGGGTTATGGCTCTAAAATTATCTGTCTTGATACTATCACTATGCAGCTTCCTGATCACATCATCCACACACACATAGCAGAGTAGCCTTAAACAGAGACAGTGCCCAAGGCAGCACAAATGACTAAAGCTTTCTTGTAGAGATTCCTTTCAGTCCAGTTTGTCTGGAAATCTCCCAAATCAGAAAACAGTGATACCAAAATCCATTTTTCCTGTTGCATTGACAGTGTTGAAATCATCCTTCTGGATTAAAATCAGGAACTCAGATATTTCACTTAGCTCTTTATTTGGAGCATTGTGTTTCATATATGGCATTAGGAAATGGGAATTGACTGGACTAACTGAAACATAAGGTGAGGGATTTCAATTATCTTTCTTCCATGCTTGCATAAGTATTCAAAAATCTGTTGTATATTGCACTTACACATAGGAAGCGTAATTTGAATAAATCTGTTCCCAAAATTAATATACTTTAATTAGAGTAGAATGTCCTATCAGGTTGTTTGTTTTTTTAGGGTTTTTTTTGCACGATGGCACAAAATTTCATATTTAAACTTGTTATTGTTAATTATAGCTATTCTCTAAAAGTATTTATTTCTAAAAAATCTAGCATTGTGGTGAATAAGTTTAGAAAAACAAGTTACCTGAGTTCAGAAAATAGTAATTTTCGTGAAAAGAAGGAAATAATGAAATTAAGATGCACAAGAAGATCCAATCACTGTGGCTGCTTTGCTTAATGGAGCTCTGCTGATTTATGGGAGTGGCTCTGAAACTTCATATTTTGTTGTAAGATCAACAGTGCTCTACAGCACACACCTATAATTACATATCAATACTCCACAAAGGGAATATCATTACAAAGGAATGAATCATCATTTAGAGGGAAATTCTCAGATCTACAGATACAGACAGAAAGTTTAGGGTCACAGAGGGCTTTCTTTTATTTTGTTCTGTACCCAAAATCAATATTTGGTCCCCAAATGACTTACACAGTTCTGGCCCATTTTTCCATTTCACCATCAGTGCAGAGCCCAGTGCTGCATTTCCTGGGGGATGAAGAGAGAGGAGTTGGTAATTGCCAGCACGCAGTGGCCATTTTGCAGTGTAGCATCAGGGACAGGGCTCCAGGTGTGCTCCACAGCGGGCTTGTGCCCAGTCCCCAGGGCTAGCAGGAGTCTCTTACACCCACACTATCTTTAGACCACCTCAGCTGGAAAGAATCCATCAGCTCTGATCCAAAGGGTGTCTCCCCAGGGCACCCCATGTTTGGAACAGCCCTGGGGGAGCACAGGAGGGGTTTGGTACAACACCACTGCCCAAGAGGAGAGGACACAATTACACTCATACACGCCCAGGAGCATGCCCTGATGCTCAGACAAGTGTAATGCAGCCTGTTTACACTCTACTTTTACAACATCAATACCTTACCTTGTAAAACTGAAACAAGAAAACATCTGAAGTGCCCTGAATTAATCTGACCCTAAGACATTTAAAAGATATGCTGCTCCATTCCACATCCATAACCAGACCTATTACAGTAAAATAAAACCTATAAACATGCAACACAAAATGAATTCCATTATTATTTCGTGAAAAATCACATATGCAACAGTATTTCTCCTAGTAAAACCATGCCAATAATTCCATGGAACTACTGTTTTAAAACAGGAGGCCTGTGATAATTTGCATAAAAGAATTTAGACGTGTAATTGCTTCCTTAGACTTATTTTGCACTATGAAAGTGATTGCATAGCAGACGTTAGGAAAATGTAGGTCTTGATCTCTCTTTGATTGCTAACCTCCTTTAGAATCTAGTGCAGCTGTGTGACTGAGAAATCACTATTTAATTCTAACAAAAGGATATTTTCCCTCCCTTTGGTCAAAGGTGTCAATGTACCACAATGAGAAACATATGAACTATTAATCTTCCATTTACACTGGATAATACAGCTGCCTGGGTAATACATTGTATTTTTCTCTGACTTTTTAATGCCATTTCCAATTGATAAGATATTACTTTCCTTCCAACATTTCTGATGAACTGAAATTCATGCAGCTGGACCTGTATGATTTTGTTTATTTCTCTTTTGGACAGAGTAGAGATAAAAGAAATCTATAAAGGACTACATAAAATATTCTTTTGCTGTCAAGACTGACCAGCTTCTCTGAATGATCATTTCTGCTGAAATATGATTGCAAACCATCTAAGTTAACAAGAAAAATAAAGTATTAAAAATAACACACCTATTCAGAGAATAAAAGATTCTGATCTCAGGCTTTATTTCTTTCTTATAGGGTGTTTGTTACAGAGAATATTTCTATAAGTATACAGTGATGTTCCTTGAGCACATTTGGATGCAAATACCAAAGGTTCAAGCTATGTATAAGACAATCTCTATTCAATATCTTTGAAACAACAGTGAAATGCCAGATTTAATAGGAACGTAGTCATAAGGAGCATAGGGTGAAAGCCTTGAAGGTATTTAACCAGACATACATGAACATGAACATTAAAGTTCATAGTGAAGTTGCAAAGAAACATGAACCTCCTCTGCTGCTTAGCAAAAAAACAGGCACATCTGAATTTCACAGCTCTCCCCTCAGCTGTAGCCACAGAAACTTGTTGTTTCAGGATGGGATTGGGAACATCAGCTCACAGAAGTAGTAGAGATATTATTTTAGGGTTTTTAAAAGTTTGTTTGTTTGTGGGGTTTTTAATATTTAGTCTTTTTTCCTCTTTTTTTTTTTAAAGTTTGGATTGCTCTGAATTCCTCTGTAACATCTAAATATTGGCAAACTGATAAAATGTTTTGACTGTAGGGGCAACTTCTCTGAAAAGGGCATTTCAAACAAGCTTTCCTTCTGTCTTTCTTCAATCCCCACCTCAGCCCCATATTTATCATGAACTATAAGAAAGGTATCAGAGAAGCTTTTTCTCCTTCTTCTGTATCTGGATGACTCAGATAGTATCGTGCATTATTATAGTGTGTTTAGTATTAAAAGATCTTGTCCTTATTTTACTGTTTTCTTAGGTATTTGAGGTGGTTTTAAATGTCAACCCAGAACTCAAAGGACATTCTTGAGCTGGGAGCGTTGTCCATGTGCATGTCTTCCGCTGCACACAATTTTGGAAAAGTGATGTGCTGGCTGCTGGGTGAGGATATAATTATCAAATAGGATTGGGAGGACAGGGGTTGTCTGTTCTCTGCTTGTGGTGACTTTATCTCATGGTCTGTTTAAGCTCCTAAAGTAGATAAGAGATTCCTAAGTGAAACTTCTCTCCAAATACCATAAGATGGATCTTCACACCAAAATAAAGGCACCAAAAATACTTTTATTTCTTTTACAGAGAGTAAAAGAGGCTTAAGTCAAAGCACATCCTGTTCACCATGAGCAGCTAGTAAGGTTCAGCCAATAAATCAAAACATTATAACTTTTTGTGTCAAAACCTCTGAAAACCCCCAAAAGCAGGGAGAGGGAATAAGCTTCCCTTTTACAATGGCCCTGCTCTGGGGATGGAGAACATGCTTTCCTTCCTCATGCTGTCACTTTGCTTCTCCCTCACATTCCTCTTAACTCTTCAGCTTCAATCTCTTTATTCTGTGGAACTCGTGCTCTGATCAGCTGACTCATGTCATCATCAGCTTGTCAACACCTCCATCCCTTTTGGAAGTAGATAAATACTTATTCTTGAGATATATAAATAGCAGGAGATATGGAAATCTTTTTTTACCCGGGGTCATGAATCTCAGCTGCACCACTGTACCTGTCACCCAGCAAAAATGCAGATGAAGTGCTCTGGAATTAGCTGCTTTGTGACCCCAGCAGACTGGACCAAACAGCACAGAAAACCTTGTGGCATTTGGGAATGGTCAGACCAAATGGCTGCTTCTCCCTTAGCAAACCAACTTCTTAACTTGGATGTGCCTACACTGCCCAGAAATCACAGCAGCAGCTGCCACAGTCCCCTCTCCTACTGGGTGGAAGAAAATGGGGATGCCTAATAACTCTGCATGGTGATTCTCCTCTAGTAAAACACAAATGCAATTTTCAGGTTCTTAGAAGGAGGATTTGACTGCACATAGGTAACAGGCAGCAGCCCAAAAACTTTAAAAGGCAACCCAGTGTGATGTTACTCAAAGTTAGGGGGAGGAAGAGGAGACATCCTGTTGTTTTAACCTACAGAAGGTGACAGCAAAGCCCTCTGAGAATATCTTAATATGAGTTCAGCAGGGAGAAGACTATTTTCTGAAAGAAAGAACATTTTCTTGGCATTCTTGGAACAAACAAAGTACTTGGGGGAAACTGTGTCTGCCAAAAGTG
Organism: Dicaeum eximium; assembly: GCA_013396995.1. Lineage (NCBI taxonomy): Eukaryota > Metazoa > Chordata > Aves > Passeriformes > Dicaeidae > Dicaeum > Dicaeum eximium. The sequence continues at coordinate 100,146 of VWZP01006044.1, forward strand.
ATCAAATCACTCTGCTTTCAGAGAAAAGCAAACTGTTACTGACAAAGCTTCAGGAAGAGCACACTGGAACTCAGAAGCACCCTAGGCCTGATGGCTAAATTTCCTACCACATCCCTGCCAAGCAGACCTTCACAGTCAAATGAATAATAAAACAGACTAAGAATTTAAAGATGTTATGCACCAAAACAGTGTGAATTCTAGTGATGCTTAAACTCTGAGTATAAGCTGCTTTGCTGATTACTTGAGTGCTACTTGAAACCAATCCCCATACAGTCAGCACAGAGAGTCTAATCCATGCCCTTCCATAATATTTTTGGTGAGACGAACTTATGGATGTAGGCAGAGAAGAATTGTACAATCCTGGTTAAAGGCCTATCCTGTGGGGGCCACACATGGTTGTCATTGCAGAGATGCCAACAAAAATGTCAGATATCTGCAGAGTCAGGTTTTCAAAATCATAGCAATCTGCAAAGGTCACTTGCCCATCACATTAGGACATAAAGACTTTGTGCCACTAATAATGAGGAAAATTTTTAAACAAATGGTCCTTCTCAGGAGCTTCTCCAGCCTTGCTCTGGCTCTGTTTAAAGTTTCAGTACTTATACTTATTAGCCCTCTATTTCCTCCTCTTACAGAGTCAAAATGTACAATTTTCAATTTTCTTAGTTTTGGTTGTATGCAGCAGAAAACTTACTGTTGAATTATTTGTTAGCTACAGGTAGGATTCACCACACCTAACTTCAGTGGACTGGGATGATTTAAACCAGTTTTCTAGATTCCTACTCTGATTAAGCTCATAAAAGTATTCAGATAGATGGTTTTTTTTAGCAAGTTGAACTACTCTTTGGAAATGCCTAGTCAAAAATCTAGGTAAGTTACATAAAGCAGCTGTCTAACTTTAAAATTCAAGAAATTCAGGTGACATGCAGACTTTCTGGAGGATGTGAAACTACATAATGCAGAGCTCCTGCTGCCTGAGTAAGAGCTTGCAAGCAATATTAGCTCAGACATGTCACCAAACTGGTAAATCAGTGGTGGCTTTGTCACCAGACACAATAGTATTGTATGTCAATACACTAAATATGCCAGTTTATTGATGGAAATATTAGGGGTCTTTAACACACTGTATTGTAGACATATGCTAAGAGATGAGATCTGTTATAGGTAAAAATTTAATTTAATATAAAATATTTTTATAGTCTTGAATAAACCCCTGGTACTTCAGGCTTGAAGCCCATCAAACTCTATGGAAATTAGTAGACAGAATAAAGGCCAGTATTTATGAGATAAGATGGGAAAGAGATAAAATCTGACTCTCTCTGTATGGAAGAGCCACACCTGACAGCAGATGAGAATGACAGCATCACCCCCTTCCTCCCATCACTCCATGCAAATGATGGCTCTGCATCAGCAACTTGTCTGAAACTGCGTGGTGAGAGCAGCAGAACTTCCTCTGCATATTCTTCATGTATGGGATGGATGAGATATTTCATTTCATACATCATTTACTGTTGGCTGCAGTTGTTTCACAAAGACCTATTTTGACTTTGCTAGAAACGTGAAAAAGAGTTTCCAAGTTTGGAAATTTCTGCAAACAACAAGCTGAACTGCAACTCCAGCTGATGTCTGAGTCATCAGAGACCCCTTGACTTCAACAGCATTGTATATTTATGTTATTTGTCTGCTGGGTGTAGTTTTGAAGTCAAGCAAAGCTGTGTTAACATGGTAGGAGTGAAATTGGGAATAAGACTGTTTTTCTACCTGGAACTGAATTTTATAGAGAGATATTTTACATTTGATATTTCAACCAGCATAGTCCTAGCAATGAATATTTTCACACCTTTCCACTGCTTTTGTCTGTCTCTGAGAAATTTTGTCTCACCAGCTCAGTAACATGGTCCTTCAAAAACTTGGTCTAAATTATCTGCTACCTAGAGCAAGAGAGATAACACTTGAGTGTGCATGAGATTAAACTTGATCCAAATACTGATCAGAAACTTTCAAAAACCATTTAGAAGCAGGTTATCATTGATAAGCAGTTCTTTTTTATACCCATTCCCAAAATGGGCTTCCTTATATTTGAGACAAAAAAAATCAATATTCAATATACTCTCTCTTTTCCTCCATTAGCCTTTTTATTTGAATCATAGGAAAAATAGGCTACAGTTCACACAGTATATGAGGGACTAACTCTTAGTCTTGGCAAGGACTAAGGAGGAAAGTAGTACCTGATCCACTCCTGTGCCACAGAAATAATTTTCTGGGAAAATGTTTTCACCTCTTCTTTCCCCGCTACACAGCCACATATAAATATTATGGTAATTGAATAGAAATTAGAAGGTATTTGGATAGAAAATACTAATAATTAAAAGAAATTAGGATATTTTTGAATGTCTACATTAAAAATTAATTTAACATGATGGTCTGCAAGAGTTGTATGATGTGACTTGCTATATGCTACCACATCACTGGTCTTAATATCTCATGTGGCACTTCTCATTTTTTGGTTTCCTAATATAACACTTCTAAATGTACTTTTACATCAGAAATTAATGACAATTTAAAAAAAGAACCTGACAGCTTTCCTATCATCCCCCCTTCTTCAAGCTAAAGTGTTTGAGAGGAAAAAAAAATTGTGATTTGTTTTGGAACAGCACAAAATCCTAGACCAGCTTAATTCTCATTATGAGCCTTGTTACATTCTTCTTCAATTCATTTTGAAGAGAAAGCTGCAAAAATAAAAGGCTGGACAGTCAGGGTCCAAATATTTTTTAGCGTGATGGTGGATGAATTAACAGGCAAGTAATGCTGTGTGAAACAGAAAACAGAGAGCTTGTTGCAAACCCTCCATCTGCCTGGGCTGGAAATAAGGACATTACAGAGCTCATCTGCAGACGGATGTTGCTATTTAATGTAATTTCCAGCAAACCATTCATTAAATTCATAGCTGCACCTGATACCCATTCATGAGTTCCTGCTTACAAGTTCTCTCAAAATAGGCTGTTCCACAACTTTTGGAAGCTTTACACACCAGATTACAGCAAACTGCAAGAAATGGAGGATGGATGCTGTAAGGAGAAAATTAACTGCGGATTTCTGAGACCTTGGTGAACACCTAATGATATATTTAACATCTGAAATAGAAGGGATGCCCAGTCTTCTAAGTAGTTTTGAACTTTCCTCTTTCAAACAAAATTTGATGTGGATCCAGGAACACACAGATAACAAGGAAAGTGGAAAAATGCTCTCTGTAAATAGGCAGCACTCTGATTTCAGGAATGTGGAAAAGGCTGCAGTCTGACCCACCATTTGCAAGGAATTAGAGCAGCCATCAGAGAACCTGCACTCCTACAGGTCTGTACAAATCTCAGTAATTTCAGCCTATTGGCTTCAACAGATCTTTTCTCATTTTGGATGCCTTCAATTGTGTTAACACTATTTTCAGATCAGACATTATTCAAACTCGAAACAACTTCTGGCTTTTACCAAATAACTTGGTCAATCCACAGTAACACACGTACTAAAACTGTAATAGTGTAATGACAGAGTGAAGACTTATTAAAAACAAAATCCCACCTTTTTGAGCCTTTGGACAGAAATAAAGAGAGCATTAAAGCTTATTACACATGTAAAGTTTTGAAGTGTTGAAATCAAAGTAAATAATCATAGTACTAATAAAAAATGTCTGAGAGCAAAGATCAAACAATATAAATTCTGTCTTCCCTATTGTGTTTAAAGATTTCATCTCACTCTTCATTTGTGTAGAGCCTTTCTGCAAATTGACAAGAGTCTGAGTATAGTCAGTTATAAATGAAAAATCCTTGGCTTTAGGATATATCATTTCAGGCATATAAAAATCAGACATTTTTAGGTCATTGAGCTGATATAATGTTTCAACATATATTGCTTATCAATGATCATTGTCTTAAACCTCATAGTGCACCTTGTGTAAAATAAGATGAAGAATTTCCCATGTGAAGTGATACTTTCCTAATTTCTTTTTCCACCTGTATTTCCACCTGTTTATTGTCTTCCCCTTCCCTGTCTCCACTGAAATGTCTCTGTATGTTTCCACCTGTAGTCATACATTTGATAAACAAGCAAATTTTCCCAAGTACATAAAGGATTTTCCTTTTTTTTTGCCTTCTCTGTAAGGAGCATCTTGCTAATCTCCTTAAAGACGCCACTGACAGGTCAAAAATGTTACAGAAATTAGCTGCCTTAAATGGTAAGTGGCACCAGACCTCAGTGTGCAACACTTATGACCTTGGTCCCATGTACCCACTGAGCACCAAGGTGATGAACTCCAACTCTCCCTTTTCTCTTTACAGTTACTGAAGCTTTACTTGTGGGTGAGCTCCTCGCAGCCTGAAATCACAGATTGATGTGACCTGGCTGTATCACTTTTGTGTGTAGATCTTCCAGTAATATTGACACTTCTTTCCTTTAATTTTTGTTCCTTTGCCTATTTATGTTTCTTCCACCCAGAGTCAGAAAATTTCATAAAAGCACAGGACAGCCATTCCTAGAAAAATCTGGAATCACAGCATGGATAACTGTGGAGCCTAGGGTCTGTTGTCTGAAGTCCTTCAAAGGAAATGCTAAATATCACAAAAATTCAGTGACTTTTCAAAGGTAGTGCTGAAAGTTGTTCTGACTGTGCTGCTATGGCACTGATACCCAAATCATATACAGCCTAGTGTCTTATTAGATGTAATGAGACCTCAAAATTAGCAGCTGAACACCAAAATTAGGATTACGGTCTCAGAAATATATGCTGACAGTTGGGATTTATCAGGGTTATGATCACTTTTACATTCTCTTAATCTGGATAGTTCAGCCACTGTGGCCTCCCAGTACAGGAGGAAAGGATCTCCAAAAGGTTATACTCATAAGCTAAGGAGACCTGGTTGAATATCTGACTCAAGAGATATCAGTGAGATCTCCTGATGTCCCTACTAACTTTGCTGTGTAGATGACATCAATGAAAATTGCTGATTCTTTTGTCAGCGTATAAATCCCTATTTTGTCAAGGTCAGTGAAGGCACAGAGATACACCTTTTTAGTGAGGACCCTGCAGTTTGTTCTTCTATGATTATTCTTTAAATGTCTTATCATTACACAAATTATGCCTTGACATTATTTTTTGATATTTATTCTTTGAACCAGAATACTGGAAAGGGGAAGGTATTGTACCTTCTCAAGGAGAGCAAGATCTGCAAGGCTGGGTAGCAAAGAGCTGTACACAAAACAAACCAGGTTCAAGCTTGCATTCAGCACAGCCAAAGAGCATTCACCGGAGATGCCTAATTTACAGGCCTGTCTGCCCTGGGTTCCTTATTAAAGTTATCACCCTTAACAGCTCTTTGGCTTTTTCCATAGGCTAGGGGAGAGTGCGGGGTATCTCTTCTCAGGTTAAATGACACAGCTAAATGCCTGAGAAATACCCAAAGGTGCCAGTGGCACCACTTATCTCAGTTTCTTACATAATACCCTTTAGGCATCAGGGCTTCCTTGGCTGCTGCTGATTCACATCTCACTCCAAGTGTGTCCTGGTGGGTGGCTGTAGGGACATTTTGTTCTTTGTGCTTTCCTTCCTTCCTCCTCCCCCTCCCCATCACACTTGAATTCTCTGGCAATTCAGCTGTGATATCTCTTCATAGTGGCATCTTCCAGGGACAGAACACGCTGTACATACTTACAATATATTTAATAGAAATCAACATTCACCCATACAGCAGTTCTAGGAACAGACTTTAAATGAAATGCTGAATCCCAAATACTCCAACCTGCTTCACCCTGTCTTTTGCATCACAAATTCCTTTAGCAGCTGGGAGAAAAAGATATAACATCTGATTTTGTCACTCATACCAGATTTCTCTTGCCCTTCAAACTGAAAAATCCAGTCATAAATAGGTGTGTATTCACATGTGACTATGAATATCTGTGCAAACACAGCTAATGCAATTCGCCCCTTCTCCACCTAAGTGCTAAAACCCCAAAGTTGAGGGCTCACACTTCTAGAAATATATTCTTTCTCAAAGAATATCTTATGTGATACATGATGCTCAGTAAGTTTTATTATTTTGTGTTATCCTGTGGTACTTGTAAATATGATATCCCTCTTGCTGGTATAGAAGTATGAGGCACAGAAAACTGAAAAAGAATTCCAGTTCCCAGCAAAAATCATTAGTCAGACTGAAACCAACACTTACACAATCAGACATCATCACTATTGCTGGTACAATTATATCCTCTCAGAGTAGTGCTTAGAGACCTCCAGCAGTAGGTGAGTTGTTATTCTGGTAATTACTGGACACACCTATAATACAAATTCCTCCATAAAAAAGTTAATGATCTAATTGACAAGAGCGACTCGGAAAAATGAATGGAAAGTCATGCTAAGGTCTGGGAGGTAGATAAATGCCAAAACCACAGCGTAAAATAAAATGAACATGCTCTAAATGTAACAGAGACAAAATGTCTGTGTCAGATTGTGTTCTAAAGATTGTTGAGGCTGGATAGCTCCTGCTCCTTTATGTCTGGGAGCTATTTTCTATAAAAGCCTAATACCCTGCTGCTCTCTGACACTAGGTAGGTCACCACTTTTTAGGTGGAAGTGAGCATCTGGGCACTTACCTAAGGCCATCTGGAAATTTAAATGCCTAAATCACCTAAGGGCCCCTTTGGCCAGCCTTACTCAGACCAGGGCTCAGCCATTCCTGCCACACTCAGCACAGGATGCAGCAATACCTGCAACTTTGAAAATATCTGCCTGTCAGGGAGCAGCAAGGGCTGAGGTCCTTCCCCTAGGGACATGGAGCTGAGAGCCAAGAGTGGCCTCAGCACATGGGGTCTGTCCCTGCATGTGCTGATGGCAGGGTCCAGGAGCAGGGGCAGACACAGCAGGAGTGAACCAGGTCTGGGATCCATCCAGTGAGCCCAGTCAGGAGCTGAAGGAGATGGAGCCAGAAAAAGGAATGGAGATAAGGCCAAGGATGCATCCATGGTACAGGGACAAAGGCAGTGCTGGGGGTGAGTTCCAAGGCACACTTAAGGGATTTACCCAGGAGAAAGCTGCCTGCTCTATGGGCTGGATGCCCATGAAAGAGCCAGTGGCAAATCTGCAGAGGTAGAGCAACAATACAGGAAAATCCAAACATGGGCTGACCAGCCAAGCTTAAACAGCTGTTTGAAAGTGTTTCTGGTTCCATGGTGCAGATGATGGATCCAGGCAAGGTCATTGGCCATTGAGCCCTACTTACTATTCATTACTGAATTGTTTCTGTGAGGTTAGGAACTGGACAACCAAGCCTTCTTTTGTGTTGAATTAAGAAAAAGTGTCTTAAATAAATGGAATTATCACCTTCTGAAGGAACTCATGTTCTCCAGAAAGTTAATCTTAAATTCCTAAGATCCAGAACCTGAGATTTGTGTCTGGCATAACAGCCCAGCAGTTACAGCATTCTTCAGAACTGGGAGACCTGGTGTCAGAGACCTGTAATATCTTCATATCAGAAGACACTCTAACCAGTATTTTTATCTGCTGCTGGGAGATGTTTGATCTGTCTTAATGCATTTTCTGATCTGTCTTAAGGCATTTTCTGCATACATTCAGCTTCTGAGATCGGAGCTAAGATACCAGTAAGAGATGAACTTTGGAGGAGTTTGGTTTCACCAATGATCAAAATGCTTTATTTGGAGGGTATGTCTGTTCTGATTGATGTGCTCATGGCAGAGCAGCCGAGAAGGAGGGTTTGTGCTTTTCTTGATCTGGCTGCTGGATTTGAGGTTAACTAAGATGTTTTCACATGGAGGAATGTTGTATCTTCTTCCTATGTCATCATGGCTAAAACTCAGAGGCAACAGACATTTTCATAGAGGACCATGTAGAGTTTTTTGTAGTTTAATATGTCCTTGGGAGTCTCAGCTTGATACAAAGACAATGTGCTGCCCCACGTCTCAGGGGTCACCAATGGTTGCCGTTGGAGTCCAGCCAGGGTGAATCAAGACTCTTGACTCCAATATCACAAGGTTTATATTATTTATTAAAATGACTCCATTGTTCAGAAGGATTTGGGCTATTTCTGCCCAGGTACAGAGCCAGCGTCTTGCTACTTCAAGCTCCATACCCCAACTCTGCAAGAATGCCAGAAAATGTTTACAAAGTCAGAGAGATAGCAATTCTTTATATCATAGGTTGAGAAAAGAAAACCACATCTCCCATATCGAGAGGGCACAGGAATGCATTTTGTCCTTGAAACACGCACACAAAGATTTGAAATCTGCAGAGAAAAAAGAGCTTTCCCATGGAAGAAAAACTCAGCAAGTTTGCATTCAAGAAACTTATAAAATGTCCAGTGACATGAATGTGCTGGTTTTGCATTGGAGCCATTCACAGAAGTGACTTTCTAAGGGAAGCTGCTAGCAGTTTTGTCCATGTCTGACAAAAAAAAACCCAATCAGTAATTAGCTTTGAGAATTGACAATCTGTTAAACCACTGAGAAAGCTGGACACACTTCTATGAATACACATGTTAAAGATGAAAAATCCCAGGAAGCCCTCTTTTCCTCCTTTTCCTTCGGGCCCTTAGCAGGTAACAAGGCCGGCCTAGCCCCGTCTCAGCCGGGCCGGGCCTGGCCGGGCAGGCTCTGCTGTGGGGCCGGGCCCCATCGGCTGCCGGGCAGGGGGAAGGGAGGCCATTGGCCCCATGGCTGCCGGGCTGGGGGAAGGGAGGCCACTGGCCCCATGGCTGCCGGGCAGGGGGAACGGAGGCCATTGGCCCCCGGCATGCTGCAGCTGAGCCCTGGCCTGGCTGCTGAGATCCCAGCCATGCCCCCAGCCCGGCCGCAGCTCCAGCCACAAGCTACCAAGCCTGGCCAGGGTCACATAACCATCTGCAGGCCCCGGGCAAGATACTAACTCTTTCAGTGCACAGATAAGACTTACAGACCTTCAGTCCTCCCTCGGCTGAGATAAAAGGACAGAGGGAAAACACGTAGAGGAACAACATGAAGACACCAAGGTCAATGAAGAAAGAGTCAAGTCACAGATGGGAGGGATGAGGAGATGCCTTGATCTTGGGGCTGAAATCTTCTTGTAAAGCTATGGAGACGAATGTAATTGGTACATCATACTCTTTTTTTATTGTAACTTGTTGAAACTATGGGGAGATGAAGTGTTCAAATTGTAGATATGAGCAAGGGCCTCCATGCTAAAGTAAACCGTTGTTGAAGTAGCTGTGATCCCATGAGAAATTTGAACAGAGAGAGAGAGAAGAGTGATAAAGACCCGCTGTCCCAGGGAAAGAAGAAGAAGAAGACCTCTGTTCCTAGACACAAAGATGATCTCAGAGAGAGATAAAGAGAACCTTTGCTCTTGAGCAGCTTATCCTTAAAATAGTACCCTATAAGTTGACATGTCCCATAAACACAGTGGTGGGAAAGCTGTGAAAGATGGGANGGTGGGAAAGCTGTGGGGGGACTTCACGATTACAGATTCCCAGGTGGCTGCTATTCATGGAAATTAAAAGCCACAAGAGAACGGTTTTCTTGTGGAAAAGTCTCCATAAATTGACAAGACGGACTCCTCTCCCTAGGTGTACAGAAGAAAGACTATTCTACAGGTGATAAACTGACTGAAGGTGATGAACTTCCTGGCAGCTTGTTTCTGTATATTGTTAGTGAGAAAGAAAAGGTTTTAGGGAGGAGAAGAAGTGTTCTAGAGGTTTTATTCTGATTCTTCTTTTAGTTACTGTGAAGTTTCTTTATTTTAGTTACTGTTAATAAACTTTTGTTTATACTCTTTTAAAGTTTTGGGCCTGCTTTGCCTTCCTTATAATCTCACAGCAGGAAATTAGTAAGTATATTCTAGTGAGTGCACTGGTGTTTAGCCAGTGCTAGAACCCATCACATAATTGGTGCATTGGCTGGGAAATCTCAAATTGGTGAACAAAAAACCACTACACTAAATTGGCGTTTCTGCCCAGTTTCAAACTGAAACCGCCACACTTAAAACAGAACCTGTCTCTCAAAGATATGTGTCAGCAAGGATATTTTTGTGTGTGATTCTTTCACATTTTCTGACAGAGGAAATTTGAATTTCTTTATTTTTTATGAATCTCACTTTCCTTTGTTTTCAGATAAAACAGAACTTCACAACACAAAAGTTTGGTCTATGCTTTTGTTATGCTCGTCTTAAAAAGACGACCAAGGTCTTTTTACACACTGTTTTGGTTACTGTGGGATTTTGGCCCAAAGGCACAGACTAAACTCTTTTCCCTCTGCTCCTTGGCTTCTTCTTTTAGTCCTCCTGTGAAAGAGAGATACAGCTCAAGACTTGGATATCCTATTTAAACACTCCTGTAGCTTCTTTCCCCCTCCTTCTCAGCTTGGCCTTTAGGTGTTCTGCAACAGGAATTAGATATCTGAACACCTTTATGGACCTCAGCACAGATGTCTTAAATTCGCTATAGATATATACATCAGAGTCCAATGTCTCTTTGGTATAAAAACATATTCTTTTCTGTGAATCGAAGTCAACTTTTCTTTCATTTCCTACAGTTATAGGCAACCAAAGAAAACATGTTTCAAAAGCTAACACTCCCTGTAATTTATTTCAAAAATACTATGCTTCAGCCACCTATTAATCTGAACAAAAATGTAGGCATTAGTGGCTTGTTTTTGTTCTAAATTGGTTATTTAATATACAGCTGCACTGTACCATGTTTATCAGAATTTAGTACCAAATCTGAAATTGTTTCATTCACCTTATACAACAGGAATCTACTCCCATTTACAGCAGTGTTACTCCAGTATGATTACATTCCTTAGGGTGGGGTTGCTCCTGACTTCCACCCTGACAGATGAGGGGAGGATCAGGCTGGGATGTTTATTGCTACATTTTACTACATTTAAACACTACAGTTTATTTACTACATTTTACTACAGTTTATTGCTACATTTTATTACAGTTGCTTTTCAACCGTTGCACTAAGTCTACATCCAGTACTATTCTCTTTGACTGATTAAATCACAGGTACAAACTAAAAATTAGCCATCATAACTATGTGAGAAACATGTTAAGGAATTTATGAAAGTCTTTTCTACACTGAAAGCAATGTGTGAGATATAGTGTCTTATATCTGCTGCTCTAATATGTTAAATTCCTTGTATTTTCTTTTGTCCTAGATTTACCTACGCAGATGTTACAACTATTTGTTGGAGGAAAAATGGTAGGAGGTGGGAGGAAGGTGTGGGAAAAGGAAATAATTTACATTAAAAAGCATCCTTCCCTCTCCTCTTTCCATTAGAGGCTTGTAGAATTCCTTGCCCTCAGGGAATTAGGTCCTGCCTGTACCTGTGAACAAACACAGGACCTGCACATGCTTGGCTGATGCCCATGTGAGCAAAAAGGTTGGTATTTGGCATTTCCTGCTGTGAATGGAATGGAAATTGGCACAATTTCGTTTCCTAGTGTAGATATGGGTTAAAGTTGTTGACAGCTCTAAGACCTGTAATTCCCCTCTGCATATTCATTCACAAGGGTGTGAGGTGAAATTTTTGACTCTAACAACAAAGCTTCCCATGAGGCTGCACTAGCAGGGGAAGGAAATCAAGGTAGTGAAATTTGGAGATAGCCCTGGAATTTGCATCCCATAGGTTATCATTTTTTTTCTGCCTTTTTCAGAAGCTCTGAATCTTTCATACCATGCCAGGTATTGCACCTTGAGGATGAGAGGATGATGTACATACATAACATTTAGTCAAAAATTTCCAGCTTCTTTATTTTTTTTCTTTTTTATGAAAAGGAACATTATAGTTTTTTGTTTGGTTTTTTTGATGTTGTTAAAAAACACATTTTCTTAACACACAACAAAAAATAGTAGCAGGGTTGTTTGTTTGTTGTAAATATTATGTTTTTCAAATAACAAAATCTATTTTTTCCTGTAATTTCCAAATTAAAAATTTGTGAGGTACATCTGCTAGCCTGGCTTGGGATAATTTTCTGTGTGAATTTCCCATTTTTTTTCCAATAAAGTTCAACTTCTGAAACCTGTGACTTTTTAAGGAAACAGTGGACAAAATGATATGTTAGAAAAGTTATAATCTTCAATTACTGTTTAGAAATAGATTTTCAAGTGGTACTCCTAAATACATGGAAATGAATACAAAAGGAAGATGAGTGAATGGTAGGACCAAAGGAATGGAAATATAAAGTAGGGCATAGAGAAAGTGTTTTACCCATCTGGATGCCATCAGTGACATCAGGTGTAGAGCTTCAGGCTGTGGAAGTACAGGTGGAGTTGTTTCTTTTTCTTTGGTTTTTGGATTTGGGATTTTTTTGTTGTTTGCTTATTTTTGAGGGGGTTAGGAGGATTTTCTGGGTTTTGAGTTTGTTTTTTTTGATTGGTGTCTGTCTTTTTTTTTTTTGATGGAAGTACACTCTGTAAATTCCAAGTCTCTTCCAAACCCTAGTGCAACTGGAGAAGTTGGAAATATTTGTGCACAGTATCTACCACATTAAAACCTGAATTCCAAATGGACCCCCTGTGTTTTACAACAAGCTATTAGTATCAGTAAAGCAGCTGGTGAATCCTTTTCTTTCCTGGAATGTATGCCAGTATGTGTGTCAAATATTCTCCTTCACCTTATTTCTCCTAATCCTACAATTTCACTTCATTATCTCTTCTGATAGAAACGCTTCCATCACAGCCAGCCTAAGATAGCTTCTGGTGAATGGACTGCAAATTAACTCCAGCTTAGTTCAATTCAAGTGAAATAAAGTCTATTAAGTGATGATGGTTTCACTCTCTCACAGATTCAATTCTTATGTCTTTTAAATCATTCATACTTCTCCAGGTGCAAAGTGCATTTGTTATAATTTAATCCCTCTTCATCAGAGCTTTAGGAAATTAATTTCATAAAGGTATTTTTCGCCTGTTAAAGGGTCTATTTTTAAAGTATCCTTCTATAAGTTTTCATTAAACATATGCATATTTTTATATCTCTGTACAAGGTGTTGACTGTGTGAACGGGAGGTGATTAATGTCGCAGAGCGGTGCTGTGGAGGCCGCGTGTTCTGACCTTTATTTGGTCATTCTATAACTAGAGATAAAGCTGTGAATTGTGCACCTGGGAAAGCCTTCATACAGGAGGGAACAAAGAACAAATCACAGGAGCCTTATTCTCAGTGGATGTAAATTTAGTCCTTCCTATCAGTGGCATCATCTCAATTTACACCAGCTGGGAATTTGGAAGAAATTACTAAATGTTTGTTGGACAGCTTTTTAAGATCTGGTCATTGCCTTTTAAAATCTCATGAGACTAATACTTCTGCAAAAGACTGACCCTAAATCATATGCAGTTATGATTAGTGTCTCAGGAGAGATCTCTGAAGTGAAATGAGTCTGTGAATTAGCCTTGGTGCAATGCAAAGGCAAGTAAATTGGCTGATTCAGATCTATACAGGTAAAATCTGCTTTTAAAATTAATCACTCTGCTCTTGTACCTTACAGCGTAACTTCAGTATCTACTGAAACAAGAGCAGACAGCTGTTCTGAGGGGAAAACTTAATATGTTTTTACATGTCTAGAAATAATGGAATGCTTTTTTGTTTGGCTGTACAACCTAGGACACCAAAGAAATGAGGGTGAGGGCTTGGATTCCTCTGAAATATCAATCTTTTTAAGAAAACTTTTTTGTTGACACCTAAGGAATAAAGAAACATTTGCTATTCTAGCTCTTCTGCTCAACCCACCCAGATATTTTGCAAGTAACAAGTAAGGGCAGAGTTCAGCTGAACTTATGGGGGGTATCATTCTTTTCAGGAGGAGTTACATTCCCAGATTTTAAGCAGGGTCAGGCTTCTGACAAAACAGAGAATAAAAAATCAAAACAGAATATGAAAATGTTTTCTAAGTTGATCTTTAAAGTTATTTGCTTAGGTCCATCAGACCAACCATAATTAAAGACTAGAAATAAGGATGAAGGAAAGGGATAAAGATGATGCTGCAGGGAAACATAGCTGAGAGGAAACCTTTGAGTCACTGAACTGCAGAAGCAATTGAAATTTCTGGTTGAGCTATTATACCATATACAGGTTGCTGCTTGTGGTTTCAAACTAATAAAATAAAACTTTGTTAGTACTTTATTTTTTTGTAGAAATTTTGTCTGAAGAAGAAAATAATATTTTTTTTTTTTTTAAGTGGGCTATGCCTTGTTTGGAGTGGAAGGACATAAAATAAAAACCATGTGTTGATAGACGTTTTCATTTTAAAGCTAGGGCACGGAATAGTAATATTTAGGATAACACTGGCAGTGTTTGAAATGATGCAGTTGTCAGCTCCTGTAGGCAAGTTTGTCTTCAGTACTCCTCAGCCTTCTGCAATTAGGTAAGCATATCTTTCTAAACCATTTTAATGAAATTTTATAGTGACTTTAATGATTGCAGCAGCAAGGCAATGAATTCTGAAAAGTTAATCTGGATAAACATACAGATTTAATGAACTTGTAAACTCATCCAGACTCTGAGCACCAGGAGAATCTATATCTCCTTAACTGAAACATAAATGTTTGGTAGCAAATCTATTTTTAAAACCAGAGTTGTATGTTTGGGGGTGAAGTGCTAGTTCTGTACAGATTTCTCTTCGATTTCTGACTGTCTCTGTGATTCAGTTCCTTTCCTGTTAATTATTTGTAATGGTTATATTTTAAGTTACTCTTTTTCCACCACAAAACAAACATTATTTAGTAGCGCACTAAATGTAACCTTACCCCTCTTCTCCTCTTCTCGCTATTTAAAACTGCCTTTTCTCTCTTTTTTTTTTTTTAATCTCTTTCAATGAGAGGATATCTTGTACCATATATCTGTTCAGTACCCAATGGAATTTCCTCTTAGTTTCTCTGAAGTTTCTGTAATAAATGTGTAATTAATAATGTGTCCTCTCACATGTATGGCATACAGACCTCATTTCCAAAGTGGACTGAACAGGAGGAATAAATATAATACTTCAGCCTATATTTCTCTTCTTTTGGCACCCAAACCTTTACATGAGTACTGGAACAAATGGAACTTGGCTTTCCCAGGGCTTTTCCTGTATGTTAGTTGCACCTCCTGGTATTTGTAAAGGTGCCTGACCAATTCTTTGGGACGTTCAAACTCTCTGTAATGTTGCTGGCAAATAAAGGATGAACTCCCAAGCTCTTCGCAGTAGCATATTCCAAAAACCTATTCCATGATATTTCCAGAAGACAGTATCAGTGCTGTCTGTTTCCCTTTAACAAAACAGATTTCATTTGGTTTGTGCATTCCAAGAATATTTTTGGGGAGATGACAGTGACAGAGAAGGTGCACAGTGAGATCATACACACTATTCTCAGAGAACTATTCTGATAACCATGCAGCCCCTGAGCCACTCGTTCTGAGTCAACCTTGCAAAGACCAGAGCTCCATATTTTTCACTGTGAATTTTCTCTCACCATTCATTGTTTTTAAACTGGAGTTGAGATTTGGGAAATATTTTGGCATTTTACTTTCAAATTGAGGTTCTGAAGCCATGCATCTATTTCGGTCCGCAGTTACATCCAAGCACCTTAAATGAGAAAATTCCATTTACTTTTCTTTTTTGGCAATTTCTTAAAAGAGGTATTTCTATTATTAAAGCCCTGTAGAGAAATGAAGTATAAAAAAGTGAATTAATTTCTCCCCTGCCGTTATCCTGTTTGTAACTATGACATTGTGCTTTTGCCTTTTGCCCTCTGATAGAAAGGACTGCTGTCCTCCTGTTAGATGTGGGATCATAGTAATATATAATTTTCAGTACTAATTTGAGGTTGTATCCTGTGATTCTCAGTTAGCTCAGAATCTGCACCAATACTTTTATCATTCTCACTGCAGATCATTTCTGTTGCCTTAAGGACCCCAGTAAGATCTCAGTAGATTGCAGAGAAGTTGCAGCTGAAATGGGCAGAGGCAAAAGCCAGCCAGCCTTAGGCATGCTGTGCCAAATGCATCACACCCCAGAAACTGCACAGTCCTTGGACAGTCCTAAAATTGAGTAAAAAAACAAATACAGAGTGAAAAACTATAAACTCAAATAATAAAAACAATGTGATTTATGATTGACCCTGTTCCAACCCTTAAACTGACAGAGGATGGGAAAGGGGGAGAATATCATCTAAACTATACAGAGAGGTCAAAAAATGGGAAATCATAAAGGAAAAGGTGGAGATGGGAGATAATAACACTGGTTGCTTCTTCACACCAAGGATGAATTCTGCTGTGCTCTGTAGTTTCTCAGCCCATGTGGAGTTTCTTCCTCCTTGTCAGATGGGGACTCAAAATGCTAAGGACACAGTAATTAATGGGTGTCTCTGATCCTTTGATTAATTATAGGGCAAAAATGACCAATATTTACTGAGCCTATGGCTTGTTATTCACAATTCAGTGCTCCTGAAAAAATGCTCAGGAAATGCTCTCACCTTCTCGTGGCTTTTTGTTAACTTTTCTTTTCTGTAGCGAGACTTAGTGGTGCAAAATTGCATCATCTTGAAATAGCTTTTTGGAGCTAAGGGTTATCCATTAGAACAATTCCTAAGAAATCATTTTAGTACGAGTCTGCAGGTCTGGCTAGAAAAGTAGGCACTAAATTTCAAAAACTGGAATTTAAGATTTGTCAGCTGTATAAGATAGGGTTCAGCTCTGGATCATCTGGCTATTAAATCACTCATACAAACAGAGAGCTTCCAGACTAATAGTAGACACTGAAAACAGGTCTGCATAACTCAAGTGGATTCAAAGGAAAAAGAATCCTCTGAGAACATGTAAGTAGAAAATATGGTGAAATAAATAAAAGGTAATACACACAATTTATTGGATAAGCATTCTGTGAAATACTTCCCTGTTGACTTTATTTGTAGTCTCATTAGACTCCATTAAAATGATGTTTGAGCCCCTTAGAAAGTAAATTAAAATTATTACTTTGGCTGTTTGATAATTAGGCTACTATTTGTTTAGTTAACAGCATTGTGGAAGCAAAGCAGTGCCCTGAACTTTGTAGATATGCTCAGGATCCTGATGGGTCTCTTTTGCCAAATTTGCTGTGCATTACAGTGTGAGATAATAAGATGTCCTTTCTTGTTCTGTGCACACAAGTTGAACATCAGTAGTTTGGCCCATTAGCAGCTTCCAAGGAAATCCATAATACCTGGCAAGTTCATTCAGAGACAGTGATTAAAATACTATAGGTTAATCTGAATATACAGTGTTTCTGGATTTATAGTATACACATTCTAGCGTGCTCCAAGAAATACTTATATTTTTTATAAAAATCCCATGCAAAATCTGCAAATCATTGTTTTTATTCTCAAGTTAAAAAAAAAAAAAAAGAGGTAATGTAAAGAAGGTTTTAGTTTCCTTATATGTGATGCATAAATGTCAGTTTGCAATAGTTTCTAGGATACCAGCTATATATGTGAAAGCTTCATTACCAGAAATAAGAAAGAACAGCCTTCTTTGAAGCCCACATACAAATGTCCAAGCACCAGCACCTACCAGTTTGACTTGTTCTGTGAAAAACTGGATTATTCATTAGGGTGATCACCTTCCCTCCTAGCAATCAAGTACATTTTGATAAAACATTCTAATACTGAAGCTTGATACAGACACCTTAAGATTAATTCGATAGAATAAAAAGTTCTGTATATTTATTAATGGTTTTTCTTTATTTAATCATGTGGTAGGTATGCATAACACTAACATATCCTTCAGCTATCGTGAGTTCTTGGAGCACTTAGGTGTGAAGATCACAGGATAAATCAGGTGTGGAGGAATCTCAGGAGGTCTCTAGCCCAAAGTCTTTCTCCAAGAGGGTCAGTTATGGGGTCAGGTTGCTCAGGGCTCTACTCCATTGAGGCTTGAAAGGCTTTGGGGCTGGAGGTAGCACAGCCTCTGTAGCCCACCTGGTCTACAGCCTGACTGTCCCTAAGGGAAGATTTTTCTCTTTATATCCAATTTGATTTTTTTTCATCTTAGGTCCTCTGTCTCTCAGCCTTCCAACAAGTGAAAATCGTGGGTCCATCTTCTTGGTGACCGCCCACCCTGTGCTGGGAGCTGCTGGGAGGTGCCCCCCAGTGCCACCTCTTCTTCAGGCTGAACGAGCACTTGGTCCTCAGCCTCTGCTCACAGACTCAGAGTTCCAGTCCCAGCGCCTTGGTGGCCTCTGCTGAGCTTCCTGCATTTTGTTGATGTTAGATCAAAGATTCTGGAAGTCAAATTTCCCTTGACTTCAAAAGGGCTGAGGCTGGACCACTCACTGTGTGAATATTTTTGGGCTCTGTTGCTACCTCTTTGTCCTGAGGTCATATTTTAGGGTTAAGGCTACAGACTATACATTTTTACTGTCCAAATAATTAAAAGTTAGGATCACAAAAGAGGGACTCAAAAGTTTATGCACCCAGAACTAGTGCATTCAAAAGAGAGAAAAGAATGGTTTAGTTTGTGCAGGTATTTTTTGTATTCTTGCAATATCATTTCCATATTCATAAATACATACAGAATTTGCACTCATCTGATCCCCATCAAGTATTTTTTGGTCCCTCCAAGTTATGTGTGGCAATCAATAGCATAATCCACAGTCTTTTGCACTGACAGCTAAAAAAATAACACAGTTTGCACCATACCTGCCTTGAAAAGCAAAGCCACATATTCCTTTGTGTGGAGAGAGTAATCACTGTAAAGGTAAAGTGTATGCAATTTCCAAATGCCAAATCCTATAGAGAGAAAAATACTACTTTGCTTTGGGCTTTTCAGCTAGCTGAGGCCTTCTCATATGACAGGCCATACTCAATAAATCATGTGCCAGTTGTGTTGATTCTGTATGTCAGGTCATATCTCTTATTTCAGTTTCCAGTTTCTTACAGAGTATTCACTTGTGTTCTATTGTAACATCTTTTCTCCTCCTCAGTGTCAATTTAAAAGCTGTTATTTTTAGGCTATAGAATTTGCAACCCACCTGCCCCTCCCTCCTCAAAAAAAACCTTATACCATTGTCCAGCTTCAAAACAGGAACATGGAAAGAGGCAAGTCCTCTGTCTGAACTCTGTGATATACCAAGGAGCCCAAATTCTCTTTGTGCACACCTTGCCCATGCTTGGCAAAGAGATGTCATGATGACAGCTTGTCAAGACTGATCAGTAATATAGATTTCAGAATTGAAAAAGAAAAAAGGTCTTTGTGGTGAGAAGATGCTTACTTCTCACTTACATAAGCAATTATTTGCTCAAATCAGGCAACTTGACATCTCTAGTCTTGCTAAGGAGATTCTGATTTGGCAAGCTTCCTGGCACAGACCGCTTAGCCAGAGAAGGAATTACCAGAATTATTTTATCTATCAGAAATCTGTCTGTCTGGGCTGTGTGGGTCACTCCAGAACAAGCCTGCATTCAGCAGATTGCTCAAAAACCATTTCAGCTCCTCCGTGGGCTGCATTGCTGTTGGCTCTGTTCTAACCTTTGTGCCCACTCTTCCCTCCCTTGCCTCCAGAGTTCCCCATGTCACTTCAGGCAAAGCCTGTCTCCTCCCTATTCCTCATTTCTCATGGAAGGGATACAAATTGCTCACAGCTCAGTGGTGTTTTGAGTATTGATCAATATTTCTGTGGTTTCAGAATCACCAGACATACAGGTAGCCTCATACTGCAGTTCCTAACTGTTGTAACTAGGCACTTTGAAATTAATTGGAACATCTATAAACAACAATGCTATTTTACTTTGCTGACACTTTTTTTTTTTTTTCCACTGTGAATGAACGTTTAAACTTGGAGCAAAGCCCTTTTCTGTCTTTGAACTGTCTTTGAAACCACGTTCTCAGCTGATGAATTACATTGACACGTTTACCTCCAGTGCTCCAAAGTGACTGTGATGACTCAACTTGCAGATGACAAACTGATTTGTGGCCATCTGGCCATTTCTCCCATCTTTCTTCATCCTCAGTTTTTTTGTTTGGGTTCGGGGATTTTGTTGTGTTCCTTTTTTTCCCTCTGTACTGTTTAGAGCCCACTTTACATACAGCCTGTCCGCCTCCATCTCTTCACCCTCCTCTTCTATACCTCATCAAATTCTTCTTCAAGCTCAGTTTTTCTGCCCTGGGTTTAACTACAGGCTCCCATCAGTCAAGAAATTGAGTTTTGAAGCTCCAGCAACTATCACAGTTGGCTCATCTCTTAATGTTTGGCTTTTCTGATGTGTCCTCTTAAGCAGAAAGAAATGGTACATTTATTTTTTGAATGGTTATAAACAAGAGGTTATTTTTGTCTCTTTTTTTCCTTTCTTTTTGAATTCTGTTCCTTTAGTGCAGACAAGATTCTTTTTAATGTCTCAAAGCAATGTTAGAGTATTTGTGCTCATAGTAAAGGTATTTTGCTCTTATTTTACCACAGTTTGGGTTAATTATTTTTCATTAAACAAAACAAAATGGTCACAGTAGTTTGGGCAAATAGGGTTAGTATATTGTGGAATTTCTTGTAAGTGTTTCCCTGTTTTCCAAAAAACATTACTTTGTGTGCCTACATTATATAAAGGTCTTGTTGAAGTGTGGACATTTTTCTTGTCATAACATGTCAGACTCATATTGCCTAAATTAAGACAATATACCTAACGTTTTTGGATGTAATGCCTTTTCAATTAACAGGAAGTTCAGGATCTCTGCATGGTTCTGGCCATGTGACATTGGATTCAGGGCAGATCTGCATTGTTCTGGAGCAGCAGCAGATGGTCACATGAGGTACCTCTAAAATAGGAAAGTGGCACCAGTTGCCACTGAGGGAACATAGGTTTGTCCCCATCACATTCCCTTGTGTGTCTCTTTATGTAAATTTTCCATCTGATCTCCCATTATATTTGAGGGAAGTCTAGAAGTGGGGTCAATACAGTAACCACAGTTTATGATGGGATTCCCTGCATAAAAAGATATTTTAGAAGGATCCTCAGCTTCATTGTCTCTGCTGGTGACAGTGCTGTTCACTCCAAAGGGAATTACTGAGACTTTTTTTCTCATGGAAGGACCTACTCTGTGAACTCTAAAATTTATTCAGATGGCTCCCACCTAGGCCGAGGCTACAGATGGTGAGAGCTTTCCAAACCTGAGCGAAGTGTAACTGTTGACAGACATTGTTCAGGGAGAAGAAGATGTGAAGAATGTCACAGAAATTAAGGAAAAGGGCTTTGCAATGAAAATTCTTATCACTTCATACAGTCTTATTAAAAATTTTTTGGCATTCCTATTTTTTTCTGCCCTGTTCAGCTGATGATAGTAACTAAGACTTAGAAGATCATCTTGCACTACCTTACAAAATGCACTTGCCCAATCCTTTAAGATGATTTAGCAGTGCAGGTGTTCCCAGCCTTGTTGAGGTTGCTTCTGAATTTTGTGGTCTAAAAGGCCTCAGACTGAAGAATATTCCCTTCAAGATTTTATTAGTTGTAGGTGTGGAAGGAAGGAACTTTTTCAGCTGAGGGTAATTTCCTGTGCCCACATTTGACAGGTGTCTGCTGGTTTTAGTTTTGTTTATTTTTTTCTGAAAGACTTCAAGAACATCTCCATACCACATGTATTTTCTTACTGTGTAAATCACTTTATTATTGTTAAAACTGTTATTTACTCTACATCCCCAAAATGGACCAAGCAAGCAAACAGAATATCTTTTTTATTTTTTTATTTAGGTGCTAAATAAAAAGCAATCAACATTAAGGGTTGAATCCTCTTCCTCATAGAAATAATCTCTCCATATGATGAGCACCCTGAAGCTGTAAGGCTTAAAAACACAGGCTGAGCGACCAGCAACTCTTTTAATTATAGCTGAGGAGCTGCAGGCAGCCATAAACAACTGCAAGCCAAACAGAGTAGTGTATGTCATTAGAGTCACACATATGAAATAAGAACTTTTTCTTTTTTTTTTTTTGTCCCCTAGCAGAGATACCCATATATTTCACATTTTATGTCGCATGAAAAAAAAATCAGTTTTATTTGCACTTTTAGATTAAAAAAGAGGTGTATCTTGTGATGTTGATATACATACAAAATATATAACAGTCCCTAGAGCATGAGACAATATTGAATGGGTGGGACTCGGACAATAAGATAATTCCCACAGAGAAAGCAGAGAGTAGAAGTCAAATTTTTAGGATTGTATCAGTTTACTTGACATAAAAGCTATGATTTTGCTGGCTGTGTTCACTGGGTGGCTTGTGCTATAAGGTACAGACTCATCTGAAGAGACAGGATTTACCATTTAAAAAAGGTAGTGACCAGA
>VWZP01006044.1:122473-150470 GCA_013396995.1 Dicaeum eximium
AGGTAGGGACAAAAATTTGTGAAAAAAAAAAAAAAAAAAAAATCTGATGGCATTTCTTTCTAAGAGAAGATTTGAATTGTGTCGTTAAGATCTGAAAATTTAAAATATATTTATATTTTAAATAATTTAATTATATATTGTAATTAATATTATTAATTAATATTAATAATAATTAATAATGATTAATAATTAATAATATATTTAATTATATATATTATATATGATCCAGTAACCTCCCTCATTTCTAGTCATCCTGTAAACATAAGATTATAGAATGTCACTCTTCAGAATGCCTTGTTTCTATGGAATAAACAAGATGACATTTTCAATTATGAACATTAAATTGTGATTTTTTTTTTTTTTTGCCATTAACATGACCAGAAAACAATCTGAGATCATTATAATATTATAGAGTTGCAAAAATTTTTTGGGGAGTCTCTTGATATTGTCTTTTTCACTAGACAAATGAAAACTTTACAACTGAGAGAATTTTGTTTTACTATATTTAAAACTACTGTAAGAAAGAGATCTTGTCATCATGCAAATGACCAAACCATAAACTGATCTATGGATAACATTTTTGAAATGACAGAAGAGTAAAAAAAAAAATAAATATAATAGGCATTAGAATTTGGAATGGAAAATGTTTTAATTTGTGAGTATGCATCAGCTCAAAGATATTAAAAAAATACAATTATAATAAAATCATATTTTGGTTTGGTTTGGGTTGGAAGGGGCTTTAAAGATCCTCTAGTACCAATCTCACTGTCATTGGGAAACTGAACCACAGTGACTAAGTTTTAGACAACAGGCTCCTAAACAGATCTCTCTAAATTCAGAGTTCCCTAAAGAACAAAATAAGGGAAAAGTGAAGTACCTCTTAGTGTCTATTCAGGTCTATCTTTTTTCTGAGAGAGAAGATACAGAAAGTCAGCCAATGGGAAACAGCCAAATGACTGGGTCTAAAAGCTTAAAATTTCTGGAATGTACAGTTCTGCAACAAAAATAAACTCCAATATCTGGAGCCCAATTCCCCTGGGTATATATCAGAAACAACTCTTCCAAAGGAGTGAGAAAGTTTCACTCTTCCCCCTAAGACACAGCAGCAGCAGCCTTCCCTTTGTTCAACTTTATGTCATAGTTCATAGTTGATCTTGACTTCTCTCTGTATTCCCTATTTCCCTGAGCATAGGTAAGTAAGGTAACAGGACACCCTTCAAAATCTTTTTTTTTTTTCTTTTTTTTTTTTTAACTTGCAGGATAGCACATGAAAAAAATGCACCCAAAAGAGTAAACAGGGCAGTGCAGTCTCCCAGCATTCACAGATAACTTATGTTACCTGAAGACATCCTAAAGCATTATTCATCTTCCAGACTGAGCACTAGAAAAGTCTGCTCAGCAATATTCTCACCAGGGACAGCTGCACAGCCAGACTTTTGTGCACTTCCAGAGTCTGCACGGCTGAGCCTGCAACCTGGTTGTTGATATATTTCCCAAATAAGCAGGAGCCCTGCCTTCAGTGAGAAATTTGGTCTTTCTGCTCAGTCCAGCACCTCTTGTTTTCTATGCAGTTTCTAGCTGTGCTGGGTTCCTGCAGCGTAGATTGTGGATAACAAAACCTGGCAACACTCACTGAATAGCACTGGCCCCTGAGCCTGCCTCGTGAAATAAGCTGCTGTGAGAAAAGCTTGTGGGGTCAGAGGATGAGTGAGTAAGAAAGAACCTGGCACTGTGGTTTCGTGTTTAGGTAGAAAATCTGGGACAGAGCAGGGCAGGTTTCCAGTCAGGCATGTGTCTAAGTCCCATTAGACCTTAAGTGCCTTGTTCAACCCAACCCTTAATTAGAAACTGTCTTTACCAAATGTCAAAATGTTCCTTTTCCCTTCATAAAACATTAACAACCACTAGAGATGGAGAAAATGGGCTTCATAACTCCCCTCTGTCAACATATCACCTGATTTGCTCTGCACTGACTTGCAGGGGGACTTGCATGCACAGCACAAGTGAGGTAAATAGAGTCTCTGGTTTTGTTTTGTTTTTTAATAATGCTGAACACCACTTCTGGTAGTGTTCCTCAGTAAGAAGTCTAAAATACTTGAAAAGGAAATGTTACTACTTGCATCAAACACAATGAAAATAACTAGTTCTCCTGAGACTCTCTCTGAACCTTATGTATTGCTTGTGGAAATAATATTAAGCACCTCTGCCTCTATAAACATGGCCTTATGTTGGAGCAATTTTACTGTAATAACAGTGTCAAGAAAACCACTGTAATTTCTTAAAAATAAATTTGCTGATACTAATACGTTGTTTGTTTTTTTTTTTTTTTCCCTAAACATCACAGCCTTAAAGGCATAAGCAGAAGCAACTTACTCAAAAGGGTGAGTGTTGCTCCAGGACTTCACTCAGGTGAAAACACTCCTCACATTAGACCTTCAATTGATCTAAATCGAAACAGCTCCTTTGAAATGATCTGCCCTGTCTAATTACCTGTCCCATATCATTAATATTTCTAAGACCACACAATAATGTGGGTTAACTCACCACCACCCTCACTGACTCCAACAGGAGCTGTAGCTGGTTGCTGCTCCAAGAAATACAGCTTTTAAAACTGCTTATATGGAATAGCAAAGTGCAGAAACAATGAAAATTAGTGATGGCTTTTTGAAAATAACCCATTTCACTCAGTGACAACCTCCAGAGATAATTACTATGTCATGCAAAAGACAGTGATCTGTTTGCCCATAGGATGAATAATATATTAAAATGTTTTTACTGTCTTAAATGTGACAAAAAAAGTAATCAAGAGAAAGATGCCCTTTACAGTAAGGCAGTACTATTTCCCCTGTCTCTTTTGAGTTAGGGAAAAAGGAAGCTTTTAAAGCAGTTATAATATAAGACCTGCTAAATATAGATCTGAACACTTTTTTTTTTTTTTTCCAGAGCATAAATTTTTCACCAACAATAGTGTTATAGACATCTTAAAATGACTTTGATAATTTGACCTTAATTCGCTGAATAATTTCAACCAGGATTTGGTGAGAAAATAAAAACACAGTTCACGGCTGAATTCACAAAAGTACACAAGCTGACTTTGTTTCTCTTTCATCTGGTCACTCAATGTCCTGTGTAGGACCAGTCCTAGCTCTCCCTAAATGGTTTGGAGCTCTTCTACCATTACCCTAAGGTGAGAGATCCAACCGTCCTGCTTTTTTTTTTTTTTTTTATGTTTCTAGTTCTTCCCCTTGAAACTGCTCTTTTGCATGAAATATTGTCTGGAAAGGAACTGGTATCTGGGCAGTTTGTCCCTCAAAATGGTATTTTGACCACTACCAGGCACTGCAAGATGAACAGTAAAACAGATAGACAAAGCAGAACAGCTCTGACAGGACAGACCAAGAAGAACTTTCTTTAAACCTCTCCAGTTCATGGATTTGGGTCTACTGGGAACAGAACTACCCAAGTCCTCTGTCTGAGCACAGAAGTGTTTGAAAGAATTTTTCTGGAGTCCTCATAAAACCTCCCTGAGTGTCTGTGTGCCCCTCAATCTCTCCTAATGACTCTGTCCCATTTGCTATGAAATATTTAAATCCTAATTGAGTCAGAAACTTATGTAACTTCATTGTCACTTGAGATCATGAGGTTGACTTCACTCCCAGAAAAAAATGAGTAGAGGACTGGATTTCTCACTTTATTATTAAAGTATCTTGAGAAGAACACCATGGACCATCACTAGCAAATTAGAGTTCATTTTTTCTTCTCCTGATTTTTATTACAAATGTTTATCTATGAACTTCTGCACTTTCGGCTATACAAAATATTTTTCCTCATTCAAATATCACAGGTTGGGCAGGAAATCAACCACTGATGCATGCATACATGCACTTCAGTTTTGGATGACATGAAATTTTTGGTTTATTGTTTTTAGCTTAGCAGTGAAATGATAAAGTATTTTTTTTCATTATCCCACAGAGATTAGTCTTTTTAATTTAAGAAGATATAATTTTAAAAAATATTCTTCAATAGAATTTAATGTATTAAGTCTTTTTTCTGACCTTTGATCCTTCAAGATGTTCTCAAAATATGACTGACTGGCTCCTTTGAGAGACACTTAAACCTTGAAATTGCAATCCATAGCTGGCTCTGACTCTCCTCAGGCACAGGACACTCTCAGTCACTTGTGAATGAAACAGTCCCTGGCTTGGCTTGTCCTCAGGCTATGAAATGAACTCCAGCAGGATCCTTGGCCTGTCACAAGCATCACTACTCCCATTCCTAGCTGAAAGAGTAAAACTTCTTGTCTCTGATAAGCAAATAAACCAGAGGAGAGGAGAGAAGAAGGAGAAGGAAGGATAAAGAAAAAAGAAAAGAGAAAAAAAAGAGGAAAAGAAAAAGGAAAAATAAAGAAAAGGCTACACAAATTTATTTTTCCTTGGGATAAGATTAGTGAAACAAACCTCACATAGAAGAGTTGTGGCACTTAATGTACAATGGAAGAGGCCCAGATGCCTGTGCCTTTGCAGAACAATTGTGAAATGCTTCCTGGTTTGTTTGGAGAATGTATGTTACTAAAAAATCAAAGTTTTGTGATGCAACAGACCAGCCTGATTTTTGACAACTTGCTCTTTCATAAGGTGCAAATAATCATAAAATCAAATGGCATCTACTTATAATTTTATAGTAGTTGCTTTTTTAACACTTGCCAGTTTTTCCATAATGACATTATGTATAATTAGTATGTAATCATCAGGCAAAAATTATTAAAATTAAATTTAAATAAAAAACAATTAAAATAAAAAGCTAAACTTGCAAATCCGTCTCTTCAGCTACCTGTTGAACTATTTGATAATAGCATGGGAGAATTTATATCAGTAATATGTAACTCTTTAGTTAGTCTATAGTCTGTAATTGTTATGTACTTACAGACTAGTTGTTTGCCTATTTGGAATCTGCAAAAAAAAGTACCTTCCTGATAAAACACTGAAGGAGACTTGTGTAGATTTTGTGTTTGAGAATCATTCTTAGAGCTGTCAGGAGAAAGAAAACAAGATGTAATACAGTTATTGAAATTAGACACTGTTCATCAGTTGCTACATATTTATAGAGATGATAAAAGAGGAGATGCAGATAAAAAATAAAAATTTTTAAAAAGCAAAGATTAATTGAAATCCTACAAAAGTAAACAGGCACTTTTCAATTTCCACTGGATTCAGATAACAGGGAGCTCTGGGATGAGAAACAGCAAGTCAGAGTGTCAAGACAAGGTTTTGTTTCAGGGGTTTCTCTAAAGCATGGCCTTGCCTTTCTTTTTCCCTGTCCCTTCCACTCCCCTTTCACCTTCAATTCCATTTCCTTTCATTCTCTTTCCTTCCTTGATGTTCTTTTTTCCTCTTTCCTTTGCTTCTCCCTTTCCTTTTGGCTTTCCCCTTCCCTTTCTCTTTCCCCTTGCCTTACCATTACCTTTACCTTTCTCCTTTAACTTTTTCTCTTCTTCAGTGAATCACAGAAACTAAAAAAATGCTATTTGATAATAAGATAAACATCTGACTGGCATGAAATGCATGAGCCACTGGATCTCGGGAGAAGAAAGCCCTGGATGAAAGGATTTATTCAACATTTGCATATCTCAGATGACAGCAAATTTTAAATAAGTGAGTTGGTACATTGCATTCCAGAAGGACAGTTTCATAACCACTTTAGAACTGTGATATTAAGGTAGTTCTAAAACACTTTCCCTAATATGTTTTTCTCTTTTTATTTTATATATTTTTTCTGAAGTATTTGCAGAGGTAGCAACATAAATTCAACCCCTCTTCAGCACGTTTGCCTGAGCTTCTGCAACAATGTGGATCAGTCTGGGGTACATGTGCAGGCTGGGAGGAAAATGGATTGGGAGCACTCCCAGGGAGAAGGACTGGTAGGTGTTGGCTGATGAGAAGCTCAACATGACCCAGCAATGGGCACTTGCAACCCAGAAAGCCAAAGGTGTCCTGGGCTGCATCCAGAGCCCTGTGGGCAGCAGGTGAGGGAGGGGATTCTGTTCCTCTGCTCTGCTCTGCTCTGGTGAGATCCCACCTGCAGGGCTGCATCCAGCTCTGGGTTCCCGGCACAGGGAAGGACAGGAACTGCCCAGAAAGGACATGGAACTGTTGGAGTGAGTCTAGAGGAGGCCACAAAGGTGATCAGAGGGCTGGAGAACCTCTTCTGTGACAATCTGAGAGGGTGAGGCTTTTCAGCCTGGAAAAGAGAAAGCTCCAGGGAGGTCGTATAACACCTTCAGTGCCTAAGAGGACTGCAAGAAAACTGGAAAGGGACTTTTTACATGGAGTGATAAGACAAGGGGGAAAGGCTTTAAACTGAAGGATACTAGGTTTAGATTAGATATGAGGAATTCTGTGTGGTGAGGGTGGTGAGGCACTGGAACAGGTTTCCTAGAGAAGCTGTGGATGTCCCATCCCCAGAAGTGTTCAGGGCCAGACTGGATGGGGATTTGAGCAACCTGGTCAAAAAATAAAAGGTGTCTCTGCCCATGGCAGGGGGACTGGAACTGCATGATCTAGGATGTCTCTTCCAATCCAAATTTCTATGATTCTATTATAATTATTTGTAAATTTGCATTTTATGACTTTTACTATTAGGATCTGGATACTACACATCAATGTAAGAGAGGAAAATATCATCTCAGTCTGGTGAAAACCCACTGAAGACATGCTATATAACCTGGAACTGATCCATATGATGAAAATTGTGATGTTTCAATATTCGTTTAACATCTGATAACTAATTTGCCAAATTCTTTTCCTTCTTTCTCACAAGAAATACAACAGATAAAACATGAAGAGAAATAAACTAGAAAGGATGGATAAAATAATTCCCCTAATGTTAAATAGAAAATTCTGAAATAGAATGAAAACTGGAATACAGTTTGGAAGCTAATGAATAATTTTCTAAGTTAACTCCAGAATCTGATGTGCCTGTGAATGAGTGTTATGAATTAGATTCAAGCTCCCTGGAGAGGTGAAATGATTTCTTGGTAGGGAGAATTTTGTGTCTAGAGCTAGGCTTTATGCTGGAAGATGAAGAAAATTAAAGAGGAACATGAAATAACCCACCTTTGGAATTGGAATCACTGTGAAAAATGTCTTTTTCTCCGTTTCACAGAATCACTGAAGGGCTGGGACTGGAAGGCCCCTCTGGAATTCATGTGGTTTAACTCACATGCCCAAAGAAGGATCTGCTGGTGCAGGGTGCTCAGAGCCATATCTGCTTGGATCTTTAATATCTCAAAATATAAAAACTTTGCAACCTCTTTGAGCAACCCATGCTACTTCTTGCTTCCTTTCACTCCCCTCATCAGATTCAGCCCCAGGTATGCTTTGACTCTTCAAATCCCACCCATACATCATCTTTGAATAGTCTCTGTGTTTTGCTCTTGGGTAGTTCTTTGTTTCTGTTACTTGCACGCTCCCATTTATTCTTTGAGTTTGCTTGGAGATTCTTGTTCACCCATGCAGGCTTCCTGCTACCTTTGCCTGATTTTCTGTTTCTTATGGTGGTCCAATCTTGAATTTGGTGGTGATGTTTGAAAATCAACCAACTCTCCTGGACCTGCTTCTCTTCAGGACAGTTTTTGGTAGGATTCTTGTTGCCCTGATTTTTCAGCCTTCTGATGTTTTAATTTCTGTGATGGAATTTCTCATTCTGGTTTATGTAAACACAGCACATTTTGTTAACTGTCTTTTTGGCTTTCATTCCTTTCTCCTGGGCAGAGAGGGTTTAGTGGACTTTTTCCGTGACCAGTGTGGTTGGAGAGGTGGTAACCTCACTCTCCAATCCACAGTCGTTCCCAAAACCCTATATAAAAGTAAATGTAAATAAACCTTGGTTCTTTCCTACCCTGGAGAAGAACAGTGTCTGTGTTGTTTTTGTTGTGCTCTAGTGTGACAGATTCTTCCAAGCAGGACACTGCAGTCACCAAACTCTGCTTTCCTAAAGTCCAGGACCATGGTCATGACTTTTGGGATTTTTTTTTTTTTTTGACTGGTTTCCTCCTCTCCAGATACTGAGCTCAACCTGTAATGGTCATTGTTTGCAAGTAGGAGGTCAGGCAGTGTTTCTTCTCTCATCAGCTGCTCAATCATCTGTACCAAGAAGTTTTCATTCTCCAAGAAAATTTCTGGGTTTGTTGTGCTGTGCTGTTTTGGTCTACAAAGAGATACTAGAGGAGCCAAAATCCCCCAGGTGGACCAGGGCCTAAACGTGTGAGACTGCTTCCAGTCACCTGGAAGATTAAATTGATACAAAAGAAGATGAACACCAAACATATTAGATTGTACAGTCTATACTACTGATGTGAGATATGAAATAATTGAGATATTTTTGTTAATTTGTAATTGTTATTTTTGCGTTTGATCATAACAAACAGAGAAAAAAACCTCAGAATTTCAGTTCTGATCTTGTAATTAAATTTCTACACAGCTGCAGAATTTTATTTTGAACATGTTATTTTATACTGTAATATGCAGTCACAAGTAAAGAAAGAAAAACATTTTCATAATAATGGAAAACTGTTCTATATTGTGGGTGACAATATAAGAAATTAACATGAAACATTTTCTTTCATTTAATATTATTAAAGAAAAAATATTCTTACAGAATGATGTGGATTTCATTAAATATGAGCTTTTCAGGAAAAAAAAAAAGTTGAAAAGAAAAATTCCATTTGTATTCAGTTACAATTGTGCAGAAGTTTAATTACTGGAGACCAGCACTGCCATTGTATTACTTCACAGTGCTCAGGTAATTGCCCCACTGAGTGAAAAATACAGTTAAGATAAGGAACAGAAAACAGAAGACAAGCAATTTCATGTTCTTGTGTGGTACTCCCAGACTGCACCAATGAACATGGTATGAATGTCAAATAGGACAGTCACTCCAGGTCGTTACATTTCATGGCATGCCCTGGAATTTTCTGGCTCTTGGAGAAGACACAGTCAAATCAGCCCTTCTCTGCGTCTGCTCTCAAATTCTTCTTTCCAAAACAGCCCTGCGTGCAACACTGAAATCTGTCTGTGTCTCCAATAAGTGAGGGCTAGAGCAAATAAATGCTGAGGTCAAAATACTGCTTAGGGAGAAATCTTTTCTGGGTAAGAAAGGGAAAAAAAGGGGGAAAACAAACAAACAAACAAAGTCATCTTAATATTTATCTGAAACAGGTCTTATGACTCCATTTCACAGGTGAAATCTTCCTTCAGATACAACACAAAAGCTCTTTGCCCTCTGTCTTTGCTGAGCTAAAACCAAGACACATTATCTATAAATTTCACAATGTCCAAACCAATCACACCTGAAACAAGGTCTCTTGACAAGTCCAATTTCTTTTCTAAATGCATCACTTGGGAAGATGATTTGTGTTAAAATGCAATTAAGTAAGAAACTACCCTTTTTTTTATTTCTAGAGAGTGAGATATTTAGGTTCTGCAAGTCTCACACTGATTTTCACATCTCAGCATGTTAGAACAGCCTGAAAAAATGTCTTACTGATGGCTTGCTTCCCAAGCTTACCCAGAACTAGACTACTGAATAGTTAGAAATAAAAAATGTTAAGGATATGGGTGGTGAAGAGGTAGACAAGAGCTTCTTCAAGTAAGCATGTCCAAAAAGGATATTAATCAATTATGAAACATTACAGATATTTCTGATTATGTTTTAAAATTAGCTTATCAATGTATTAAACACTGAGTAGACAAGAATGAAATGTCAGTCTTCCTCAGACGAGTTTGATATAAAAAGGGCTTTACAGTTTCACTTGTAAGTCCTTGAAAATTTGCCCAAATCTGGCTTTGCTATGGCCCAGGTTGAACAAGAGGCTCAAAAGGGATGCAAGTCTCAGCTTATCTTAAAGTGTCACTCTGAAAATTGCTGGCAGAGGTCAGGCATCCATGAATCACTGAGCAGAGCAGATTTCCTGTTACTTATTCCAAGTAATGCATCACAATCTTCAGTAAAGGTCCAACAAAGAGAAGCCATAACAAGCCCAACAGGTCTGAAATATTGTACTTTCATTGAGCTGTCTGGGCTGCTCTCCTCTGCCTTCTCTTGAATGTTCTTCTGTGGCAGCACAAATAGATAAAACCATGAAAGTTGAAATTTTGCTGTATAGGCAGGACTGCTTTTAGGGAGAGGATATAAATCCAAAGCTAACAGCATATTTAATTTTTCAGCCTCCTTAATTTAACATTCATCATACTATTAACCATTTAGTTCACAAGTCATTCCCTACCCACACAAGATTTGCTTTCCCAGAGACATATATTTTATTTCTAAAAGTTAAGATCTTGTTCGTCGTTAAAAA
The DNA here is from genome assembly GCA_013396995.1 of Dicaeum eximium. Lineage (NCBI taxonomy): Eukaryota > Metazoa > Chordata > Aves > Passeriformes > Dicaeidae > Dicaeum > Dicaeum eximium. Next base: position 132,828 of record VWZP01006044.1, read on the forward strand.
TAAACTGTAACTGTCCAAAAGGGAAAAAAAAAATCCCTTTTATAATGAATTACCTATGATACTATGAAAACAAAGAGAGGAAGAAAATAACCCAAGTATAAGCTTTCAGATATCATTTTTATGAAGAAGAAAAAAAAAATCAAACTTCACTCCACTGAGTTAAAAGGCTGCCAGCTCATTTAAACCTCCAATATTTTAGATCAGCTCTGCACAGGAACCACAGTAGAGTTGCAGGCTGCAATTTGCTCCATCTTTAAATGTTATTTAAAGCTGCCTACGACTGGAGCTCCAACTCTCAGAGATTTAAAAGAAGGAGCATGAAACAGCTGTTCATTCTTCCATTTCCAAGAAACACATTTCAAATGATCCATGCTTTCATTTAAAGTTGAAAGGCCCAGAATAAATATGCCTTGTAGGCTAACCAAAAGTTAATTTGCTATCAGTTGCCAAGGCAGCCACTTGCCAATGCTCCCTGTTTTAGCAAAATGCTGGGCAGAAACTGTAGCAAAAGGGGGAAGTAGGATTCATGAATAGCATTACCTCAGAGAAAAGCACCATTTCTAAACAGACTTTGCTTCTAATCCATCAATAAGGAACTGAGTTCTAAAAACACCTTGGAATTACATTTATATGCAATTGTGTGGAACAAATCTAATTATATTCACAATTATAACACTTATTTATAGCAGAGACAAACTGCTAAAATGCATAATGTAAACCACAGCAAAAAGAGTGAGAAATAAATTCAAAGACTACAGGAAAAACATTTTATCTGAAGTTAAAATGCAAGGAAGGAAGAAAACAGAATTTCAAAACATTGTTTATAAGGAGGTTCTTTTTGGGTGCCTCTTTTTCTTTCTTTTTTTTTTTTTCCAAGGTTTGTGAGTTTTGTTTAGTGAATACAAAACTTCCCTAGATATTTGTGTGGAGGGATTATACCACTGAAGGAAGAATTTTACCACACAGTTGGATAAACAGACCACAAGAAATCAAGCGAGATCTGTCCAGTCTCTGGTCAGGAGCACATGGCCAGGAGGTATCATGGAAAGGAATTAACACAGACTTTGCCATGCTGGAAGGACACACTGCTTTGTCTCAGAATTTCAGGCTCAATGCTGATCTAAATTAGTGCTGCTGACTTTGTACTTAAAGAGATGGAAAGAATTAGCTCCAAAGGCACCTTGCTTACTTTAGGCATCTGTTACAGGAGGCAATTATTATTTTCAAAATATTTCTGTAACCTCATTAAGATATTTGCCCATGGAATTTGCTTACACTGAAAGCTTAAATTGCAAGTACCTATGATAAATCAATTATAATGTTATCCTTTGCATGCACTGGGGAGCCAATCTATTGAGAAATGAAGTTTCAGAACATGAGGCAGAATACCTGGCTGATCTCAACTTTAAGTCAGTTGGTGTAGTCTTTCCACAGACATGTTTAACCATTCATATTTTCCTAAAGTTACTTACCACCAGTACCTTTTACAGCAATGTATTTGTTGTATTTTGGAAGGCTCTTAGGAAGGTCACAGGGGAGAAACAATTAATTTATTTTATGACCTTGATAACACGGAAAATCCTGTTTTATGAGTTGTCCCTATAACCTGTCTAACCCTCCTAAACACTTGTGCACTGAGGGGCACAGGGGGAATTCTTGCTTGCCACGGCGAATAATCTTTTCATATCCTGATGGCCAATATACGCTTCAAGGAAAATCCCAAAACACAGAGAATTATCTCTGACAAAAGCTCCTAATCCAGGAGTTCTTTCATCTATTGCAGAAAGCCACTTAAACCTGACAGGGTGCCTGCAGCACACCAACCAAACATGGTTTACAATTAGTTGTTGATTTCCACAGTGCTTTCCTGGGCCCTGAGTCCATAAACCCATCATCCTAAGTGCTACCTAAGACAACCCTGGAGTCCCAAAGTGACCCCACACCCTGTGGCTGCTGGCAGTCCCTGAATGGGAGGGACAAAGCCACGTGTGTGCTGAACTCCAGCTCACTTCCAAAGCACAAGTTAGAAACAGATGCTCCCCATTAGCAACATTATGGGATCCTCAGCAGCCAAATGAGTGGCACCTTTGCCTAAACCTGCTGAGAGATCAAATCCACGCTGAGTCAGCAAAGCCTCTTTTTCTGCAAAGCTTGTGAAATTACCACAACACCTGATGTGATGTCACCTCACCAAAACCACCAACAGTACACATCAGGACCAGAGACACCTGCACTAGTGTGATGTGTCGTGGCACTGTAATACTGTGTAGTGTAGATATTTTAATTTTTTGCCTACGTTGGCTATTCACTACTTGCAAAACTTTCCCATTTCCCCCTTCTTCTTGGATTCACACAGAACATTTCATTTCTGACAAAGACACGGGAAAGACATCAAGAGTGTAATTTACAGTTTTTCTTTTGTGATGTATGTTTTCAGGAATAAATATGCACTTTGCAATGCTGCTGAGAAAACACTTCAACCACTGAGAGAAATAGGGTAGAGCTAGCTGATTATTCAGTATAAATAAAGGTAGGACATCCTGAATCTGTACAAGTCTTTTTCAAACTAATAAACCACTTTCAGTATAATTTACAGTAAAGAAAAAGAGATGGGATGTTGTATGGGCAACTGAATTGTGGCTCATGGTGTGTAGCTGGACCAGGATGAGATGTCATGACGTGGTGGCAATAAAAGCATGAGTTCTCTGGGTAAAAAGAAGGAAGTCAGCTCCAGAAATGCTGCTGAAGGCAAAACCAGTTGTCAGCCCTGACAAGTGATGGTGTATTCAGCTTCACAGGAACACAGCCAGATTACCTGCTTCCTCCAAGACAAAGTCATCCTCCCTTTGGTGGAATGAAGTGTGTCATGGATCTTATAGAGATCATGGTATGTGACTGATTCTGGCAGCACAGCCATCAATAACACAAAACACTGACTCCCAGTGTGCTTGAAGTGAACCTGAAATAAGAATGTATTGTTGAAGTTATGCCTGGCTCTTAGTCCAGTTCTCCAGATGGTTTAAGTCCATGAAGTTGAAGCAGAAGTTGAATTTATAAAATAAAACTGAATGAAAAGCACCAAAATAGTAATTTGGAAGCAAACCTGAGATGGATATTGAGCATATTTTACTCAGATTCTACTTCATTTCAAATGTTACAGTTTCTAAATACCTATAATTGGGCAATTATGAAAGAGAGAAAAGAATGATAGTTTATGTGTAAGCGTTACAGAACAATGATAGACCATTAATTGAAGTGCTAATTACCTTTCATAAGTGTTTTATGAGCTGATAGCTTGAAATATACTGCCATGAGCAACACTCAGAGCATTATTTCCATCAAAGCTTTTAGGCTGAATTGCACCATTGTTTTCAGGTGCTCTGTCTCTCTTCAAACAGCCTGCACATTTAGATACTTGTTTCCATGAAGCAATCTCCCATTTTCATCTTGCATTTACTGTTTCACAATGCAGAAACTCTTTCCCGACTCTGTTATTCATATTTTTTGGAAGTTTACTCTGTAGTGCTGCTCTGATGTAGAACTTTAGCTGGATGAGAAAAAGCTGCACTGGCTGAGAATTTGATAAAAACATAAAAAAATCCAAAAAGAGTGAATCTACCCTCAGAAGAGTTTTCCAGGATTCCAATGAGGTTCCAGGACTCATCCAATGAAGGCAAGACACCTGTGAAGGTAATCACAATTCTTCAGGAGAATAAAGACAGGAGACTCAAGACTGAAATAAATGTCTTCCTTGAAAATGAAAGAAAGTATGAATAAGATTATTATTATTTACAAAAGTAAGTTCATTGTAGAAAGAGAATTTGTTTGCATCTCAGAGATTATTTTTTAACTCTGTATACTTCTTTATTGATAGAAATGAATGCTGCATATTTATTGTAAATGAATTTTCACTTTGCACTGGTTCATTATCTCTTCTCTTGTCTCTGCTGCCACACACTGCACTCTTTGAGACTAGGAATTTTGGCAAGTGGTGATTTTTGCCTCCTATTACCTTTTTTGGTGGTCTTTGTCCCAAGGCCTTTGATTTGAATGCAATTTTGGCTCATACGAAATCAGTTTCTCAGAAACATAAAGATGAACAGATGCTTTGTACCCCTGATTTGCATATGAGGTTTTCTGTGCATATACATGCAAATGAGTGTGTTTGTGTGCATATGTTTGGTAGTGTGACTATTATGAAGTTCTATCATTGACTGGATTTTAATTTTAATTATTCTCAACAATTACTTGGTGTTTGAAGTAATCATGTATTGCTTATGTTTTAATGTGCTGACATTAGAGACTACAAATCTGGTGACTTGGGAAGCTTTGTGTCTTAAGGACTGGTCCAAGAAATTTAGCAATTTTACAGAGGAATAGTTATCAGAAGTTGGTTGTTGATAAATATCCAAGGACAAACACAGGACAAAGATTTATTTTGATGGAGAGAAAGTGGTAGGGGAACAAGCAGGGTTATTGGTAACATCTGAATGAGGAAATAGCTGGGGGATTAATTCTTTCCCATCACAGTGTTTATTCAAGTGGAGGGTGCATGCACACCTCATAAAGAAGGTTCATTGTTGTTGGAGTTCATAAGTGGCTTTTATCAAGAATGCTCATCAGAAGGACAGTCCTGGGGAAGGCCCTGATGTGGCCCATCACAGTGCCAGGAACAGCAGTGCTGTGGTGTTTACCCAAACCCATCTGGAAGAGAACAGTGAGATAAAGATACTGGCATTATTTGCTTAGATTGAGTGAGTTGTCAGTGCAGGTAAGAGACACACACCATACACACCCCATAAGTCATAAATCTGTTTTACAAGCCCAGTGCCAAGTGTTGGAGATCCCAGGACCCACCTAACAAAATAAGTTACCAAGAAAGGACCTGAGGCTGGCCTAGCAATCAATAGGTTTCGTCTGCCTTGGACCTGACCTATTGATAAAGCAAGACAGACTGAGACAGTTGTAAAGACTCTCAACAAGTAGGAAGGAAACAGAAGTGTAAAAGAAACAAAGTGGAAAATAAATATGAAATTAGTACTTAAAATTACAAAATCCAAGTGATAATGAGGGTCTCCTGTCTAAATTGCATATTTGACTTCAGGAAAGAGAAGAAACCAGTACAAGGGGTTTTTTTTCCTTATTTTAATTGGAATTATGAGGAAAAATCCCATCATGGTGATTGTTTCTCCAGCCTGGTATTCCCTATTCTTATTTTTCTTTTTTTTTTTTNAGCATTTTTGTGATATAAATTATTCTGTATTTATGATGTAGGCTCTCACTTCCTGGCCAGGGCATTTAAAATAAATCTAGGAATAGGATCAAACAGATTCTGATATATTGAATGACTTCCTAATAGGAGTGGGGGGAGGGAAGGGAGGATCAACCAGCAAAATTAGATTTCTATCTTTAAAAAGTGAGTTATCCATTGTAGAATATTTCAAATGATCAACCAGTCCCACAAGGTGTTGTACACACAGAGGTTATGTCTGGGTGTCACTTGAGTGCAGCACAGAAAACTGCATGTCCCAGTGGGTTTCACATTTGTTCCCCTGGCCTTTATTAATCCGCCTAAAGAAGCAGAAAATCCAAGGATCCTTTCATTGACATCAGTGAGCTCTGGCAATGCCCCAGGGCTGTCTGTGCTGTAAATTGGTTCACACAGGTTGATTCCTGCCTCTGCCTAAGGCTGCCTGTGAGTGAGGAGTGTATTCCATGTCAGAGTGCAGAAGAAAGGATCCCTCCAGTCAAAAGGACATCTGGACAGAACTCACAAAGCTCAGCAACCCAGACACTGTTGAATCAAATGCAACTGAAGTGCTGAACAATCTTCTGACACCGTGAGCCTGGTACACAATTATCCCCAAAGAGTAGCACATGTACAGGGTCGGATTCCAGATTATGGCTCCACTGTCCCCAAGGAAATATCTTAATGGCCACAGGCTCTGATGAGCTGGTGCTCACACAGCAGGAGGGGAAGGAAAAGGAGGGGAAAAAAGCACAATGAATCAAGCCCTCATTGGTACCAGGAGGCAGACAGAGCCAGCATGTGACATACGTCACACTTCTGCTTTTGCAAATTGTTTTGCTAATTGTTAGTCAAACTAAAATAACAGACTCTCTGAGTTTTGCCATACTGCCCCTCCCTCATTCCTCCTCTCAAGGTGCAGTTTCTATTGCGTCTCTCCAGTCTCCTACTGAGATAAATGGGAAAAGCTGATCCTGCTGTAGGAAATTAAAACACAGGGAAATGTTAGAGAAGAGGATTACAGCCATATAATTCTGTGCTGTGTCAGGTTCCACAGGAGAGGGGAATATGCAAGAGTGAGAGAGAGAAGAATACAAGACTAAGGCAGGAGAGTCATAGATTCAGAGGCTAAAAACCCTTGTGGTAATCATCCAGTCTGACCCATGTGAGAAGTGATAAAATTGTAACCAATAGTGAACTCCCAAAGCAAACTCAAGAGCGTGCAGTTGACCTGCCAAAGACAGCTGCAGGATCTTTTAGAGCTGCCCTGCTGGCACTGGGCTGCACACCAGCACCTCCCCTTGAGTGGTGACACCTCTCTGGGTTTCTCCTCAAGGCTGAGGGATTCCTTGCTTCACCTGGACTCCTCTCAAGGAAGGAGTTCAGAAGGCAAGGGGGTCCTTTTGGAGGGGGGGCGGGTCTCCTGGCAGTGGGGGGGTTCTCCCTGACAACCTCATCAGACCCCATCTTCTATGCAGAAAAGAATCAAGTGTAGCTTGATGTCAAATCTTGGTAAAGCAATAAGGCATTTACCATTGAATTTGTTAACTCACTGGTTTATATCAGTAAAGTGTATTGTTGCTTCTCTCTTATGAGTGAAGGGCATGACACCCTCTGTGGCAACCTCATAATTAAAGAAAGGGAAGGCAGAAAATCAGAACAAGGAAGAGAAATAGCCCTGCAGTGCAGGAGCATTGAGGAATCTCCACACGAACTGGATTAGTATGATCTGAAAAGAATGCTTTGAAACCCAGTTCCTCTCAGTGAAAGGATAACAGGCAACGGGAAAATTGAATAACAGTACGTTATATAAGAAAACATATTTTTACTGTGAGGATGGTTGAACACCAGAGCTGTTCAGCCAAGAGAGCTTGTGGAGCCTTGCATCCTTTTTATATTCAAAGCCAAACTGTACACTGTCACAAACAACCTGTTTTAATTGTCACTGCTTTGAACAGGGGATTACACGGGAGAATCTCCAGAAGTCCCTTCTCATTTTAATAATTTTATGATTCTTTGAATGAAAGTAATGGTCTGTAAATGTATCTGATTATTCTTTATTTAACATAAAAGCAAAGAGATAGAGAAAAATAAAATTAATCACACCTAGACACACTAACTGACCCAGACAGGAGATACCAGGGTCTCAAATCACAGGTTGAAAGACTTTACTGGGTTTTTTGATGAGGTTTTGATAGTGTAGGGCTACACATATGGCTTTTGTGAGAAGACACGAGGAGCTGCCTCCAATATCAGAGAGAATCAGTTTCAATCAGCTCTCACAGTCCTCTTGCAGACCATCACCAGCTAATCTTCCTTGAGTCTATTTTGACCATTTGGTTGATGGTATTTGAGTATTTTGAGTATCTGATTGGTGATTTCCCTGTCCTTATAATCACCCATAAGATTTTTGGTCCTTTTTTGTCCCCCTGTCCTGCTGAGGAGTGAGAGTGAGAGAAAAATTTGGTGGACACTTGGAAATCAGCCAAGGTTAACCCCATGACAAGGATTATTGAGAGAACCTCCTGTTACAGTTTAAGGCTGAATTGGAAGTGAAGTTGGATTTATGGAACCACTACACCTCCCAAGCAAAAAGAGGGTGCAACCAGAGTCCCATGGGTCTTAATGTCCACCAGATTTGCACATACATAAGAATGTACCTCTAAATTTGGAAGAACTTCCTGAACATGTTGATTTGAATGGTTCCCTGGTTGTCTTGTTTGAGCTATAGCTTATACTCTGGCTTTTAAAAAGCCATGGTGTGAGTGCACTGCAGCCAAGCACAACAGTGGTAGGAGTATTGAACAAATGCAGCAAAGTGGCTTTTTGGAGCTCTTCAAAGTATTTGCAAGTAAAGAAGATGTAAAGACTCATTAATCCATTTTGAGGGTGCTCATCAGAGCACAACCTATTTTCTTCTAATCTATGTCGTATCAGCACATATGTAGCACAGTGAAGAGCTGCAAAGATATATTAAAACTAGCTCTGCAACATGGAAACTCTGTTTTTTATCCAAAACTCTTATCAATCACATGGATTCTAGGCTGACTCAGTTCAGTAAAAGAGGCTGCAACCCCTTCTTGTGGGATTTCTTGGTAAGAGGTCTGTTCTTGTTGCCTCAGTGACTGTTTGCAGTCACCCACACAGGCATCATACTGCCACATACCTAGTCTGTACACATACTGCCCACCCTCATCTTTAATGTTTTTTAAGGAGGAAACCACATGAATATGTTATATTCCCCCACTCAAGATCACTTGCTTTTCCTGGGGCTTGTGGAACAGAGCAGCCAGCAACAGCCTTTGTCCCTGCAGTGCAAAGAGAACAGCATAGATTTAGTATTGCATGCTCCTCCTGTACTCATTTTTTTCCTTTCTTGATAGACAGTTGGTACTGAAGGACATTTCTTTATGCAGTTTGTGTTTTTGAAAGACAGCTGACTTTGTTTCTTTGCTGCAGGAAGATCCCATTTCATTGTGTATGATTCTTCAGAACAAAGGTTTTAATAATCATCAGAACAGCAGACTAGTCTCCTGCTGAAGTCCAAGCCATTAAATTCTCCTGGTTTTGACCTTCAGATTGAAGCTCTTTTTTTTTTTCATTATTCACTTTCTTTATAAATCTTGTGCTTTTACCTACACTGAAACAAGGTTATTTCAAGGCTGGCATTTCTTACCCTGGTGGTCAGAGCTGAACCCAATGGGTTGTTTATAATTCAGTTCTACTACTTTCTAAAGAAGTGGTTCAGCCACTATGCTGAGAACACATACACACAGGGATTTTTTTTTTTTTTAAATCTGTTTATTCTCTAGATCTAGCACAGTGGCTTTCAAAATTTGATTTGTGGATTTCCATGCCTGAGAGCCTTTTAACCTGTAACAGGTTGCAACCACATTTAACATCTCTTTCATCAGCATGTAAAAACAATGAGTTTTCCTCTGCCAAAACACATTTTTCTGGGACACATACCCACTGTCTAGACACTGTGATGCTCTTTAATTGAGCCCTGAAAATGACATTTTAAATAAGAGAGAGGATATTGTACTGCATAAAAGCTATGCAACATCAGACTCTGATGCCTCACAGAAAGAGTTGCAGCTTTTTAAAACTTCAGTTCAGGCTCTAGAGCAACCACATCCTTTGTGGGTCTGATTTCCTCTGCTTTCCAAGATGCTCTCAGAACTGAACTGGCATGGTTGCCTTCTTTGCTTACATCTCAGGGGGAGCTTGTAAAATGAAAGTGATTTCACAAGGTAAGATTACATCCTGTGCTTTTCAAATTGTATGAATGGTCTTAATTTGGTAATTTTACAAGAAAAGTAATTTTATTTCTAAGAAGAAGGAAAAAAAAAAGGTTTTAAGACAAACAAATCAGAGGCCAAAAGAAAGAATTACTTTGCTGCACACAGAAAATTGTTCTTTATACTTGAGTTAATCTTTTTTGAAATAAGACAGAGAGAGAAAGGAGGATTCACTTTTATGTGATGTCATGTTGGCTGTGTTTTTCATTAGTGCATCTTCAGGGACAGCTTCACCCACTAATGAGGATTAAATAGCATAAGGGGTGTCTGTGCATTTCTTTCACTCCAGCCATGTACAGGCATGAAGAAACATCACTGCCCTTCTCTGTCCTTACTTGACCTGCCAGGTCTTGCACGGTGCCAAAACTGAAGAGTTTGTTGGTCCTTGTTAGCAGAGTGTTTGAGCACCTGAGAGAGTTAATGGCTTCTGTCTCCAAAACAAGAATGAAACAGAACAGAGCCATCAGCTGGAGATGGGGAACAGAGCACAGCATCCTGTCTCAGCACTGTATTGGAAGTGCACAAGAGCAGGGCCTGGAGTTATTTAGCCTGGAGAAAAGGAGACTCAGGGGTGACCTTATTGCCCTCTACAATTTCCTGAAAGGTGGCTGTGCTCAGGTGGGGTTGGTCTCTTTCTCCAAGCAGCGACTGACAGAACCAGAGGACACAGTCTCAAGCTGTGTCAAGGGAAATTTAGGTTAGATATTAGGAAAAAGTTCTTTACAGAAGGAGTGATCAAGTATTGGAATGGCCTGCCCGGGGAGGTGGTGGAGTCACCATCCCTGGATGTGTTTAAAAAAAGACAGGATGTGGCACTGGATGCCAGGGTTTAGTTGAAGTGTTAGGGCTGGGTTGGACTCGATGATCTTAAAGGTCTCTTCCAACCCAGTGATTCTGTGATTCTGTGATTCTGTGATTCTGTCAGACCTTAGGGCAGGGATGTGGAAAGAAATAAGGCTTCTTAATTCATGACAATATAAGGTACTAGTCTGGGTTCTGTGTCTGTTGCACATGGACACATGTCTCAGGTCTAAAAAAGATATATTCTGGATTTGAATTACTATCATTTAAGTGGCCAAGTGTATGATGATTGTTTTATGTAGGATTTTTAAAGTGACTGTAATCACTAAATGCATTAGCATATAATGGAATTACAATTTGTGCACTGAAGTTGGGGGAGAGGGCATCCTTCCTAAAAAGCCTGAGAAGGAAATTAAAGGTTGCTTATTCAAGAATAACAAAAGAGAGAAAATAATGAATGCTACATCAATTGTAATAAAGTATCCCTGAAATGTTCATTAAGCCAACCATAATTGCACTATTTTGTTTATTTGCTTCCACTTCTAAATTGACCTATTTTCCAAGGACAGGCAGGAGCCTTTTAAAGAAGATACTCACTAAATAAGTTATAGCACTTTAGCAACTTTTTTATTCCAAATAAATTAAAATTCAACAGTATTCCTCAGAATGCCTAAATGTACATATGAGTGTTTTATATGCTATTATAGAGTACAGTGTATGTGTAAAAAAGGAGACATTTTCTGGACTGAATCATGACTATTCTTTTGTTTCTGACGTGTTTCTCACAGTCAAGAAAGTGGCTGTGATTTGTTGTATTTTTGTCATTTTGTTTATCAGGATTTGGCCAATTCCACTTTCAGCATTACTTTTTTCTGAGAACTCATGAGGTCTCACTCTTGCATTGGTGAGTCCAAAAAAGTTCTGATCAATATTTTTTTTTTTATTGGAAAGAAACATGAACTACTATTTAATTTAGTTGGACTCAAATGGAAATGGAATTTGGATTAATCTAATATAATTTTAATCAGAAGCAGAACTTCTATTGAATTGGAAATATTACTATTTCAACTACTTGCCCCTGATATCTTCAGAACTGGAAAATGCTGGAATTACAGTTTTAATCAGAAATTATTGCTGTTTTAATCAGGAATATTAATGGTCCTACTCAAGGAAATGTAAAAAATCTGCAAAGTTGGTATTTTGTTTTGTTTTCTTATGAACCATAAATGCATATAGAACAACCATTTCTTTCTCTGTCTAAAAGATCTGAATCTGGTTGGTATGACTACAGAATTTGGCCCAGCATTTGTAGTCTCAGTTGGATGCCTGAAATTTTGCATCCATTTACTTCAAAATATTGACATAAAGTAAGAATTTTAAATAAATGGCACTGAAGATGATAAAATAATATGGCTTGTCTTTCCCCTGAAAATTTTAGCTATTTTGTGGCTTTGTTTTCATTAATTCCTTTGGCTTATGGTTTGGGAGGAAAAATGTAAAATACAACCCAAAAATACCTTTTCTTGCCCTGTTCTTCTTTATTTGAAACTATTTTATGTGAGATAAAGACTTTGCCCCAGCTTTGTTATTACAAAAATAAGTTCTCAATGACAAGTGGCCTGCAAATGTAATTTTTACTGTAATTGATGATTGTTTGATTTCAGGGAAGAGTGCATATGACTTTGTATTTTTCAAACACTGAATATTGTGGAGATTTGATCACAGTGAAGACAATGTTGTTTAAGTGGTGAAAAAGCCTTTTTTCCCAACACAATGAATTTTCTTTCCTTAATCAATTAGTAAATTATCTATCTGCCTATCTATAAAACTAGGTGGTACAAACATATGCATGTAGGCAAATCCTGGAAATTTGTCCCAGTAAAATGTTTTATTTGCAAAAATGAGATAGAAAGTGTTATTCTGGTCAGTTAAGGTTAGCTAATTATCTTTGTCATAATGTTACTGAAAAATAGTTTCATCACTTACATTAAAAGTCCATGCCATTTTCATTTTGGGTTTGCATCCATTTTTTTAATTTAAAAAAGCATCCCCAACAAATGAAAACAATTATGCTACTCAGTGAATAGTTTCTGAACCTCTCTATTTTTATTCTGAACTGAACCTCTCCATTTTTCCTCCTGTAATTGTTTGTGTGATGCTATTGTTGTTATAATTTGCTTTAGCTTTTTTCCTAACACTATTTTTTTCTTTTCCCAAAATTCTTTTAGGTTAGATGATGTGAGTATACTTTGATGGAAAGTCAGAATTTTTGATGAAAAGTCACATGACCAACAAAAATACTAGTCCTGAAAAAACCCAAAGTTTTCTTGAAAAAGAAAAGCAAAACCCAGAAAAATTCAAAATAGAGGTAATAGGTCTGGGAAAAGTGATCATCTCTCTGTCTTTTGGATGCCCATAGCAGTTGATAGTCATCTACAAGTTCTCAGAGGCCATGTATTTTCTTTCTTAAAATTCATGAGACTTGGCTCAGCCCTCTCTGATGCCTGTATTTCTCTATTTATAACCCTGAATACACTGCTGACCCCTAAGGGTGTGAAAGGGTCTTTTTCCTAATGTTCTATAGTGACTCCCCTACCACTTGTAGCCTAATTGAAATGTCAGACAGAAAGCAAATCTGGGGAAGCAGAGAATGCACAAATGATGAAAGCACAGAAAATCTTTGTGTAGATGCTGTGAAAACAAAGTTTTGCACAGCTCTTATCTCTGTTTATAACACAAGGAACTAGATGTAAATAACATACAATCTGGTCCAGTGGAAGATGTCCCTGTCCATGGCAGGGGGTGGGAACTGGAGGACGTTTAAGGTCTGTTCCATCCCAAGCCATTTAATGATTCTCTGGACACCTTGGCACCAACTCAGGCTGAATAAAGCAAGGAAAACCTGATTTAAGACTTCCACAACAGCATCAGCTCAAACCTGCTACCCAGAGCATTTCTGAAGGCAGTTTGTTATATAAATTATATATTATAAATTATAAATTATATGATTATATAAATTATCTGATAGCTTTCTCAAAATGAAAATACTATAAACTTTGAAAAGTTTTTTTCTGTTATGGTTGGGTTTTGTTTGTTTGTTTGTTTTAATTTTATATGTTCCTCTTCTTCCCAGCAGGACTCTTTTAAACTTCTCAAAACCAGCTTGTTTGGCAGCAATACAATAAAGGGAACACCTGAGATAATTCCAAAAGAATCAGTATTAAGATGTTCAAAGAAATTAAGAGAAAAATCACTCAGAGCAAATAAAATTCGGGTTGTTTGTTTGTTTGTTTGTTTGTTTTTTTCCTTCACTCCAGAATTACTTGTCTTTGTAGTTCAGATAAATAGCTTGTCTCACACACACACCCCTCTTGCATNATAACATACAATCTGGTCCAGTGGAAGATGTCCCTGTCCATGGCAGGGGGTGGGAACTGGAGGACGTTTAAGGTCTGTTCCATCCCAAGCCATTTAATGATTCTCTGGACACCTTGGCACCAACTCAGGCTGAATAAAGCAAGGAAAACCTGATTTAAGACTTCCACAACAGCATCAGCTCAAACCTGCTACCCAGAGCATTTCTGAAGGCAGTTTGTTATATAAATTATATATTATAAATTATAAATTATATGATTATATAAATTATCTGATAGCTTTCTCAAAATGAAAATACTATAAACTTTGAAAAGTTTTTTTCTGTTATGGTTGGGTTTTGTTTGTTTGTTTGTTTTAATTTTATATGTTCCTCTTCTTCCCAGCAGGACTCTTTTAAACTTCTCAAAACCAGCTTGTTTGGCAGCAATACAATAAAGGGAACACCTGAGATAATTCCAAAAGAATCAGTATTAAGATGTTCAAAGAAATTAAGAGAAAAATCACTCAGAGCAAATAAAATTCGGGTTGTTTGTTTGTTTGTTTGTTTGTTTTTTTCCTTCACTCCAGAATTACTTGTCTTTGTAGTTCAGATAAATAGCTTGTCTCACACACACACCCCTCTTGCATGGGGTAAAGGCAAGTGATGATATTTGAAAAACAGCAGGGGAAAAATGAGCATGTAAGAGGTAAATATAAATCTGACTCAGAGGTAAAGATCAGACTGCATTTGCCTTCAAAGGCCCAGACAAAAATCTAATATGAGGGCTTTTCTAACACTATCTGATCATATGCACGAGTGTTTGCTTTCACCTTTCAAAAAAATTTATAGTGTAGCTGTGCATCTTCCCATGAAGTTCATGAGTGCCACACATCTCAAACCCACCAGGGGCTGCTTTGTGAATTCCAGCTCCTCTGTCTCCTTTGGATAGAGCAGGTGTCTGCAGAAACAGCCCCCAGCTTTGCAGCTCGATTGCCTTAAATAAAGCTGATAAATCCATGAGGAGGGCAGACTGCTAAGTACTTATTTACCAACCTCTCTGCTGATTGAATTAACAGCAAGCCCAAGATGTCATAAACAACACTAAGTCAGTCTACATAGCGTTACATTTTGCAATAAGCAGAGCAGTGACATAATAAAATAGCAAAATAACATTTTACTTGCTTGGAATGCAGAACAGTGACTTCCATATTTCTCTTCCTATGAAATAAAATTTAAGGGAAAAAAAAAAAAAGAAACACTTTAAAATATTTCAGAGATGTTCAAAGATACTAGGAAGTAAATAAATTCTTCCGAACATTTGGTTTTATAGAGCTCAATCATCTACAAGTACAACATATGTAAGATGTAAAGCAATAATTAAGCTTTCTGATGTAGCTTACCATTTCCCAAACGTTCCTTAAATATACCATTAAAAATTTCCTCAGACATAACCACCACAAAACCCCAGTAATCACATGGATAGTATTTCACATGCTCCATGAACCTGCTGTCATTAGTGCTGATCTTTCAGGAAGAACCAACAATTTTTATTTCACCCCTCACTATACCTGTTGGACAACATCTCCCTGGGAAAGAACTTTTGTCTTTGAAAAATGTAGCCATTTATTTTAACTTCATAGGTGGAAGCAGCACCCATATTGAGTTTTACTTAAAAAAACAAGTGATTATTTCTCTCTTAATAACTTCCTGTTTGACTTCTCTAAAATGTGTTAAAGATTTAAATTCCTGCTTTCCCCTATCCTCTTCCTATTTCCTGTCCTTATAACGATGAACTAGGAGTGTTTAACCTGTACAGTAGAATCAAATTTAGGAATGCATATTCTCCAGGCTTTGCAATAATTCTGTGATGAGCTGGCTGATGTACAAACAGCAAGACTTGTGCCTGTGCATTTGCTGGTGTGTGGGAGGCAACTGCCCCAATCTTTGACTGAATATTACTGTGGTAATTTGAGAACTCTTCTGAAATAAACTGTAAACATTTAACTGAAACAAATTCACCTGCTAAGCTGAGAGAAATATACTTTAGAAATACCTCCAAAATGCTTTTTCTACATCAGATTTTTGTCATGTGTATCTCTTCTGACCATAGAGAGGAACCATCACCCACAACAAAATAAGTAGGATGTTTTGTTTCTGCATGTAGCTTTCTCCAAGACTTTGTCATTCAGATTCATGTCTGACATCTTATAGTTCCTGACAGGGCCAGCAATTATTTCTGGAGTCAGGTGATTACTTTCCAATTCTATGTCTTTATATCAAGCTGATGACCAAAAATATCTTCTTGAAATTGTCTTCTTGAAATTAATCTTTGCACTAATTATATAATTTCATTATTACCTTTCCCTCATAGGAGACATCAATTCTTTAAAGGCAGCTTCAGTTTCCTGGATTAGAATGGCCTGAATTGCTCTTTGGTTATTTAATGTAACCATCTCTAAAGTTTGCAATTCTTTGGCAAATGGAATTTTGTTTCTGAAGCTGTTAGCTGTACTGGGGAAGACATCAAATGTGGAAACAGCAATAACTTCCCCCTTAAATATTTTCCTCTGCATAAGTAGATCCAGGTCATATAATCACTTTTTAAATTAAATACAGCATCATTTATGTATTCTGGTTCCTTTCATCAATGAAGTGGCTATTTTTGTCCTAAGTAGCTTTACCAGTAGTTTATGATATAAAAGGAATATTATTTTTCCCCTGAAGAGATAAAAAAGAAATTTAATAAAACAAAACAAAAATGCCTAAGGACTTTTTTTCAATTCCCTTCTATTGTGAAGTAGTTTTATATCAGCTGCTGGTTCTGAAACCCACTTCATATTTTGGGAGGTTAAAATCAAACTGTTTGACAATGTTATATATAACTGGAATTAATTTTCTATCACATAGCCAAAAATACTACAAATACCAAGATATTTGGCAGTGACCATAAAAGTACTTTTTTCTTTTTTTAGTGGGTTCATCTTTTTTATTCACACATGATTCCCCTAATAAAAATTCTGACTATAAAAAAACAGGGAGTTTTGGGTTTTAGTTATTTTATATAGAATTGTTGATAAGCAGTGTCTATGATCACTCTTATTTTCTTTTTTCCCCCCATCATAGATGGAAATTACCCCACATCCCACATCCTTTGCAGAAGAGTGTGATTGTGAAGTAAATTGCTTTATGTTGCAGTACAGTATTTTGGAGAACTGGTGAGAGGCACAGCTGCTGCACAGTTAGTGCAGTTGATCCTCAAAACCCTTCCAGGAGAGATGCCATGCAGCAAACTGAGGGAAAAGGAAGAAAGTAATTGTAGCAGGTGATGAATTATTTTCTTTTGAGTTATCACTGCCTAGAGTGGGGCAGATGAAAACTGCAGTAGGAGGAGAGCTGGAGCAGGATATATTGTCCACAGCAGCCTACAGGAGATGGCAGAGATTGGTCCTGCACAACATCCAGGAACTTATGAAGAGATGGGAAGGTCTTGGACTAAAAATGTCAAGAATAGGACAACACTGGGATCTGTACCCACCTGCCAAGTAAACAGCAGCAGAACCAAAAAATTCCTTGGCTGTGGCATGCAAGAACTGCTCAGTCTTGCCCACTGCAGCTTTGCTTTTCTCGTTGTAGGTGGTGAGTAAATTTAATGTCCTGAAGCTGCTGTAGTTAATTGAGGCTCTGTGTGGGAGTCAGCAGGAGCAAGCACCTTCCCACAGCGTGGAGATCTCCTTTCCCTTTGGAGCTGAGCTGAGTGGGCCGGGGGCACTCCTCTGCTAACAGGCATGACAGGCACGTTCCATGCGGGAAAGGTCCATATTTAGATAACTCTGGCACCAGGAACTCCTGGAGAGGATGAAATGCCCTGCTGGGAGGAAGAGAAAGGAAGGAAGGGTGGGAGGAAGGGTGGAAGGGTGGCAAGGAGGAAGGAAGGAAGG
>VWZP01006044.1:150715-289033 GCA_013396995.1 Dicaeum eximium
GAAGGGAAGGGAAGGGAAGGGAAGGGAAGGGAAGGGAAGGGAAGGGAAGGGAAGGGAAGAGCTGAATTAATCATGCAGGAAGAGAAGAAAACAGGAAGGAAAGTTTTGTACTGGAAATGCTAAAAAGGACCTTACAAGAGCAGGGTGACTCCTTGCAATGGTGTGTACACAATCCTTGCAACCACACAGTCAACTAAAACAAATCAGTGCTATCAGTCTCCCAAGTAAAAGCAATTAATTAGAAGTGTAAGTCAGTACAGTCACAATCAGAGTACTTCTTTCCCTGTAAAAGTGTGGGGTTTTTTTCTTATTTAGAGAAGAAAACTATGAATAATTTCGTCAATTCAGCTTCATGTTTGATCATCAAATATTCCATGCATTCACCCTCAGCTGGCAGGAATCTTAAGAAATCTGCAAGACACTAATCCCAGCTAGGAGCACTTTTGTCTTTTTCAAAGATTCCCAAAGAGAACAAAATACTACTTCAGGTTATGATGGGAAACTTGAACCTATCAAGTGCTAGTTAATACATGTGCTAGTGCAAACTGTGCCTCCACTACTGCTGATGCATTGTACAACTCTGCAATATGACCTTTTTTAAACGAGAAGCTCTTGGCCACAGATTTGGAGCTGCTGGCACAATAAAGAGATGGATTCTCTCATTTCTGATGAATAGACTGGGACTATGTACACATGTGCCAAGCTAAAGACATATGTAAAGAACATAAAGACTCCTATAGAAGTATTTATTCTTCATCTTTGATTTGGATTTATCATTAGACAACAAACCTGCACAGTGAGAAGGCATCACTGTATCTTGTTCTTGGTTGATAGCTCCTGCCTTTTGTTAATTGTCTCATACCAAATTGCCACCTACTGCCTCAGCATTATTGAATAAAGCTATTCATGTAATGCTAATAAAAATGCA
This sequence comes from Dicaeum eximium, assembly GCA_013396995.1. NCBI lineage: Eukaryota > Metazoa > Chordata > Aves > Passeriformes > Dicaeidae > Dicaeum > Dicaeum eximium. The sequence goes on from VWZP01006044.1 coordinate 151,644, forward strand.
TTTATAGGCCCTGGGATTGGTCTGAAAACAGTACATGAAGAACAAAATAAATGAACAAAAGCCAACATCTTCAGGAAATTAATCACAAAGAACAATTGAGTCAGTTGCTGGCAAATGGATTTAAGTAAAAGCCAGGAGGAAAGGCTAATCTAATGCTTAAGAGAGTGATCTGTGATTTTACTTCTACCTCTGCCAAAGGTGTCCTGTCTGCCCTCATTTGACCACAAACAATTTAATTTCTCTGTCTTCAGACGGTAAAATGGGGGTGATGTTCTGTCTTTTCCCATTTTCAGTTTCCTTGATGTTATATCTTGCTTTAATCTGGTTTTGCTTGAGGTTTTTAGGTGCAATGTAAGCAAGCAAACCTGCCCATGTGCTCTACATTGGTGAGACAGATCTGATGTGTTTGGAGCACAGTTTGGTTGTGTTCTCTGCCCTGCCCACATCCATGTACCAAGCACTGGAGACAATGTCCAAGTTCCAAAGTCATTACACAAGGACGAGAGAAAGGATCCCATTCTGGCTCATACATTACTGAGAAATCTGTATAAAAAGAGACGTTCTTTAAAAATAAGATTTTCAAGGTATTTTAACTGTGTAACTTCTGAGTTACATTATATTCCCTATAATATTTAAAATATAAATAAAAATGCCTTTTTTAAAATTTATATTATAAAGCGTAAAATTCTTTACTATGTATTTTAAATATGGGTCAATTAAGGGCCTTTGCAAATCCTGTAATAATATTGTCAAGGAGAATGCTCATCTGCTGAACTCTTTTCTCTGCTCTTTTTACTCACTCAATTATATTAAGTAATTTGTGTTCTTGATATTTATTTCCTTCCAAGACACTTAAAAAAATCTTCCAAGCTAAGGGAAGGGAAGTTTCAGGGAAGTTTCAGGGAAGTTTCAGGGAAGTTTCNATTCCTACAGGCCAGTAGTAATTCAGGTACTTGATGTTTTCACCTGAAATGAATCTTAGTGTTTCTACTTTTAAAATGCCTGGTTGAAGTGAGAAAGTTCCTCCAAGTGGTTTTATTTGTCAGAAACCACTAAGTTTCAAAGTCAAGACCTCCATGAGACTGCAATTTCTAACAAGTTTATTTGTTTGGTCAAAATTTGAACCCCATAAGTTTACATGCAGCTTGTATGTCTTTGCACTGTGTTTTTCTGTATATCATATGTAAGATATATAACTATATGTATGAGAGCCATAATATTCTGAAGCTTTTCCTTTCTATTATTTTTCTTGTGGTGTTTCTTCTGATTTATGACAAATCCACAGTTATTTCCTGAATTAACACATTATTTGACTTTCCTCTGAAATAAAATTGGAGCAGGGGAAAGGCCAGTTCTTTCTGAGCTCTGTAAAGGCTGATTTCATCTACCTTACTCTTCATTCACCGTGGTGGGTCCGCCTTGGTTGGGCACCATGTACCTACCAAGCCACTTTATTACCCCCCTCCTCAGCAAAAACAATCTCATGGGCCAAGATAAAGGCATTTTAATGAAGCAAAAGCAAAGGCCATGCATGGAAGCAAAGAAAAACAAAACATTTGTTCTCTACTTCCCATCAGCAAGAAAAGCCCAGCCACTTCCTGGGAAGCAGGGCTTCAACACTAATTGTAATTTCTTCAGAAGAAAAAACACAGTAATGAGTTCCACCCTTTGCCTCCTTTCTCTTAGGTTTTATTGCTCAGCAGACAGCATATGGTATGGGATATCCTTTGGGTCAGAGGTCCTGGCTGTGTCCCTGCCCAAGATCTTTCCCATCCCCAGCCAACCAGGTGAAGGGAGAAATTTTGGAGAGAGAGCACAGGTGCTGTGCCAGCTCTGCTCAGCAGGAGCCAAAGCACTGCTGTGACATCAACACCTCTGCAGCCACCAGTGCCCAGCACAGCACTGGGGGGGTTGCCATGGGGAAAGTTAACTCCACCTCAGCCAGGCCTAAGATATTTAGTTGTAGTTATCCTAAACCAGAGAGTAAAGGGGGCTATGAGGCAGATGTATTCTGTTTGAAAACATTGCACTACAAGAAGTTCTAAAAATAAACAAGTTTATTCCCTTGCTAGGGTGGTCTAACATACAGCTTTAATTAAAAGGCAATTCAGAGAATTTTTTACTCTGTTTTCTTAAGGAAACCAGACCTACTCTCTTTTTCCATCAGTTCCTATCAGCTTCTGATCTCCTTGTCCAATTTCTGTCAAATACAACCAGAGAAAGCGGCCTCTAACATGCTGTATTCCTACATATCCAGTGAAAATAAACTGGTGTGGAGAGGAGACTCAAATTCACACTTCTCCTGAGGAAAGCCTTGGCTGTACTTCAGCTTTGCTCCACTCCGTATGGAACCCATCTGAAAGGAAGAAAATAAGAATTCCCATTTTGAGGAAAAGCTTATCAGACACAGAGAAAACCCAAAATGAAAGGAAATCAGGTCTTGCAAAACTTCAGAGCTAATTATTAAAACAATGTCTGTCTTTCAGAGTCAACCTTGCCAAAAAAACCCAGGGTGACATATTTTATCCAGTGAATGCATCCAGGAGACTCAACATTCATTAGGAAGCAGTACAAACCATTAGTGGAACTAAGTAATTTCTCCAAAGGACACAGACTGCTGAATATTGTGCTATTTCCTTGTACATTATCCTTGCAAATAGCAAAGCTAGAAAATACTGCAGTAAATTAATCTGCTATTGTGGTGCCAACACAAAAAGCCTTCCTTACTCACCAAGAGGCAGCTTAAGACAAATGTTTTTTTTCTGGGCCACCTGGAAACTGAAGAGGACAGTGGAGATCAGAGGTGTTTAAGAGCACATCTAATTAATCAGCAGACTATTAATCACAGCTTCAAACCAAAAGGAAAATTTACTCTTATTTAATCTCCTAATTTCTGTTCATCTTTGAATTAGAAATGTTGATGGAGAAACAGTCACAAGAGTAATCTGTGGAAAACCTCATGCATGAGTGCTCTGACCAAGCAGGTTTAACTGGGCAGCCTGAGGCAACAAAAACAGAATAGTTTTCTAAAAATAGGAGACATTTAGATGCATTCTTTCACCTCTGCACTCACTTGCCATGGGGAAGATCCCGTTGTTCCACACGGATGCCCCTCAAAGCCCCTCAGCCCCTTGGCTCCACAGTTCCTGTGTGTGTGTGAGCCCACATGGGTGGCCACGTGCAGCCAGCTCTGTCCCCTGCTGGGAGTGGCTTTTGCCATGTCCTGCTTTCCACAGCCACCTCTCCTCACATATTCACATGGACCCACACATGTGCTATCCCAAGTTCTGGGAATGGCATCTATGCCCTGTGTAAGTAAGTAGGAATGCCATCTATGCCCTGGTTGAAGTAAGAAAGCTCCTCCAAGTGCTTTTATTTGTCAGAAACCACTAAGTTTCAAAGTCAAGACCTCCATGAGACTGCAATTTCTAACAAGTTTATTTGTTTGGTCAAAACTTGAACAGTCCACCAGTCCAAAACTTTTACAGTCCAGAACTTTACACAGTCCACCCAGGACGTGGACTGTGTAAAAGTGGCATTTCCAGAAGAATGACCCATGGACCCCCAGTACCAAGAAGACCGGGGTGGAGCAGGGACAGTGGGACATCACAGGAATCCTCATGGTGGGGAAATTTATCTACTTAATCTCTCTCTCGCTCTCACTCTCTCTTCCTCCCTCTTCCCCCCATTTCTTTCTATCTGTCTACCTTACGTTTACTGTTAAATAAAATTTGTACTATTTAATTTGGCATATTGTCTCATTTGCACTTTAATTTCGGCACGGGCATCTCTTATAATCGGATCGTAACACTTGGTTGACTTTCATCTATTGTTCCATTTCTTTGAAACAAAAGTTGTTTCATGGGATAACTTTTAAAGGGTCTTGACACTTCTAGATTATTTTCACATGCTTAAAGGGCATAATTTTAATTTTCTACTATATGATATTTAATTAATTTTATACTCCTTTTATTAAAATCTTTTGCTTCCTTCTTTATTTAAAATCCAAACCAAAGTACACTCTACTTTTACACCCCTTTGGAAGTCATTAATTTCTTTTTTCTTATCTTACCCCTATTATTTCTTAGAAATATATGAGAAATCATATGAGAATCATATGAGAAAATCATGTGATAGGGTTACACCAGAGGTAGATAAGGACAACTGCCTGGATTTGTTCAAAGTATTTGACATTGCCCCACATCCCCACATGACATTCTTGTCTCTAAGGTGGAGACACACATGGAGTACCCAGTGGATTAGGGATTGGTGGATGGTTTCACTCAAAGAGGTGCTGTCAACATGTCAATGTCCAAGTGGAGACCAGTGACAAGCGGTGTTCCTTGGGGATCGGTGTTGGGATATGGTCAGTGGGATCAACTGTACCCTCAGCAAGTTTGCTGGTAACACTAAATTTGTGCTGCAGTCAACTCCAGAGGGAAGGGATGCCATCCACAGGGACCTTGACAGGCTTCAGAGGTGGGGCTGTGTGAACCTCATGGAGAGTTCAGCAAAGCCAGAAACTGCATCCAGCTCTGAGGATATGGAACTGGAGCTAGTCCAGAGGAGAGTCCTGAAGATGATCCAAGGACTGGAGCATTTCCCTCATGGTACCAGGCTGAAAGAGTTTGGGTTGTTTAGCCTGAAAAAGAGATGGCTCTGGAGAGACCTTATAGCACTTTCCAGTACCTGAAGGAGCCACAGGACAGCTGGAGAGGGACACTGGGCAGGTAGGTGTCGTGGTGGAACAAGGGGAAATGTCCTTAAGATGAAAGGTGGGATTCGAATACATATTAGGCAGAAATTTCTTACTATGAGGGTGATGAGGCACTGAAACAGGTTTTTGCCTCATCCCTGGAGTGTCCAAGGCTGGATGTGGCTTTGAGCAACCTGGTCTAATGGAATGGGTCCCTGTCCATGGCAGGAGGGTTGGAACAAGATGAGCTTTAAAGTCTTTTTCAACTCAAATCATTCTATGATCCTTTAACACAGATGATCAGGGCAGAGGGCTTGGACTCATCCTGCAGGGATATCCTGGGCTGCAATAATCCATCTCTGCCTGACAATAGGAGTGTCCAGTTTTCTCTCCCTTGGTCCTTTGGCCTGAGTCAGAGCACAAGCACAATCTCTCGTTCCTGATATGAAGATGTGGTTATGATCTACGTGTTAGGAAAGCCTCTGTCTCTATGTTCTTGTCACCTGTGTGTCAGGGGTGACATACTGCCCTTCTTGCTTTCTGAAACCTTTGTTTTGGATGTCTCACTCATAATAATCCTCAGTCTTGGCAAGATTCCCTTTTTTTCCATCTCTCTTTTATTTCCTGGTTCTTAGGATTTTTTGGTGAAGGTAGATTTTTTTTTCCTTAGAAATTACTGGGAAAATTTTTATACCCTTAGTGTGTTGTGGTTCTTGATGCTGGCATTTCACAAAAATATATTCAAGTAGTCATGACACATAAAGTAGAGTAACAGTTATGCTGATGTATCATATTACTACGCAAAATAAAACTATGTGGTTGTTGAAGTTAGCATACTCAAAGTGAGATATCAAGAGGGAATCATGTAAAAAAGGGACATATATTCTTTTTCTTTCAGCTGCTGTTATGCAGAAACAAAGTTATCAGTACTGAATTGGTGAAAGAACCTTCCCATAAATATCTTCTGAGCAGAGAGGCTGAAAAACTCTCCTAATGGAAGAGAAAACAAAACCAAAAAGAACCAAAACAACACCAAAAAACCCCAAAACCCTTATGTGTTGAGCAAGTAAGATGGAAATGAACTCAAAATGTAGATACAGTTAATCCCAGAGAACATTAGACACAATCAAGAAGGATAATATTATAATCAAAAGTGTAAAGAGCAGCACTCAAATCAAGCAATATTAAAACACTCCAATATCCAGAGTCAAAGTGCATTAATAAACCATTACAAAAATGTAGGCAAGAATACTTTCTGTGCTGAGACTGAACAAGAAGTGGAATTTATCAGAAATACCCTTTTCCAGTAAGCAGTGAATGACTTCACCAGGCAGATGTCTTCTAATTTCAAGACTTAAGGTTATAGCCAATTCTGTTCTCAACACTCATAAAATCACTGAATTCTGCCAGGGGATGTTCAAATCAAAGTCTTCTTGTCTGTAAGATGAAGACAAGCTGGGAAATTCAGATTCACTGCTAAATTAATCCAGCCTCCAGTTGTGCTGTGGTCCTGAGAAACTGCCATTAATATCTTTTCCAATGAAAAGAATCAGTATGAGCTAGGTTGAAATCAGTGAATCCTTCCCTTTGGCTTATTTCTGTTCATTGCAGGAAGCTGGAGTTTTTACAGCCTATTAAATGGCAGCAGATGCTGCAGAAACACATGCAGACATATACAGACACATATACACACAGATTTTAAGAGAGAGACACAGAACTTCCAATTCTTTATCAATTTTGAATTCTTTTTGAAGGTAATTATATGTCATATGAATAAAGTAAGCATTTAACAGCAACAAAATGAGAAAGAGAGTTGAATTAATCCATTTGCCAGCAATAACACTGAACTTGGAGAAAATGTTTAGAACATCCAAGTGAGATAAGGTCAGTAGGCCAAGCCACAAATTGCAAATTTCTGACACATCTTCAGCATGTTTTATAAGGTAGCCTTTGTGCAGTTTGATAACAAATGTGCTCATTATCAGGAAGAGATAAGCAGCAGTTGCCTGGTAAAGGTTGAAATGTTGAGGTTCAGAAGGCTTCTGCTGCAAACCCTTTTTAACCTTTTACTGCATACTTGGAAAAGCTTCTACCAATGCAGAACATTTTCAAAGGATGAGAATTGTAGCAAAGTCAAGAACTGCTTCACCAGTGAGTAAATCACTCTAGAAAAATGATGCATCCGAATGAGACTTGCTCTAAGAGACTGAATAATAAACCTATCTCATTGTCAAAGGATTGTTTTGGCTCATCATTGGAACCAAGACAGGCCAACAGCAAAGGTGTCTGTCACTGGCAGTTGTTGAAGAGCTGACAACTCAAGCCAAAGAAATGTAGAGAAACTTTAATTTATTTGCCTGACCTCTGCAAAAAGAAAATCTATCTAAATAAAGTGTTTCCTTGTGCCTTTGTTTAAATAATGTCATTGTATGAAAATAATCTCAGAATAATTACAAATCCTATGAGCATTTGTGGGAAATAAAACAAATATGGGTGGGGAGAGTGAGAAATCAACTGTTTTGTTGTCTTCCCCTGCAAATGCCTGGCTGCTGGCAGTACTTTGAATTCAGAGAGAAGTTGGTAAGTGGAAGCCTCTTCTCATCCACCTGGGAGAAACCATTTCTGTCTGAAGAACCCTTGGGTGTAATCTTTCTTCATTTTCTGGGCTACCTCGATGCAAGCTGTCTCTGCTGCCATGGCCAGTCTGCAGGGGTTTAACCACAGAATATATTACAGTATAAATCTGTTTTGGTACTCATATATTCAAATGCTCTCACATTTTAAAGCAAGACTTGACAAGGATTTTTATTTCACCAGGCTGTAGTCATGTTAGCTTTTAGGAAAAGCACTTTTCACTGTGCTACAATCATTACAGAAACTGTCTGGCATTTGTTTTATGTTCTTTTGAAAATGGTAAGACATCTATCTGTAAGTGGTTAGGCTTGATGGAGGAAACCCAGAGTGAAATTATTTGGCCTTTAATAGTCAGGAGAGCTGATAATTTCCTGCAGTAGTTTTCCTTTTTTATTTTGCAGCAAGGCCCAGGTCTCAAAGTAATCAAAGATGTGCATAATCAGAATTGCTTGGCACAGTCCTGTTTACTCTCACTCATGTTATCAGGGATCCAATTTGAAAGCCAAAATTTGAAAAGTCACACAAGTTTCTCCAGAAGTGTGGACAAACATGCTTAAATTTAAGCATGTTTAAGAAGATGTTTTGATTTATACTTGAGCTTGTTATTATTCTGCAAAAGCTTTAGTTCTACATACTTTTATTATTATTTTATTATTACTGCCACTTTTTTTTTTTTTTTTTTTAAATCAGCTTCTAAGGACCAAGTTATGAAATATGTTAGTTAAAAAGTCATTTCTGGCAACTACTGATAGTTGGATGTCTGCTGTTGATAGTAGGAGATATTGAATACCTTTCTAGAACTGTTGTTTTCAACATCTTTAGAAGCATTTTTAGAAATAATAGTAATAGTAAAGGCTATTTTAACGTTACAACAGCATTTTGACTCATGATGTTTCACATCAGCCACAACAAGACTAAAAGGGAAACACTCTTAATTCAGATAGATATTTTGAGGAGAATCACTCCATACCAGACATGTCAACTTTTACCACACTTATTAAATCCATTGCTGATTAAATCCATTTAATCAATTTGCTGTGAGATTACATAGATTAGACTTTCCTTGGCTGGCAGTTACTGAATAGTCTGCTTAGGAACATTCTCCCTAACAGAAGAATTTAAATTCCATTAATAGCAATGGCAGCACTGTAGCTAAAAGAAAGTAGGTTTGTCTGATATTTTGTCTAAAATAGTCAGGATAATTGATGATGAGAGAGAGAGAAGGAGAGAGGGACAGACAGAGAACACCCATTATCTCAGTGATTGATATAGGCCTTTTTCTAATTACATCAGCCCTTTCCAGTGGAGACAGGTCATGGTACTTATAGATCTGCAGCTACAGGTTTAAGACTATTTGACAAATAACCATAATTTAAAATACAGTTATTGAAAAGATAAGATGGATGCTGTACAACTTTTCCTGCACATGTAGGACAGCAAAGGAAGAATGGGAACTTTTCCACAGTTGTGAATATGACAGAATTATCTTTAGAACTCTGTTTCACCAGCATTAGAGAGGGGGAGATTTTAGTATTTTATAGTTGAGAGGATTTCCCCAGAACTATGTGAGGTGATCACATGTGATCCAAATAATAAGAATGTAAAGATGAAACACATTTAACTCCTTAGTCTTTATTACAGGACATTGCTAGGCAAGGCAAGGCAAAGTTCCTAGGTACATGAGTTTACAGCAAGAGCTTCCCAAAGTGAATGCAGAACTACAGCAAGCCAAGCATTTCATCAGTGTCATCATGAGTGATGTAACAAATGAAAATCTGTAACCTTTTAAAGGGTGGAGACTGATATACAAAAATGTTATGACCTCTTATATTTCATATTTCTGTATTCAGGAACTTTGAATAAAAAGGATCTCTCAAAAATTTCCATACTAAAGCTCTTAAAAAAATCTGTCCAGTTATAAAATAAAAACAGTTTTCTTTCCTTATAACTATTATATAAATAAAAAACTCAGTTAATTTATCTTATAAACTGATGAACATGCATAAATCTGGTTCTAACCTGTGACAGCCCACGGACTGAATACTGGATGAAAGGACAACATGGTCAGCAAGAGAGTCACATGTCCCACTAACAGCATTTACTGGCACTCAGCTGAGGTAGGTTTTCCACTTTGAACCTCACTTTTCAAGATAGGTGTGAATTAGTTTGGGGGAGCAAAGGAGTGTTAATCATTCCCAACCAGGAAAGATGGAAATAGATGGAGCTCTTTGACTTAAGGGAAAGAAGACTGGACAGAGACTGTGTAAACACACTCAAAATGTCTGCTGCTACAGAAGGAAGAAAAATCCTTGTTTATGTGCCTATGGCAAATAAAAAATCTGAGGTTAAATTGAAGAAGGGGTGATTCAGGAATATACACGGGGGAAGCTTTTAAGAGGAAGTACAAAATGCTGAAACAAACTCCCTGAGGTTACTGTGGAGTTCTCCTTACACATCTCAAAGAACAAGTTAAACAGCATCTGTCAGGAATGGCACTCATAGGGTTCATCCTGCCCTAGGGAACAAGTAGGAATTTTACAAAGTGTTGAGTTCCTTCCTAGCTTAATTTTATGACTAAAATAAGCAAGCAAAATACTTGCTAGAATAAGATTATTTAGGTTTGAAATTCATGAGCAAAAATTCAAATGATAATAGATATTATTTAAGTTCCTTGACAAAAATTCTCAGAGATTTCACAGAAACCTGTTGTGTTGCTGCTGTGAACTATGTTTAAAGATGATAAAAACATCAAACACAGTAGATACAAAAAGGTCATATTCTTGCTGTGAATTTCTGGTTACAAATCCATATGCAATCCTTAAATCTGAATGTTTTGGTTTTCAAAAAGAGCTACCAATATAAATGTTGTTTAAAATAAACAAATTTATTATTTGTTTGTTTGTTTGGAGGAAAAAAAAATACTCAGTAATTTTCACTTCTTCTTAATTCCTTTTCCCTTTTGTCTTCAAGTAACATGTGTGTATTTATTATAGCTTGGATAATTTGGGTTTATTTTGTCCATGTATTTTTGTTAAGGAATTGAAAAATGTAAATGAAGATCCTGAAAACTTTTCCCAAAAGCTAAGAAGTATTTCTCATGGAAGTATTTCCTGGCTGTAATAGTTCTTATTCCCATATAGAATCGAAAAATAGATTTTTCTATTTTTCCTTGGATGGTTTCCTTGGATTAGAAGGTACCTCAAACATCTTCTAGTTGAACCTACCCTGCTGTGTACAGGGACACCTTCCACTAGACCAAGTTGCTCAGAGCCCCATCCAACCTGTTCTTGAACAGTTCCAGGGATGGGATCCACAACTCCTCTGGGAAACTTATTCTAGTGCCTTAATTCTTTGAGAATAAAAAAATTTCATCCTAATATCTTAACTAAACCTGCCCTCTTTCAGTTTGAAGCCATTCCTCCTTGTTCTTGTAGTTTTTCCCCACCTTTCTGGTAGGTTCCTTTAGCTATTGAAAGGCCATGACTGGGTTACCCCAAAGTCTTCTCTTTCTGACAATCCTTGACAATCCCCAAAGTCTTCTCTTTCTGACAATCTCTTTCTGACAATTGTTCTGGCTGAACAATCCCAATTCTCTCAGCCTTTCCTCAAAGAGGAGTTGCTCTCTCCCCCAATCATCTTCATGGACTGTCCCCCTGATTTTTCAGCCTTCTGATCTTTTCATTTCTGTGATGGAGTTTCTCACACTGGTTTATTTAAACACAGCACATATTTTGCTGTCTTTTTGTTTTTCATTCCTTTCTCCTGGGTGGAGAAGGTTTGATGGACCTTTTCCTTTACCAGTGTGGTTGGAGAGGTGGTAACCTCATCCTCCAATCCACAGTCGTTCCCAAAACTCTATATAAACACAAAGTGTAAAAATAAACTTGTTCTTTCCTGCCCTAGAGAAGAACAGTGTCTATGTTGTTTTTGTCGTGGTCTAGAGCAACAATGGACCTCCTCTGGATTCACTCCAGCAGGTCCCTGTCCTCCATGGGAAGGTGCTGGGGACCCCAGGGCATTCAGACATTCTGCTGCGTTGTGCTTCACACAATGTAAAAGATCCTGCAACAATCCACAGTTCAGAGTCACTTTCTGAAATAAAAGGAATAAATATGTCTTTTCCATGCTATGACTTTAGCTTTCACTATACCTGAATGTGAGCATGGTATAAAACCCAGGGTCAGATTTACTGGCCTGACTTCCATCTTAAACTTCAGTTTCAAAACAGACCATGGACACTACTAAGATCAATCCACGGGATGAAACTTAGTGGCTTTTAAAGAGAGCTGGAGTATCTAACATTCAGGACACTGGGGAAGGCTCAAGGAAGACTGTACCCTTCTGGTGCCACAGCTGAAGGCTAAAAAAATACCCCAGAATTCTTTACACCAGAATCACACCTTGGTTGCTCGCTCCTCCCTGAGACAGCTCTGTTACTTTGCATTTCTCTCTGTGCCACACACATCCACAACACAAAGCAGTCATGAAAGTTTGGTCAGCTGGGTTTTTTCTTGCATCAGTGAACACATAGTGGAATTAATAAAGCTGATTAATCCAGCTCACAGACTGATAGTGCACAGCTGATTTTTATGTCACAGCCTGAAAGTGTCTTTATTTTGAAGATCTGGACAGATCCTCACACCTCAAGGCTGAAATGGCTCCTTTTTCTAATTAATCTTCACAAACAGGATAGTCTTCAAATTCCATCACTGATCTTTGGTGAATAGATTAGAACTGCACAGACCAGAAAGAAAAAAAAATGTTCTTATTTTGGTGAGACAAGCAAGCAGCCACCTTCCATAGAGAAATTGCCCACAAAACACCCCGCCCAATTTTGCTTTTGACATATATGCATATATGATAATGGACTCTTTCTGCCCATTCCAATTAATCGAGTCCAAATGCTCTGTTTGGGTCTAGGATCTATTTGCTATTTTTAAATCAGTTTAAACTTCTCAGTCTACACACAGAATGCTCATTAACACATTTTACTCTTGCTGGTAACTAGGAGCTGTCTAAAGATCTAAATTGTCCTGAAAAGGAATCTTCACAGTCCATCCTGCATCCTCTTGTTCCTATACTTTGCCTTTTCTCCTTCTAAGAAAAAAAAAAGGAAAAAGAAGATAACAGACAAACCAGACAAACCAGAATTTAGGAAGAAAACAAGTAATTAAACCAGTAGGAGATTTGTGGAATGGAAATGAACTGAAAAAAAAAAAATTAAATTGAAGCCAGAGCCATAGCAATTTGAATTTGCCTGCTTCAAATCATAGGACCTATGACGCACTCTATCATACAAAATAGATGGATTTTGGAAAAGCACAGGTTTTCTATGATGTCCGTTAATTTCACGGTTTGCTGTTATTTTGAACGTAGGATTAAATGTTCATAAAGAGGATAAATGAAGACTAAGAAGCATTGGTAAGAGGATAGCTTAAAAGTATCATCTTACTAATGAGAAAGCAGAATTATTTCGTTCAGGATCAAGAGCAGTGTGTGTGGGGGGAAAGATTAAAAGTCTGTTCTGTTCATGTGTTTGTTTTCCAAAGAAAATTATGTAAACATCATTATTTAAGTATTTAAAGCTTCTCAGGAAGAAAGATCTAAGCAGTATATTTTCAAAATAAAATCATGCATCCTTCCAATATTTAACTCTCACCTTGATGTATATCTCACTAGGTTCAAATGATTACCAACATTGATACAACTTGGAGCAAGTGCATGTTAAAACTAATGAAGCAGAAGTATTCAAACAAAGATGCTCTTTTTATTGGCCAAAAATGTTCATACAGTGGCTCTGTGCTTTTGAAATCTGGACTTTCCAACTGGCTCACACGATATTGCTTCTGAACCATTTCTGTCCTGTCATGACTCAGTGATGTCCTAAACAGGTATCAGAGCTTCCTGAGCAGGATCAGGGATGAATCCCTTCAGCCATAAGGAAATATGGACTTGAGTGTGAAATTCTAATGCTTGCAAATAAGAGCTATGCTGGTGGCAATTCCTAGCATTTTAGTGCATAATTTTAATCCATTTAAAAATCTTTCACAGCCTATCTTCCTCTATTAGACATGTGCCACACTTCACCCAGTTCCAAAGAGGATTATGAATATATAAATCAGTCCAAAGAATGCTATCCCAAACAGGGAGCTCTGCATTTTTTTATTCTATCCCTATGCACTTTGTCACACTGGGATTCACAGACTGCATTTCACTAAGAGGAAGCAATAAAACTTCTCCCAGATGCACTTATTTGCAACTTATTCTTGGAAAAAATACCAACCTTGACCCAAGACTGACCCTGAAACAGCCCAGGAAAGACAAAAAAAAAAAAGAAAAAAAGGCAAAAAATGAATGTTGGAGTTAAGACAAAGCTAATACTATCCAACTGACACAATGCATAACACACAAAATCACAATTCAAGAATTCAGACCAAGCTTTTGTGTCAGTTGTGACACATCTGTCATCTGCATTGAGACATTCAAAGGACCTGAATGAAACCCTTAAGCTGGTTTAGTTTTCACCTGTTTCACAGAATCACAGAACCACAGAATCACAAGTTTGGAAGAGACTTTCAAGATCATCGAGTCCAACCCAGCCCCAACACCTCAACTAAACCCTGGCACCCAGTGCCACATCCAGTCTTCTTTAAACACATCCAGGGATGGTGACTCCACCACCTCCCTGGGCAGAACATTCCAGAACTTTCAGTGCTCTTTAGAATAGGATAGACATTTAAAAACAAATTCACATCTTTAGGCAGCAAATTTCATTGCATCAATTCAGAATATTCATGAGAGGAGGTCTCAAGGGTTATAACCAACTTCAGTTTTGTCACTGTTTTATTCATGGAGCCCTGACAAAAAAGGGTGGTCCACATATATATGTGAACATGTATATACATCGGAAAAGGAAAAAACCCACAGCAGGTACTAACAGCTCAGATCCCTTTTTCTTATTTGATGTCAAAAATATGTGAATGTGAATGAACGCAGAGCAAAAAGTGATCCACAGACTTTTAGTTCTACCACTAAAGTAAGTCAGTTTAAGATAAATTTTCTTTGGTATTTTAGGTGGTTAGGTGTGATTTAGAATTGGGAAGCAAAGAAAATAAAAAATGAAGTTTGAGAAATTATGGTCTAGCCTGGAGTTTATATGAACACATTAAAAGAAAAGGAAATTGAACTTGGATTTGGGGATCATGGACTTGGCTTGCCCCAAGAGCAAACAACTGTCACCATCACTCAGGGAACTGTATCATTCTTTGATGTAGCAGAACCATTATTTTTCTCTGGCCAGCCTGCTTTAAGAAAAGGGAGCAGTATACAAAGCATTATTTTTCTATCATGTTCCTCAACAATGAAAAGCTTTGAAATTCTCAAAATAATTTGTCTTTGCTGCCTGTGGACTTTCTTTGGACTGATCCGTAACATCTCATTATAGACAAAAGATCAATTAGCTTTTAAAATTTATTTCCAATTGGTTTCTTTCAAAAAGAAGGGAAACCTGCTCTTGGTGATGGTGGGAGGAAGTAGAAGTCACACATCCACATATTCATTCCCAAAATGCCTAATATTTAAGGACTTTAATAAATAATAATGATTAAATGCAAAAGACACCTTCTCAGTAGAGGGCTTTAGTGTGAATATGAAGCCCATCTTCCAAAAAAGTCTATTTGACTACTCTTGAACAGAGATTTTGATGTTAATTTTATCTCTAAAAGGTACAAATTTCACTCTCTGTACTTGAAATTGGATACTTCAAAAATTACATGACAAAATAAGGAAATCGTTGGCAAAGGCAAAAAGAACAAGAAAAGCTGGCTCTGAAATGAATGTGGAATATTGGATTTTACCTAAAAAGTATCATATCAGGGTTCTCATGCAGTTATTCATCCATACTCATCTATAATTGAGAACACATTTAAATGAAGATGATTTAAATCATTATCAAGATGATTTGGAGCAGAGAGATCTATTCATTTAGATTCACCTGTTTGCTTAACTGGCTAATAAAATGTACTCTGAAAATAAATCATTAGACCCACGTTGTACTAAACTGTATTGTTTTCTCTCTTGAACCTTTTAAACAAAACTGGAAACAAGAACCTTACTACATTGCATCGTACAATTTACTTTTCAAATTGATGACTTCTGGAGAAATCACTATCTGATTTTTATTCATCTCATAACTCTTCCAATATTCCAAAATCTGAAAACCTAAAAAAAATCACTCAGTGATTTTGCTCCTTTTTCCATCAGAATAAGTATGTTACTCCTTAAAATCCATTGTATAACCAAAAGAAGGATGAGGAATGCAGCCTGGCAAGACACTACTTGTCCTCATTCCTTTCTTTTAAATTACTTTTGTGTGAAAGACAGAAATGACAACACAGAATAAAGAATTTCTCTTTTATTTACTGAATAGACACAACAATGTAACTTCAAAAGCATCTTTGGAAAAAGCTAAAATATTAGTTGACAAGAGGATTTGGATAAAGATTCTGATCTCATTTTTGCAAGAATAAATGTAAATTCAGCATCTTTGGTATACAGCAAATTATATCACAAAGTGGCCCCCAATTCTGCAGCAGCCATCTGTTGTTGAGAGACAAAACAGGCACAGGAATTTCTCAGTAGCTTCTCTAGGGTTCATTTTCAACAAAAACAGTTCCAACAGAAGCTGATTTTCAACACTTGGAACAAATCTTCATTCTGAGGTGAAAAGTATAGGTTAAAATGTTCATAAATAAAAGTGTATGTTTATGTACAGTTGCATAAGACTAGTTTATTATGGCTATATAAATGTATTTATATGATTGTTATAACTGCTGAGAGTTTCTCAACAGAGGACTGAAATAAAAATAGACAATGAGTTTCACAATATCATGTCAAACTTGATTTCTGCCTAGAGAAGTCCATGAAATTTCAAAGTAAAACTGAACAAGATCCAGGAGACATAAATTGTCAAAGGGCAATGGATCCACTCTCTTCTGGAGTAGTTTGTACCTTTATCAGTACTCCTATGGCATTTAGAGCTGTTCACCTGCCCAGAATTTCCTTTCTAATCTTTCTGTGCTCTTGGATCTCCATTTTCCCACTTATCCTTCACTCATTTAACAAAAAATCCAAAGCAAACCAAAGCAAAGCAAAGCAAACCAAACCAACCAACCAAACAAAAAAAACCCTAACAAATCAAAAAACCCTCAAGAAAGGTTAGAGGAACTCTTGTCCCAGTCATAAAATTTTAGACAGGGGATTAAAAAAAAAAAAACAAAAACAAGCCAAATCTTCAAAATACTTCTTGCACAAACAAGAAGAGAGAAAAGGTTTTCACCACTGCAAGAGTCCCCAACCTGTTCCAAAAGCTGGGCACAGCCTGGTCCCAGCTGGAGCATGTTCTCCCTGCAGGACTGCAACCCTGGGACAGAGGGACAGTGAGGAGGGAGGAGCAGCCCAGAACAGCTGGAAGGGACTAAGCACTGCTCCATCCTGTCTTTTCTAGGTTCTTCTGGGTTATTTCTAGTTCATGTCCATTTAGGTGAGGGAAAATGAGTCCTTTGTGCAGTAACAGAGAGGGGCTGAGTCACAGATGCTCTGAGTGCTGCTGTTTAGCAGCTGACACAGATGCATGCCTTGCTAAAGGGGGAGAGTTCACTTCCATGGATGCAATTAGTCATATTTCATGACCTGAATTATGCTTAGAATCATGATCATGTAGTGAAATATTCAGATTACACAAAAGATATGAGATCTGATTCTCTGCTAAGTTACTCTGCATTACTCTGGTAAGTATCTTCTAATTATCTCATATCTCTATGAAAGGAAAATGAGGTCCATACTTATGCATCCAGCTAGATTAGTTTACATTTTCTTAGATTAGGTGAAATTGTCTAATGCATATGTAAGAGCTACAAGTAGAGGACCACAGTAATACTAACATATTACTGCTAATAAATCCTCTTCTATACTTAAACAAATTAAGCTCTCATCAGCTGGTACATAATAGTTCCATTGTCATTGACTTAAAAATAAAATGACCTGATAGCAAGGAGACACTTTTGCTATTGCCATTATCCTCTTCTGAAAAATGTGAATTACTTGCAGGCAGCAGAGGGTTCCACTTGCAATTAAATTAGCACTAGTGGACATTTCACCCACATCCAGAGAGATCACTGGAGAGGGGAAAAAGACAGATTCTAATTTATCAAAAGCTACTAGTTCTTTGTGAAAGAGACAGGTTTAAGCTATTCTTATCCATTTTCTGAAACCCACAGGAGCTTGAAAATTATCTGATAATCTAACTGAATGATTTATAACTCCCTTTTGGCCCCGTGCAAGGATTTGCCCCCAACAATTAATCTTCCTGCATGTAATTGGAGTTAAAATTAAAACTACATTACTCTTCAATTCATTGGGATGCACTTGGCATGGACTTTTGTAACAGCTTCAGGTAACATAACCATTAACAATGGCAAATGATACCAAGTTTGGCTGGCCAAAAATGAAAATGAGGGAGGGAAAATTAACACAAATAACAACCTTTTATCAAGACATCAATACCTTCCAGCTGCTCATTTCTATGGTACCAAATTGCTGCAGTAGCAATTACCTGATATTGGTAAATGAAGCAATTCTTAAACCCCAGAGGTATAAAACACAATGTAATTCAAGAAAAGTCACTAGAAAAAGTAAATTTCTGGTCCTCGTTCGAACCTAAGGAAGAATCAATGAAACTTAAAATGGATTAGCAGAGAGACCCAGGCCTGTTCACAGGCCCCAGGGGACCCTTTTGGGTGCAGAAGAAAACAGCTTTTTTTGGCCAATGGCCTGGCTGCCCATTTGCAGGGAAGCACAAAGTATAAGTCTTTTCATGAAAGCCCTTCTGTATTTTGCAAACAAGATTTCACAAACCACCATAGCAGGGTTAACACTTGAAGCAGCACCTTCAAAAGGGAGACTGCTTTTCTTCCCATGGCAGTGTCTTGTGAGAAAACCCATCCCAAAGTTTCATTGATAAATTTTGTTGCTTAGCTTGTTGAGTATAATTTTCCTCATTTTCTTCCTCAGGAGGGTTTCTCAATTAGGATACCACAGACAGAATCTGTTGGCCAAATTATGGGCATTCAGTGCCACTTCAGATGCTATGAAATACATTCCTGGCACCTTGCTTCAGTTCCAGAAGAACACAGGTACCCTGGAGGAGTGTTATCAAAGCTAGTGGTCTCAGGCAGGTATTTTGTATACTTTGGCATAAATCAGTCTACAGACTGGAATTAAGGTCACTAATGTTCACATTTCAGCCATGTCAGCCAGAATACTTATGAAGATTATCCAGCAGGAAAATATTAGGTTGACTTTTTGGAGGGATGCTACTTCCAAAATAGACAAAAGCATTAGCATTGACTCCGAAATCTTACTTACCCCATTTTTCTTACCAGTCAAATGGAGTTAAACTCCCCCGTATTCTGCAGGATAAATTCCTTAATATCAGTGAGCTCCTGGGATATGTGAGAACAAGAATGAAGGTTCATGGCTGCTCCATAATGGTTTGGTGCAGGAAGATTGGGCTATTCCACTCAGTGTCAGATGGGGTAAGTGAATATCCTGTTACATTTGTGTAGCACGACACAACGTGGGGCAGAAATAGCAGCTGCAGGTCTGGAAGCTGCAGAGCCATTCCCTCTGTGGGCATCCACTGGGATCAGAAATGGTTTTTGTAGAAAACATAGGGGTGTCTGTCCAGAGCTGGGCTGGGTTTTGTAGACCAATGCTGAAAGCCCCATCTCCATCACTCAGAGGCAGAGCAGAGCATTCCTTGCAGCACTGGCACCAGGCTGTAGGTAACACACTCTTTTGGGGGGCTTTAATACGGTTTCTGCTGCTTTCATTGTTTGGCTTTGCAGTTTTATTAATCTTCCCCCCCACCCCANAGAAACTCCCTGAGGTTTCAGGTGTGCCATCACTTTTTTATTAGGCTATGCATTTCCAGTACAAAACACCATCCAGGAGGAGTAGACTACTAAATGAAGTATCTGTTGACATAACATCTTCTGTTTTATGCCAAGACAACACAAACTCCCACTGTGTAGTCTGAGCTACATCCAGGCCCTGAAGATTAGAAATTTAAGGTGTAAGAGTATCATGGATGAAGGACTTCAGCTTGACAATATAATTCCACATCAATTTTTGTCAATCTTCATACAGCTCAATTATCACCAGCAAGCACTCTATTTTTGAGAAGCATGAGAGGATTTACAGGCCCATAACAAAGGAAGCAGGATTCAATTTGGGAAATAAATAAGGGCACTATTAACAAAAATCCTCTTTGAGATTGGGACTCAGCTTTATGAACACAAAAGGCTAATCCTTAAAATACAGCCTTATGAATACTTTCTTACTAGTAACCTTGCTGTGGACAACAGTTCTCTCTCACAGAAGCTCTCACAAGTAAGAACAGCTCTCCTGTGTTCTCCAAAATAAGAGACACAAAAAATTAAAAGGCAGAAAAATTGCTCTTTTACCCAAAGAAATATGTTGCAGAAAGCTGAAGCGTGGCAGCAGTGGGAGCTCTTGCTGGTTTGCTGTGTATTATAATATGTACATTACCAACAAATAGTTTCTTTGTCAGGCCTGATGCCTTAAGTTTTAACTTTCGTATTTTTCAGATTATTACTGCCTTAGTGTGTAACTCTGACCTTCATATAAAGTGTTAGCAAGTTCTCTTCACAGCTTAGTTAGACAAAATAATCCTTTTCCAGCCTGAGAACCAAGGACACCATGGCAGTTTCAGGCCCAAAAAGTATAAAGAACAGCAGATTGAGGAGAGCAAACTGGGAGGATGTGACTTCATAACCTGAAGCTGTAATTGGACAATTAACCCCAATATGTAAATGGAACAAAACTTATAAAAGTGTGAAAACTCCTGACGTGCATCCATCTTGGGTCCATCTTGGGTGGAGCCATGATTGGGCTCTTGTGCTGCCCAAGGTGCATCCTTTGAAGGCCTTTTAATAAATCCCTACTTTATTCCTTTAACTCTGTCTGGCCTCTGTTCCAGGTCTCCTCTTTAGGCATCAGGACATTAATAAATTATGATTTATTTCATAAACATGAAATAATATCTCCTGCATCACAGGGCTAAGACACCCAGACCAAGCTCCCTTCCTTTGATTCAAGTGCTGTACATCTGTAATAAGAAGGAGACACATAGAGGTAAAAACATTACAAGCCGAGAAGGTAAAATAGACCAATATTCCTACTTCCTTTTAAGGGTGGAAAATAAGAAGAAGGCAAGTTTTCACAGTCAAGCCTGCAAAACAGATTTGTGCAAACTGTGTCCAGAGCAGTATATAAGTTATTTGTCAAAGGTCACACATGAAACTTCAGGCAGACTTAGCATTAAAGCTCATTTCTGTTGAAGATATTGTTTGGTCCCTTAAAGAGCACTGGAGTATTTTGGTTCCCTTTGTGTTCTGCCAGTTATCACCCAGGGAGAGGAAAGGAGTGGGTTGGCTTTGCTGAAATTCTGTTTTTTGGGGAGGGCAGTTCTACAAATGTCCATTGGAGGTCAGAAGACAACTCTTGATCCTCCAACACACCTGAAGGATGGTGATCCTTGTCAAATCCTGAATAGATTTCAAATTGGAAAAGCGCCTGAGGCAAATCAGATGTACCTTTGCTGGGAAGAGGAAATGAACTGAGGAAGGTTCTACCTCAATGTATTGCCATTTGGATGTTTTCCCCTTTCACTGCTCTAACAACAAAGGATTCTAGTAAAGCTTTACCAAATAAGGAAGACATATGACATAAGGGAATGAAAACTGCTCAAATTGTCAACACATTTTGTTTTGCTGCTCAGTGTAAATCTTTTCTTTGCAGATGCAGATGTTATTCATTATGTTGTAGATAAATTCAGAAATGTGGTTTACACTGATTTAGCATTGTACTTAATTGGTTTTAAATCTAATGCACTGCAATAAGCCTTAAGTGCTACTTTGCTGTGAAATTTAAAAGTGAACAGTACTGTAATTCTGCATTGGTAGGATTTCTCTGCAAGCAAATATACTTCAATTCAACAGCCTCTCACTGGGAATAAAACGACAAAAAATCCACTTAAAATGTAGCTTTCTTAATTGACCTCGGTTTTAAAAACTCACATTTGAGGACTGTGTTATTAGTGGGGTTAGGTCTGAGAGACAGATACAATGGCAAATCTCAAATCATGGCACTTAGCATTGAGCTTCTTATAATGCAAAAAAGCCTGAGCCTATCACCGAGTGACAGCTGGTGAGCCAGAGCAGAGCTTGTTCTGGAAGCACAGAGGAAAGCAGCACAAAATGCTGCTGGAGCTCTGCAAACCTCTATGCCACACCTGTAACTCCTGCTGCCTGCACCTGGACTGTGAGCATGGGGCCACTCTTCTCCCTAATAATAGACAGTCTTTAACTGGACTAGATAGAACCAGGTGACCTTTAAGGTCTTTTCCAACCCAAGCCATTCCTTTGATTCTCATTGAGAGCCGAGATGCTTTTTCAGGTTGGATTTATGTGATTTCACTTCTGAATCCAACCCCCAGAATACATTTTCCATGCACTTGAAATGTCAAGGATATTTATTTTAACTGCTATTTTTCAGAGAATAACTGTCCTGAAGATATGGCACATAGCTACCAAACATCCTTATACAGCAGCCCAAATATTAGTCTTCATCTCTCTTCCTGAAATTCTTTTTGCCTTTCATTTCCAGCCCAGATGTTGAGGACTTTGATAAATTGTGTTTTTAAATTAACCCGTCTGCATAATCTGCCTCCTAAATGAAAATTAGAACATTTTCTCCTTTTAAAGAAACATACTGTCTCCTCTATTTTCAAATTACTTCTTTTAAATGTCACTTTTCAAAAATCTTCAGCCAAATTCAAGTAAAATCTATTTTAAAACAAACACCTATATTTTTGTCTCTGTAAGTGATATATGCAATATGCTTTTTCATAATGCTCTTAATAACTTTTGACTGGTAACCATCAAGTGCTTCATTTTTCTTGTTCTCAAACTCAGGAGTCTGATCCTTAATAATAACATACATGTATGACTCTCTATTCCATCACCCCATTTTTCCTTGTAAATTATAAAAGCTTTCCAAAATAAGGCTAGGACATGAAGGGCGAAATACAACCTCATTTATTCATATTGTTAAAGAACAAACAAGTCAAGTGGCATTCTCTCTTTGAAGAGAGTTGTAAAAATTTTAGTAAGGATTTAAGGTAAGAACAACACAGACTAGAAATGGAACTTGACTGTTGTGGAAGGCACAGGAGCTTTGGCCACCCATGAAAATGCCAGACCTGCCCAGAACCTGGAGATGACTGTTCACAGAAGTACCTACAACAGTAAAGATGGGCATTTCTAACAAAAACATGCTGGATGCCTTGAAGTCAAACCAGCTGGAGAGAGTTTTATCTCAGTGCAGAGGCCTGGGATGTGAGGGGGGAAATGTGGATGTCCCAAACAATGACAGCTGGATGGCTGTGGTGTCACCCTGAGTTTCAGCCTTCTGATGTTTTAATTTCTATGATAAAGTTTCTCATGAGGTTTTCTGTAAACACGCAGATGTTTTGCTAACTGTCTCTTTGTTTTTCATTCCTTCTCCTGGGAGGAGAAAGGTTTGATGGACTCTTTTATTGACTAGTGTGGTTGGAGAGGTGGTGACCTCTCTCTCCAATCCACGGCCGTTCTGAAAACTCTATATAATGTGTGAATCAAAATAAAGTTTTCCTTCCTCGCCTTTTGCTGGCTGAAGTCGCTGTGTCTGCGTGTTCGTGTCGCACTCTGTAGTGACACTGTGGAGCCAACCAAGGTCTGCTGGTAAGAACATGCTCTTAGAAAGGACAGGTCTTGGGCTGGAAAAGGGAATAAGCATGTTTCCCAAACTCAGACAACCTTTTTACAGCAGTCACTTATGGGCAGAAGCTGCTTTTTAATTCATGGTGAATCAGGGAACTCCTAGAGTGAATTGATTTATAAAGACAGAGGGCACTTTTCTTTCCTCATTTTTTCTTTCCTGAGACTATCAGGCAACAGCATAACCTCTTATATTTAAATTCTAATTTTAATTTTCTTGTTTTGTTATTTGGTGTGTTAGGCTTTTGTGGGTTTCTTTGGGGAGTTTTTTGGTTTTTTTTTTTAGATAAATGTCATTATACATTTCAGGAAATAGACAGCAACTTGAAAACGGATTTTTGTTATAGTGACACAAAGTGGAAGAACTACCAATTTAAAAAATTCCTTGGACATCTTAGTAATTCTATTTACATGCAATCTTTAGAGGAAGTGAAGAATATCCTGTGACTTGCAAGAGAAGCTTATCTGTTAGTTTTCAGTAAATTTCCTGGCATCTTACAATGCTTCAGGGAAATAAAAAGCAAAAAATTGTCAAGTACAGCCTCCCAGCAGCACACTATTTGCTTTAGAGTAGTGCCAGCTCTGCAATATGAAGCAGCTTTTTTCAGCTAATTTTTTGTCAGTAGCAAACAAAAATACCTGGATATTCCCAGACACACACTGTGTACATCCCAGTCCTTTCCTGTCATCCTCAAATCTGATCTCACTTGCCAGTGGGCTCATCTCCATGTTCTCCAGTCTGCATTAACTCTGCCTCCCTCACTTTCCAGCATCATTCCAGCTGCAGCTATCAAAACACATTCAGTAGCAGCAAAATTCATCACAGTTAGTTACTGGAAACAGGGATTATTCAAGGACAAGAGGGGAAAACAGAGATTATGCAATTCAGGTCATGACTGTGAGTTAGTGAGGAAAACCTAATTAAGAGTGCTATTGACCACTGTTAGCATGCACTTTGAATAGATTATTGGTCATAAGTGTTACAAAAACATCTATGCTGATTAATGGCAAATATTAATAACAAACTCTACAATTACTGAAAATTAATTTCTTGTGAAAATTATAGACCTTTTCTAATTCTGCATTTCATGTGATATCCTAAAAAAAACAGGTATAAAATTTCAAGCTGGGGTTTCTAATGTTGCTTTCCAAAGTAATCCTAAGGGAATATTGACATCAGCAGTTCATTGGTACAAAATCAAGCAATGTAAGTAAAGGCACCAACCAGGGTATGTACCAATTTCTGCCACAGGCTTTTTCCATGACAGCATCCATGTCTATGCACACATCTTTGTGTCTTCTCTCTCTGCAAACTTTCCTGTGCTATCTTCATATCAGGCAGAAAACATCTGAGAAAAGAGAAAATATCTGAGAAAAGAGAAAACGCAGCCTTGATCTACCCTCAGGACACAATCTCAGGAAAATCCTGTTTCTTTAGTAATAGCAGCCCTATTTTCTTCATTCCCAGAGGAAATACTGATTAGTAGTACCTCCTGGGCAGGATGTTTCAGAGATGGTAACTTACTAAAAGTAGTTAGAGTACTTTACATGTCTGTTCTACAGAGCTCCAGTTCTGGCTTTTCTCAGTTTCAACACAGTGCTGCCTTGGCAAATTCAGCAAAACAGTAGAAACACCATATTTTATTTTTAATCTGATCTGATTTTTAGGACAACATTATTAAACTGAGTTGGGAAGTGGAATTATGCATATGATATGACAAAGCCTTCCAGTCTCCTCATGACATGAAGGTATATGTAGTTTGCTGGCTCTTGTGAGCACAAAAAGACAAAATTCCCCAGTGTTTGGTATCATGGAGGGGATTCATATCATGGTGTTTGAGTGTAATTGCTTGTCCCCTTTATTCTCTGTTGTGTCTGTGCAACAAAAAATGGGACATGTGAGACTGATCAGCCACAGTGCTGTAGGGTCTGCATGGGGAAATACAGACTTGAGCAGGTTCAAGGGTACCTTAGGGCATCCCTCTCTCTCAACACAACTGGCTCCCCCTCAGATTAGTCTAAGAGGTGCTCCTATATGAAGCCCATGTGTGTGTGTACCCTCAAGTCCCTCAAAATGTCTCATGTTTTGAACACACCAATGTTTTGCAGACCTAGTGCTTCAAAGAAAATCTTCCTAAGTTAAATCTTCCAGATCTCTGAATTACTATACTTAAGATGTAGAGGAATCTAAGAAATAGGTATCAAAATACATTTTTATTTATGGAGAATTCACACTAAGGTAGAAATTGGCTTTCCTAACGCCAATAGGATTTTGCTATTAGCTTCAATGGAATCAGGACTTAATGCTTGGACTTTAACTTAAACAACTTCTCAGCTGCTAATAGGTCTGAAATGCTGTCATCTGCATTTTTTATTCTTCAGGTCCATTTGAACAATGTGCGACAGATATGCTGAGTCCTCATCAAATCTGTTTAAAGAAACATATTGTTGCACTGATCATTTAAAATGATCAAAGTTTTTAGAAACAGGACACTGCAGCCAAGATTTACACCTCAGGAAAGTAGTTTTTATGGAGGTGTCCTAATGTTATTCAGATTTTCTGAAGATCTTGACATGTTTTCAAGTGCATATATATACAATATATATTTAATGTCATTTCTTGCATAACAATTCCAGCCACAGAACTTTTAATACTAATACACCTCTTACTAGTTCTTGATATAGAACAGAAATAGCTTACTAGAATTTTCTTACAAATTCATTAAAATGTGCTATGCATATTAATCACTTGGGCATGTTGATATGTTCTTTTTACTTGTTTTTGCAGTACAGTCTTTAGCACCTTCACTGCTATTACACAAAATCATAACAAGATGTTCTACACATTTCTGCCAACAGGCACCTTAAAGATGGCCCAGGTACAGTCTGAGAGATGAAAAGGTATTAGCAGAGAATAATGCAAAAATTTTTTAACTCAAACCTGATTATTAAAGGCTTTGATAAAAATAGAGGCCATAATACAGATGAGTAAAAAAATTATGTGTCTAATTTTTGTAACAGAAAATACTAAAGGGCAAATAATCATTCTCATTTCAGATTGTGTGCAGAAGAGTGAAAGTGAGACAGTTTTTAAAGAAAAACAGGGTGCAAAAGCAACAAAAATATTTGGAAAATCTACCTGAGCTTCAACTGCATTTTTCTTCTCTTGAAGAGTTTAATGGACCTGAGGAAGTCAGTCAACAGAAACTTGGTACAAAACCTTTCCCTGATCCTTGGATCAGCCTGTAAATGCTACTGGGGGTAAGACAAACACACTGCTATTAACAAATGACAGCTTCACTCAGGACTGTCCAGGACTGATTGTGCCCTCAAAGTTGTTTCAGTTGCAGACCTGGTCAACAGTGAGAAAAAAACCATAATGATACCTACATAATAATTTATTTTCTGTTTATTCTTGGAGGGAAAAAAAAAAAAAAAAGAAAGAAGCAGAAAAAAGTTTTGGAGCTTCCTCAATATATGGAATGGAAAAATGCCCATGATGATAAATGAGATCACTGCTGTGCTCATCAAACATTTTTATTTTCTTTTTTCTCTTTTGGATCATATCCTGGATGTGCAAGACACTCCTTCAAACTCTCAGTAGCTGTTTAGGATTTTAAGCTGTTCTATACCCAGACTGTAGCAGAAGTCCAATAGTAACAGTACTATAATTCATCAGCTAATGGCAGACTGCAGCTCACACAACATATCCCTTAAGTATTTGAGTAGTTACAATAAAATCAACAACCTTACTCTTAGAGTAAATTACAATTCAGTGTAATGGCATACAGCCCATAGCATCTTGGAGAAGTTAATCAATGCAATCAATATTTCTCTCTCAATAGTATAATTTGTTCCATGAAAAAAATTATGAGATTTGAGCAAATATAGAGTAATTATAGACTCATAGCATTATAGACTCATAGGTTTGGGTTGGAAGGGACCTTAAAGATCATCTATTTCTAACCTCCTGCCATGACCAGGGGTAACTTCCACCAGACCAGGTTGTTCAAGGACACATCCAGCCAGCCTTGAAAACTTCCAGGGATGGGGCACCCTGAACTTCTCTCTGGCAACCTGTGCCAGTGCCTGACTACCCCCACAGTAAAGAATATCACTACCTTAAATTATTTTTAATAGGAGGCATAATTTTTAACCACCCCCAAAATCCCCGCTTTCTATTTCAAAAACTTCCTTGCCAATAAATAAATAAATAAATAGAATGTGTAAGCCTTTAGCTCTCTAGCAATATCCAACTGTATTAGGATTTTAAACCCATTTTTTTACAATGTACCCAATTTTATCTGTCACAATTTTCTTCTCCAAAGGTATAATTACAACAGCTAATGTAACACTCTCACTAATTTATACCATAAACACAGATGATCTGTCACAGAGCAATCTTTGCATAACGCTTCTTAGACAAAATCCTAAGCTATTAAAAAAGTGTGAATTGCATATGCCCACTTGCTTAAAATAGATTGTGTAAAAATTAATGTGTTTTAGCTAGTCAAGAGGAAAGTTACTGTTTATTATTTAAAATGCAATGCTGTTTAGAGCCAGCTCCTACAAAGTATATGGAAGGAGAACTGCTATCAGGTTTGCCAATCAGGAGCTTAACTGTGTTGTCTTAAAAACAGATATTGGAGAAAATTATTACAGTGTTTCTATATTTGTGGACAAGTTTTATATGCATGTGTGTGTGTGTATATATATATATATATATATATATATATATATATACACACACATATATCTATTTATATTTATATATATAGATATGTGCATTAGGCATGTTCATATAATGCCTCCCTGACTTCCTCTGGTAACTAAATCACAAACTTATTAATGAATACATTAAATTTGTTTCCAAGAGAAATCATGGATGTTCCATCCCTGGAAGTGTCCAAGGCCAGGTTGGATGAGGTTTTTGGTCCCATGGAAGGTGTCTCTGCCCATGGCACGGGGTTGGAACAATGCAATCTTTCAGGTCCCTTCCAACTCAACTTTTTTTTTTTTTTTTTTTTTTTTTTTTTAAAAAACCTAACCTGTTCCANTTTAGGTATAAACACTGAATTTTAAATAACAGAAGTTTTGTCCAGGTTTGTCAGCCTCAGTGACCCCTGTTTTACAGCTGCAGCACTCCACTCTCATCCTCAGACCCCAGAGACTCTGGCTACTCTGTGTTAACATCAGCCTGACTGCTCTGATCAGCAAGAGGGAGCTGGATGCTTGCTGCTCGTGCACAACAAGATTCCTGTCTGCCTGCAGGAGAATTCTTGCAGAGACTGGACACAAACATGCAATGACACCACTCTGCCTTCTTTAGGTTACTGGGCTATAAGTGCTTTTCTTTTTATCTGCTGTTAAGAGACCCATTTTTAGTCAGATGGAGCTGCATGCCGATGCCTCCACTAAAACTCTGCTCAGCAAATACCCTGCATCCATCAGATATCCCTTATCCATTCACCACTGCAGCCCACTGAAAGGATTCCATTAATTTTGTGTTTGTCCAATGTATTTTGTCTTTCTTTCACGGGGACACCGCAGAAACAAGGAAATTAGCACATCCAAGGAAAGGAACAGCATCTGTAAAGAACAGGTCAGCACAGGCTGGTAGACTGAAGAGGAGGTAGGCATCAAACCCTGTACTGCAAAATTTTGTTTACTTACAGCACTAAAAGAGAATTGTGTGCCTGTGTAGGAAAGTAGATGCCTAAACACATTCAAGAGCCACATTTGGTGAAATTCCACTGACATTTGAAGGAAATAGGACTGAGAATTAAATAATGAGGTATGCCCTCAGAGCACCACACTCACAGATATATTTCTCCTTTCTTCCACAGGGTTTGTGTTTTGAGCTTCTGCTTTTTAACCAAAGAATATTCCTTCTTACATCTAGAAGTCTGATGCATAAATTGCTAAGACATTTGATGGGCTAAATGCCCAGATATAAGTGTGGGTGTCCAAAATATCTCTCAGCAGAGAGCCTGGCCTTGCCTTACATGCTCTAGTAGTGGCCAGGGAAGGAATGTCCATGTGATAGGAACTGAACTGCAGAGAAAAGCAATGGTAGTTCCCAAATGTAGCTTCAAATCAAAATAAATTCTTGTGAGACTTGCTTGTATTTAACACCTGAGAAGACTGTGATTGAACTGGGAATGAAGCCCTGTACATTTAAGAATTCCTGTGCTGTCATCAAGACACTGAAGTCAGAGAGGTCAAGGGGCAGGCATTGTTGGTTACTGAATTATTTAACTCACACTTTACAGAACACAACACACTCTTCCTTTCATCTTGCTGAAAGCTGAAGAGGCTGTTTTAATGTGCAGAAGACAGGAACTAAGCTCAGAAAAGCCTCTTTGATATGGCCACATGACAGACACTGTTAGGGCAAGAGGGAGAACACAGCAGCACTGAAGAACAACTCTCTCCCCCCAATTTCATTCAGCTGCACAGTATGGAGAATGACAGTGTTGGAAACCTTGCCATCAGAAACAAAGACAGTTTGCTCAGGAAAGTGCTTGGAAAAGATAAGTGAAATTCCTAGGGGAGAGGAAAAAACTAAGACATCAAAAGGTAGGTGACTCAGTTGCTGAAATACAAGCTTATGATGATTCAGATTGAACTGACTAGAACTTGGGACATGCATTAGCATGCATTAGCCCCATAATCTTTTTTATTTAAATCACTAAGCTTACAATAAATGTCTGATTTTTAGATGACTGAAGTTTTATGTGCAGCTTCTGTCATAAATCACAAAAGATTGGTTTATCCTTCAGTCAAAAGCTGTGTAAACATAACAAAAGTAGTATACTGCTACACCAAAATTAGATCAAATATAATTACTTTAGCTTCTGTTGGACCTTTGGCAGCAATATAAGCTCATATTTCAGCTTTCTGTGCCCAAGTTCTTTATATATAGAATGGAGATAAACTTTCTCTATTTGTTAAACCAGCAGTTTTACATGGACAATCAGTAGCAAATGAGATCTTAGGCTGTTCTAGTTATATGAGATACATTAATTTATTGTCAGATTAACTAAAACAAAGTGAGAAATCAATATACATAGCATATGGGATAAGTAAATTGCTCATGACTTCACTGGCCAAGCTTCTTGTTACAAAAGGGAGAATTTTGTAATTTGTTTCATGTTTCTCTAGTCATCAGTTCCCACCTTGCTTGTGTTCAGCCTGATACTGTCTTTTCACTCCACAAATTGCAATATTGCTAATACCTAGCTGACTACAAGTTCTTGTTATGGAGAAACCCTCTGTCAAATTTTAACTTTTTCCTTTAAATTCCTCCATCTGTGATGTCTCTTTTCTGTGTCAGTGTCATTCTTGCCTTTGAATTACAGTGTCCCGCATCTTTGTTTAAAATATTCCACCCATGGTGATCAAGACTTTGACTCAATTTACACATCTTTGTATTTATATGTAAGGAAAACAAAACCAGTAAGAAAGAAGAGAAAAATAGAGACAAGGCAGTGTGTGACTTCATTATTTAAACAAATCTGAGTTTACTTGCAGAGAATGATTTTCCTTTGTTCTCATTCACACCCAAATAAATTATTGTTTTCTTAGTCTTTCCTAATGACATTGTTTGTGGCAATGGGCAGTCTCTTACATTTATACATTTGAGTAGAGGAAAGACAATGAGACCCAATCTCTAAAAATTCTGGAATTATCAATTGTTGTAAAACATAATTTAGCAAATTTTAGCCATCTGCGTTTGTCTATACTGCTATGGTTTTGTTCTCATACTTCAGCACATTCCTGCATTTGTTTCAAGGTTAGACCATAGATTTGAAATATAAATTTTCTTTTTATTACAAAAAAATAAATGTTTTTAAGCCCATGTATATTTGCTATTTTCAATAGCAGGTGACTTAGAGAAGATTGAGATGTGACCACACATTCTGTGTTTCTTTAGCCAGAACATCCACAAAAGGGTGAGGCTGACTTAAAAAAAGCTGAAACTTTATTTATATTTTTTTTCCCACTGTAATATAGTTTGGGAAATGCCATGGGTACTTCAACAGGTCTTTGCAGACCTAACAGTGTCATGGACTTCACTCTGGTGCAGTGAAGAGCAGAGGTGCTTTATGGTTTAGTTAAGGGATCACTGTGAGGTGTCTGGGGCCAGACATTTCTCTGCTTCTCTCATTCTGTTTTCTGAAGCTTAAAATATGAGAGATTGTGTATTGCTGACATATATGGTGGCAATCACAGCATGTATAACTCTTCCAAATGATGGGTAAGGTACCCCCCTAGCCATGGAAAAAAAAAAATCCATAAAAGGTTTAATTGCCAAATTTATAGAGAAATCACTTAGTCTTTTTGCAACATACAAAAATTCACTTCAGGAATTAAATACTTAATTTTTCAGGATTAGACATTTTCCAATCTCTGTTGCCTCCCTTTGTGAAGACCTTTGAAGACTATACAGTGCCTCTTGAACCAAGTTAGCAATTGCCAGACTTAGCCATTTCTTAGTAATTACAGATCAGATTGCAAGTTCCTTGGGGCAGGCATCAAGCGCTGCGGCCTTTTCTGGGAAAATGCACAGGAAACACTTGGCTAGAGAGATAAAAAATGAATACAAATAATAAATTTGTACTAATTTACAATTATAATATGAATACAAAATTATTTATAAATAATAAATACTAGTAAAGGCCCGTGTTTGGGGGTAGCTATTTATCCTCTGTAAAACCACGTAACTTATGCCAGCTACAGTAGGCTGACATCAGTTTGCACAACAGAAAGTCAGAATTCTATCACAAAATGGACCCATGTCACCCACTTTTCCTACTCTGCTCATCACCTACACAGGAATACAATTGAAGAAGTGGAAACCAGTTTGTTTTCTTGGTAGGGATATCCAACACATTTATAGACATTCCACATCACTCGGGCCGATGACCATGCTTCGCTCCCTGATTCCAATATTACAGAAATAGCATCTTGCATGCCTCAGGGCAATGTGTCCATGTGCCAAGAGCATCTCAAAGCTGCTGCTGTGTGATGAGGAGCTCACTGCACAACTCTCTGTACATCCCCAAGCACCAAGGGTTCTGCAGCTGAAGTTACAGCCTTTGCTGCTCTGATGTTGCAGTAATGATGCAGTTGTTATCAACTCTCTCAGCACTGTCAAAAAATGTTATTTTTGCCCTTTTGTCTTTTTTTGCAGTGTCACTATCTGGAAGAGACTGCAAGGACTTGAAAGGGATTAAAGGCTCTCTTCCTCTCTAGTTTACCCAACAGTGGAAGACTATTACTGATCTAGGATATGACAAAAGAGCCTTAAACCCACTTAAAGCAAACAAAAAGAGTGCCCTGCACTCTTCAAAGATTGATTTAAACAATGTTTTTTTAAAGTTAAAGGAAATTTCACATGGACTGACACATATATTTCCACTCCACACCCAGGCAATTTGAAACAGATGGTGTTAAACCCAGAAACTGGAGTTTATAATGGCATGCAGCATTTCTTTGAACAGTTTGAAGGATACTGCCATAGTAAAGGTAAGATCCTTGTCATTTTAAACACTTTTTCTAAATTTCTCTCATCTGGGACTTAGTTCACATGGTCTATCTACATTTTCCAAATGGTTGTAAGCATTAATGCTGGCAAAATAGTTGTGAGCAAACTCTTCGCTATAAATCAAAATGGTTTCACTGAATGAATTGTTTTATTGACACAACAATAATTTACATTAGGCAAACACTTGTTCTTAGGGTAGTGCTGGGAGTTTTTATCTGGCATGATCTGACCTCTTCATTTAAGTCAGGTTGGTCAGTCTGGTTCTAGACATCATGTGAAATCAGCACTGCTGCTTTTCACGGGGCTTTGATATCACTTCTCTATCTGTGAAATCAAATTCACACGGTGAGTCTTCATTTATGTGTTCTGCTTTGTGCAAAACAACTCAGGGAGGTTGTGGGACAGATGGAGAATGGCCTGGGGTAAGCAGCTCAAATTTAGAGGCCTTGAGAATATGAGCTGAAAGATTGGAGAAATCATTACTGCTTAGTTTAGAAGGACTAAGAGTGACAGGAGACATAAACACACATGGAACATAAGAGGAAATATAAAGAACAGAACCCTCAATCATATCTGCTCTGGTTAGGAGTTCAAACTGGACAGAAAGCTGATGAAGGGTAGAGATGGTGAGGCACTGGAATACTTTTTTTAAATCATCATTGCTAGAGATTTTTAAGAGTAGGCTAGAAAAAAATGGGTCAGGAATGGTATGAGCATACGGAATCTTGTCCTTATTTATGTGATTTTTAAAAAAATTACCTTATTTATGTACTGCAAACTCCTTCTCTTACTTTTTCTATTTTCTTTGGCAATTTTTTAATCTCCCTTTCCAGAGCTTGCAAGTACAGCTTCCATCTTTTCAGGGACATGTGGACATCCTCTAGAAACTAGCAAACAGCCAAAGAGTAAATGCAACATTTTCAGCCATCTGATCCACCTTTTCTGAAGTGTCAGCATGCAAACCTTTTCCATGTTTTCTTGTCTTTATTGGCTGCCTAGAGAGGCATGGTGCACTTGGCTCCCTCACTGACCTGACTGCACTCTGTGCTGGGGCAGTACATGCCCTGTGACCCAACCTGATTTTGCCATTATTATGCAAATCACTGAGAAATGGTTTCTTCCTCTCAGTCTAATTTGCCTTAACCCAACTATTGGGTTTGTGCTGTGGATATTTACTGTCCATGTCAAACAGAATAAAAAGCAGTGTAGGACATTCACAGTGTGTCATCTCTCCCTTTCTTGGCCACTAAAGAATAATAAAAGGGGAGGGAAGGGAGTAGGAGAAAACTTCTGGAAGAAAACTAACCTGTTTTATCAAATTCTCCTCCTGATGTTGTGAGAGCTACCTTAGAGATATAAACACAAGAAATAGAACAAAAACCGTAACTCATGTTTAAAATAAATCTGCTGCTTTCAAA
The DNA here is from genome assembly GCA_013396995.1 of Dicaeum eximium. Lineage (NCBI taxonomy): Eukaryota > Metazoa > Chordata > Aves > Passeriformes > Dicaeidae > Dicaeum > Dicaeum eximium. The sequence goes on from VWZP01006044.1 coordinate 185,841, forward strand.
ATATTCTAAACTATCTTAACAAATCACATTCTTTTAAGGAATAGTTTGAAATGAAGACATACCCACACTTTTTTTTTTTATAAAAAAAAGTTAAAAAATAGACTATCAATAAATTTTGGGCTGAAAAATAGTGGATTTTAATAGAAGAATGTAAATTTAAAACTTATGGTGCAAGGGTATCAATTACTACATAAAACAGAAATAATAAATATTGCAACACATTTCAACAAAAAACACAAGTAGAATACAAAAGATAATTTCATTTGGGAATGATGTATCAGAATAATCAATAAAATTTATTGCATTGCATATATTTTTTGAGAAGTATAAATTTTCTTGTATATATCTGTGCATGTGTAAATATATTATTAGTGGAAAAACCATGTAAACTGTTAAGTTGAGCACACAAAATATCAAAATATAGCATTCAGAATTAGAAGTTTGGTCTTGTCTCTTACAGATCCCTTGTCCATCTGGCAAGATCAGCTGGAGCACCATTATTGACATTAAGAATTGTCATTCATGGTACATTCCTTCAAAGGGCTGCCAGTGGGTTCTGTCATATCTCCCCATCTTATGGAAATGCATTCCCCAATCTCCTTTCAGCACAAGGAAAAGGCTCATTTCAAAGCAGACAGCAGAAGGACATTTATGGCCCTCTAAATGAGTTCTCACCTGGAGAACTGTGCAGCAACCCACCAATCTCACACAACGTTATACTCTGCAGGGGTAATGTCATTCTTCTAGTGCTTGTTATTAAATTTTGTTCAGCACATTCTGAGAACATTGATTTAATTACATTTTTATGCATAATAATATATCTTTACTGAATCTGAGGGTTGTGGAAGATTGAGTGTTTATAGGGTGGGAATTCAAGAAAGAGAGAAAGATGCATTGCTTGGAAACCTGAATTCAAATGCAGACCTAGAAAAAATTCTGCAAAGCTCTGCCAAGAGGATTTTGGAAAGCAGACAAATCTACCCTAGCCTAGGAAAGCTGGCATAAGAAACAGGCCAAATAGTTTAAAAGTCTCTTCTGTCTGTGTTATGGAGAACATATTCCATCTTCTGGGTCAGCCTCCTTTCTGAATGAAAATTAGGCTCCTTAATTTTAATTGCAAACCTTTGCTTTGGTCTCTTGTGAGCATGAATTTCATAGGCTAGTCAGACATTTCCTTTTATCAACTCTAATTTTCTCCTTATCCTCTAGTCTCCCAGATTCACCATGCCATGTAAAGTAATAGCTGCAGATACTATTGACCTGGATCTAATATTTATACACAGCTCTGGGCAAGGAACTGTTTAGCACATCATTTCTCCCAATCCACAAGTGGCAGGTTTGTACATTACAGCTGATCTCACACAGTCCCAAATTCACTGAGTTGTACCCTTGAGTGTCTGTTCTACATGGACATTAAGGTGGAAGATATTTTTAAAGTGTTTTGCTCATTTTTCAAGCAGCATTATCACTTGCAAAGCAACTTTTATACACTGTTATGATTCACTTTAGATCAAAATCAGGCCATGGCAAAAGCTCGTCATCCATACTTAAGAAAACATGATTTATTTATAAGCCATGGAATAAATAAATGCACTGCAAAAAAATCTAATCAGCACAAGAATAGCAGAAATGAGGATCACAGAGCAGTAATGAGACAAAGAAGGGCTCTCATATTTCAGAACCTCAGCCAGTCTCTGCCTGTGTGAATGTAGAACAGTCCTCAGTAAGGGGAAAACTTCATATAACATTGGAGTCTAGACAAGCTACACTACCAGAAAAACACTGTGCTAAAATAACATCACCTCCTGCTGAACTGCATCAAAAGCCTCTATGAGACATAAACATAACAATGAATATGACTATTAAATTAAAGAGTAAAATGGAGAAAGAGGGAGGAGGGAACCCCAACAAGCACAACGAGGCTAAACAAGCTCCAGCCCAGCTGAATGTCAGGGCACCTGCTGAAAAAGCACCTACAAGATGAAAAGGCATGTAATGAAGTCATTGCTTGCAGTTAATCAGCCAAACCACAGATCTCATACAGGTGGAAAGCTAAAAGTATCCCTCACCAAAGTAAGCTACTGCATTCCAGAGGAGGAGAATAGCAAAGCTGCTTAACAAATGTATTGCACTTCAAAGCCAGCAGCCAGCAAGGGGCATCATTAGGCATCCATGAAAGGAAAGGTGGGACTACAGAGCATCAAAACCAGAAGGATCAACAGAAAATGGATTACAACTATAGGTATCATGAGATTTCCATAGACCCCTCTGGAAAAACTTACAATATGCAATAATTCTCAATAAATATATGTTCATGATTGGATTTGCCAGTGCAGCTGCCTCTTCTCTATTCTGTTTTTTCATTTGTAAGGTGTGAGAATTCATTACTACTACCAAACAGCTGAATTTTATTCCTATAGTTTTTATAGTTTTAGTTTATAGTATTTATAGTTTAAAGAACCTTGATGAAAGTAAAAACTTTTTTATTTAAATCACATCTTTAACAACACTCAAGGTTAACAATACTCAAAACAATATTCAGTGTTATTCAAATAGACCCTCCTGCTAACCAGTGCTGCACAAGGAGGCAGCCCTGCCCTGGAAAGTTTGATATCTAAGACACAAGGTAAGAAGCACCTTCAAGAGAGAGAACACAAGTATTAATTGTCTCATTACCAAGTCTCCAGACAATAGAGTTGTAGCCCTTGACAGTTGTGTTGAAGGCATCAGAGCAAAAGTAATTTCAGTTATCAAAATAAATGAAATCAAATTCACTTCTCAAGCACTTGAGAAGTGTTTATAGAGATGTAGAGTGGATTTTATTGAAAGGGATAGTTAAAGGTCATCCAGTCCAAGGCCCCTGCAAGAGGATGGACATCGACTCAATCAGGTTGCTCAAAGCCTCATCCAATCTGACCTTGAATGTTTCCAGAGACAGGGCAGCCCTCACCTTTCTGGGCAATCTCTTCCATTGTTTTACCACCTTCATTGTAAAAAAATTCTCCCTTATATCTAATCTAAGTCGACCCTCTTTTCATTTACCCTTACCTCTTGTCCAGCCCTTGAACTGGCTTCCCCTGTGTGGACACAGAGGAAGAACAACATCACCTAGATCATGAGAAGTATACATCATAACTGAAAATTCATCTGATCAAACTTCAGGCACCTATGATGCAAACAGAGACATTTGGGACAGAAATCAGGTAGAAAACTTGAGATATATCCCAATTACAGCTAAATTTATCTCTAAAGCCTCAGTGGCTGCACTGGTTAAATCTCTGGTGAGGATGGCAGGAGCTGAGATACTTGGCCCACATGCAGACACCTGAATTTAGATGTCTGAGCCTCAAGCTGAATCCCACCCCCTACATTAGGATTTCAATGACTGAATATGGGCTTCTAGTGTCCTCTTAGAAATGCCCAACTTCCATACATTGCACCAGGAAAACACCAGTGACTGTCCTGAGTTCTGTGCACATCTGTCATCTCCACACAAATCTTTTGGATGTCCTTAAGAATAACAAATTACACAAGAAGCTGATGTTTCAGAAACCAAAACTGCTTATGGGAAGTGTAAGATGCCCACTTCAATGTATCCAACCCATTTCAGAGTTGGAAAAGGAAAAAACAGGAAATTCAAATACCTATATAACATATAAAATATTATAATATTCACATAATAATTTACATGTTTCAAGTTTCGCAGTCAAATTCCAGCTACTGTTTTATGCACATTTTAAGCTGTATTGAAAATATTAATTCAGGTTTATTGAAAAAGTTGCAATGTCGATATGAATTTTTTATTTTTTCATTTTCAAAACAGACATTTGTCAACCTGTTTCTTTGGCAAATGATGCCTATATGATCAGCCTGTGTGCTAGGTGTCTGTCATTCCTTTTTCATCCCTGCAAATATCTTTAAAACTTAATTTTCAATTTCAAGCATCTAGAGAGAAAATATCTCACAGCTATAGAGGACAAAGAAGTTTCATTAAAAGGAAAGTGATGTAAAATAGTGAACCTGCTGTGGAAATATTGAAAAGTTTTGATTAACAACAAAATTAAAGCACTTCAGACAATCCATACCAGCAAAAGGTACAGGAAAAGCATTGGCTGGAATGGACACTTTATTAAAGACAGGAACTTTATTAGAGACAGCCTTGAAACACAGAACCAGAAAGCTACAGACATCAGAAATCTACTTTTACAAAACTTCATAAATATAGAAATTGTTTGGTAAAGAAGTTAATCTGTAAAATACTAATGTAAGTAGTGTTTGTAATATGGTTGGATGAAGAAAAACCTATGCAGAGAGAAAAGAAGGGGAAAGAATCTCGGATACATGGCAAGAATCAGAAAGGAGGGTTAATAATACATTCCAGTTAACTTCCTGGTGAAGAGTGGTGGGGAGATAACTGAAGCTTAATCATGTTGTAGCAAATTTCAGTTTAGAATGAGGAAACTGTGACTCACATTGAAGTGCAAGGCACTGAAGTACAGATTGGACACAAAAATGTTTCTAAATGTGAATTATCATTTGCATTTTTGGTGGTTTAGGGTTTTTTAAATTTTCAGAATTTCTGCGTGCTGTTGACAGAGACTAGAATGATAAACAAACTTGAACATCCAGATTGCCTTTCATCCCCTCCATTTTTAAATCCGAACTACTATTTTTAAATTTTAGCTAATTGATTGGTCAAGACTATCATAAAAAGCAAACAAAAAACAAACACCAAAAATTACAGCAACTAAAGAAAAAGAAAAACAAACAAACAAACAATCTAACCCAAACAACCAAACCCTATTAATTCATTCCATGATATTACCTTTATATATAACTTTGGAACAAAGTGCCTTCAGGGGGCAGCTTAGATATCTACTTAAACAATTTAGTGTGCATGCCACCTCCAGACCAGCTCAAGAAACCACTTTGGGAATTTATAATGGAAACCAAATATGGTCTGAACAAGAGAAATGTGGATGATAAGGAGAAAAGGCCAGGTGTGTATCTGGCTCTTTGGTGCACAGCTTTGTAAGTAGGTGCCTAAATTCTTAGTAAGTTCTTTTTATCATACTTGCATTTTTTATTGGAGGTAGTTTAGGGTTTTTAGACTCTCATACACTAATCTGTACTACTTTAACATTCACTGAGACTAGGAGACATCAATACAAGAGATTTGGGGTGGGAAGTGATTCTTCTTGGCTCATGAAAGGCCAAAATGAAAGAAAATATTAAAAAAATTGAATACCTTTACATGTCTGTTCACATATTCATCCTTGTGAAGAAATGAGAAGTAAATTTGTTTCCTTCTTTTTCCAGGAAAATCCTTTTCCTGTTTATGAATAACATTATGGCACCACAGAAGCCAATAGAAATTGTGCCACAAGTTTCAACATCATTAAAGTACCACTGAAAACAATAACATGTCTAAACTCTCTTAGTAAATTTTCTGCTATATACAATTTATATATACACACACATGCAGATCTATATATATCAGAAAGTTAGCCTTGGAACAGCATAAGTGCTTCAGTGCTTTTTCTTTCTTGTTTTGGACAGAATCCTGTGCTTCCTTTACTCTTTTCCTCTTTAGAGTAACAAACAAATATTGCAAGAAAGTTGTGGCAGAACCAGACATGGAGTTTTTCTTCCTGTGATAGGAAAAAAAAAACCCATTGCTCAGTAAGTTCTACCAATTACTTGACAAATATACAGCAAACTTTGCAAGTGAATGTCTCTATCTCTTTAAACCTATTCAGAGAAAATTTGGATTTGTTAAGCAATCAGACACTTTCTGATAGTGCTCAACAGGAAACAACAGCTGGCTAATTTAAAGTCACTGATAAAGCTGCGAGATTTAGTACTAATTAAACAACGTGGAGAATTCTGTTGCATAAAGTCCTGAAGCAGTGAATCCTTCTCTTTCACTTAATTTCTAATCCTATTTAAAATCTGCTAGTTTCACAAACAGAACCCAGGTGTTTGGGGAAACCAACTGTAGCAACTGAAGTCTCAGTTTCCCTTAATGCTAAAGAAGTCCAAGTCCCTTACAAAACTCCACGCCCCAGAAACCTCCCCATGCCACTAACAATTTACCAGGTGTGCAAGGCAGCCAGTGGAGGCATTCCCAGCTGCAGGACCCTGCATTTCCTGTTGTTGAACTCCGTAAGGCTCCCTCCCATCTGCCCTTTTCTCCAGCCTGTTAAGGTCCCTCTGATGGTCAGCACAAATGCCTTGTGGATCATCAGCTCCTGCTTTCTACTTTCTGCAGACCCACTCCAGGTGTGCTCTAGCCCATCATGTAAGCCAGTAATGAGGATGTTAAATGGTATTTTCCCCTGAATAATCATGATTTCCCCACCATACACCCTCGATGACTCCTCCTTGTCCCTCATACATTTGGAAGTGGCCTCCAGAATCAGTCCCTCCGTTACCTTTCCAGGACCTGAAGTGAGGAGGACCAGCCTGCAGTTCCTTGGGTACTATTTTTCCCTTTCTGATGATAAGACTGACATTTCTTTTTTTCCATTGTTTTTTTTTTTCCACCTGACACAGCCTTTCAACTATGATCAGCAGTGGTATCTCACTGACAGCACTGACCTGCCTCAGCACCAGCAGCTGTGTCCAGTTACCTAAAAACAGCATGGACTCCTGTATGGCCAGGCTCCTGACATGACCTGATCTTCTTCCACCAGGAGCTGCTTTTCCTTATTCCAGGCTTTCCTTTTGCTCTCAGTGACTAGGGATTTATGAATCTGACTTCTGAGCAAAGAACTGGTTAGAAGAGCCACTGAATTCCTTGTCCTTTGTCATTGGGTATCCTGCCCCCTTAGCAGCAGATCCACCTTTTCTCTAATCTTTTTATTGCATCTCTTACCAGCTCTACCTGGGTTTTGGCTTTCCCAGCTGCTGCCAATGCCCCTTACATTCCTCCAGGATAACTTGTCTCTCCTCCCACCTCTTTTATGGTTCCTTTTTACGTTATACATTTTTAGGTCCTCTTTCTTCATCCACCCAGGATTCCTGCTGCCTTTGCTTGCCTTTTGTAAATCATGATTATTGTTCTTGAGCTTGGAGGGTCATACTTAAAAATCAATCAGCTCTCCTGGGACCCTTCTTTCATCCATGACTCTCTCCCACAGGATTCTTTCAAGAAAATCCCTATAGACTTACTGTGTAGTGGAAAAACAGAAGGCTTCAGAATTGTTGTTTCCCAAGGGATAAAGACGAAAAAATAGTGCAGTTAGACTTTATGGCAGGATTCAAGGCCAGGCTGGATAAGGTCTTGAGCAACTTGGTCTAGTGGGAGGTGTCTATAATGGAGGGGTTGGGACAAGATGATCTCTAAGATCTTTCCCAACCCTTTAAATTATATTATTCTATGATTGGAGTTTGCCTTGCTTAGCTGTCTTGGTGTTGGTATGTTTTCTTCATTTAATACAAATATTGTTTCTATACTAATTAATTTTGAGACTGGGGAAAACTAGGTCACTGAACATCAGAAATATTATTTTAGCTCTCATGTTTCTGTGTGGAGGCTCTAATGAGTGTGCTAATATTGATTTCTTCACATTAGAACCTAGTTCTTGTTGCCAGTCAAGTTCTGGCAGAAGAATTGCATTATTATTATTTTTAATTAGCATTTTAAGTATGGTGATTGCCTTTCTGAGAAGAAAACAACAGCAAGAATAATAAAAAATTAGGTATACAAATACCCTAAGGTGATAATGCTTAGCGAGAGACACATATAATTGTTTATGAATTGTGAAAATGTTCCCTGTTCCTAGATCCTGATGCTGCAGCAGATATCCTCTTATGGGGTAAGTAGCTCAAATGTTAAAATGATAACCAAATGTGTTATCCATAGAGATGTCCCAAGGCCAAGGACCTGAAAAATACTGCAGTGATTGCAAGAGCAATGGCAGTTTAATAACAATGCATGTGCCATTTCTCAGCTCAAAGGAGATATTTGTTTAAAGAACAAAGTGTCTTGAATCTGCAGGGAAATTAAGCAGGATCAATGTCTCTACAGTAATTCATCTCTTCAGTTACAAAGTGAGTGTTCCACATGTTAAAGTATACAGAAATTAAAAAAAAAAAAAAAAAAAGGACAGAAATGTTCCCGTGTTCCTGTTTTTCTAGTTATTAAAGAAGGTATAAAGGTACTGTCTAATCACATGATTTATGGAAAGGGTACTTTTTTTTTAAGCTGTGAGAGTAAAGTAACATCATTAACTCTGTCCCTGATTTAGAGAAGTTTTTGAGTATGTCCTTAACTGTAAAGTACATACTTATGGTTCACCGGCTTCGTAGGGACTGAGACAAATAGTTAATTGGAGTCAATTTAATTCCATGGTTAAGGTAATTTGTTGATTCTTGACCTAGAAGAATGCTGTGATATGAGAGTCAAAGAGAGCAAATTAAATATAGTGTTGAGGAAAGAACCACGTTTTGTCAGACAGCCAAGGAACTTTTCCAGATGAACAATCCTAGGTAAACAATGGCAAAAGATTTTGATGCTTGTGGAAGGCAAGAAGGTATTTTGATTGCACAATGGATAAAGAATATGTAAGGAAACCACAAGGAAGCTTCTGTTGTATTTCCATGATCCACAAATTCATCTCTCCCTTGTTATCCTTATGAAAAGTGATGCAAGAGATCTTTGGGCTTTAGCAGCCATATGATCAAATTTGCATCAAAATGCAAGGCTTTCTGTCACTTACTCCTCTTTCCTTAATTACTTCTTCAGTTTTTAAAACCCTAAAAGTCACCCAAAACAAAGAGACACACCCCAACACTGCAGCCAACCAGCCACACACAAAGAGTTTAGGAGCTGTACATTTGTACAAGGCAAAACCCCCAAAGTCTTTGCTGTCATTTTGGGGCTTTGGGTACTTCTAATGAATGAACAAGAATATCAGAAATCTGAATATACAGAATAAACAATTTTATTTCTCCCTTCTTACTGTCGCCACTTCAGGTTCTTAGGTTCCAATGATGTCAACAGATGAGGCAGGTATAAGAAAAACAATGGTCCTAAAGAGTCACCTAAAACAAAAACCAAGTTAATATTGGGCAGGGTGTCCCACTACTCAGCCCAGCTGATACTAGCTAAGCTACCGTTATAAAGAAACAAGGAAATATGGAAACTACACTAAGAATGCATTTGAAGGTAAGATAAGTTGAAGAAGCATGAATATTGAGGGTCATTAATGAAAACAAAGATGATTCCCTAAAGCAGAGGTTATTTGTAAGAAGGTTCCTAAAAACTCTAGATAGGGGGTTCAGTAAGAAGTGTATGGATAAAGTCAATGTGCTCAGGAACAAGAGCAACTCACAGGTTGAGGAAGCCTTCACATCCAATGGCTGTAGAAGAAGGAATGCTGTTTTGTCTGTCATATTGGCACACAAATCTCAAAACCTCACTCAATCATTACTGAGCCCAAGCTCCAGGGCAGAGCTTTAAAGGCCTTTCCTGCAACTGCACACAGGATAAGGCAGAGATAGCAAAAATCACAAAAAATACTGTTAGCATGAGCAGACAATAGAGCTCAAACCAGCAGAATTAGTGGCAGAATTATTTTCAAATTATTTTCAAAAATATTTTCAAATGCAGGACTGTCATCTACAACAGTTTTCAAAGTTGGATAGAGAAATAAATCAGCCAAGTGCTTTAGTGAACTATACTCTTCTTTCATTATTGTTTTCCTTAATGATCTTCACATACCTGGTGTGACTTTTTCTCCCTTTCTATGATTCAAATAAGTTATTTAAAAGTAAAAGCCTTCCTCAGACATAGAAGAAAAAAATCTTATTACAGTAAAAAGGACACACAGAAATAAAAGGTTCTGACTCATATGCACTCTCCAAATCTGAGGTGAGCACAGTATTGCTAGTCCCATGAAATTATCTAAACAGAAATCCTAATTAACTCAGACTGAAGGTTTGGTTTGTGTCTTTGACTGTGTCAACATCTTGTTTCTAGATGGTTTCTGTAGTCTAGATATTTTATCCACAGTGCTGCCATTAGTAAGCTGTAGGTTGTAACCCTTACTCTCCCTACACCCAAAAACTGTGATAATGTCCTGACATTCCCAATCAGATAATCACACCTCTAAGCCCAGTTCCACTGGAATAAAGTCTGAATTAACTGACTTGGACTGGCTGTTTCTTTACGTTTCTGACACACCATTTATGCACAGAAAGTTCTGTGGAAAACATTATCCTCTGGGAGATGAGAACAGATGGTGTAACTCTCTTTGGTAAAGCAGTTTCATACTGACCATGCCCTACAGTCACAGAGACTGTTATTGATAGCAATTATGAATGGTTGCACTCAGAATCTATTATTGTGGTCAGGAATATGAAGTTCCAATATATGTCCTAAAGTGATAATTTAATAACACAAGAGAGGGAAAACTATGAGTCAACCAAAAGCAAAAACATCTACTGACTTCTCTAGAAGTTGGAAGAGATATAAGGGGTTAGAGAACCATTTTCTGAAGCTCTTCCTCCTTTCCATTTTGTTCAAGAGAAACTTATTTCTTTCTCATTCCTACCTTCTGCATCCACTTATACTGGTTCCTGGAGCCAAGGTCTGGGTACCTCACGTGGGCACAGTTATAACTCTTTGGGTTATTGAATCAGTATTTTCTGTCCTGTAAAGGTTAAAAAAAGTCAAAATAGCAATTTTGATTGCATTAGCATGATACCATCATTCAGGCTGTGACAGCAAAAAAGGTTTAGGCTTGGCTTTTTATTTACCCCATTAATGCAGACACTACAGGTCTGGGGAGTGTGGGGCTGCTATTCATACTGGATTACTTGTATTTGCTTATTGAAAGTTTGCACAAATAATTTAACTATAAAGTTAAATTTCATGGAAAAGTCTGTCAAGAAGGTATGAAATTCAAGAGAGACATTTTCTACAGAAAACAGGAGACAAATCCACTCCTTGTATACTCCTTTTGTTACAATTATAAAGACCTCATGATACTTAGCTTTCTTCAATTTCCCTTGCTAGCAGTTGTTTTCAAATCAGATCCAAAGTATAAAACTTGAAGTCTTGCATAACTTTACTTTGAACAATGCCTCTCTTCAGAAACCTGTGCTTCTATCTGGGGTTCTTTTTATTTTAAAAGCCTGCCATAGTAGGCAGTTAAACCCCAGTATCCACAGGAGGTTATTTCAACTGCGTAGTAGAGACTGTGACATGTAAGGACTTTAACTGCCATTTTTAAGACATGGATTGATGGAAAAAGGAAAGAAATGTCACAATAGGAGTCCATTCTATTGACAGGAACAGCAACAATAGAAATAGCTGAAAGAGAATGCATCAGTTGTCACCATGGGTTTTTAAAACTATAATCTTTGTCACTTTGTGCGTAACGAGTGTTTCAGATGGCTCTGCTATTCATCAGGAGCTGGGCTGGAACCAACCACCAGACACAGCTCTGAGTACTCCACAAAGTGGGGTGGAAAATGCTGAATAGAAAACTGATGGGGACAAAAGATGACTAAAAGGATACCATGCAAGTAAACTTCTCTGCTCAGTCCTAGCAGCAGTTCTGCTCCACTGTTTTCTTCCGTATCTTACTGGTTTACTGTTGTCATATAAACCAATAGGCAGCTCAGCCCCACTGTTTTGGTCACAAAACCAAAAAACAGCACCATATAAGCTACTGTGAAAAGAAATCAACATTATGCCAGCCAAAACAAGCACAATTACTTACATTGTCTGCCTTATTTAATATCCAGTCACTAACAGCTCACAGCTATTCACCGATAAAATCTTGTCTGTTAGATTTTCTCAGGCAGCTCTCATTCCATCCTCTCACAAAGCAAAATATTCCCATTCAAACTACTCTGTGTAAAGCCCATTAAACAAAGGTCTTAACCTTTTTTGGTTGTTTTCACAACAAAGTGAAACGGAAGACTTTGAGCAAGTGCGAACAAAGATAAGGCTAGGACATTTCCATGGACACCCCACTGTCATGCTCTGTTCAAGGCCTTATTTTCATTCCCAAAGTAAGAAAAACCTGTATTCCTGTCAGGAGCAATAACACAGGTGTCTCAGGTAGACAAATAATGAAATTCATCTTACATAAGAACTTCTACAATTCTTACAACATAACAAAGCAAAACTTGTATTGCACTCAGAGAACAGCCTTCCCTTCTTCTTCTTACCAGATAATCTCGTGATTCTAAAACCAATAAATATAAGGGGTAACAAAAAAGGATTTTTTTTTTTTTTTGCAACCTTTGTTTTCTGCAGTGAAGCTAACCTACCAACTTCTACATTTTCTCAGTACACGGATTCCTAAAAAATTTCAATGAACTCAAGTGCAAATCTTTATTTTCTTAGCATTCATGAGTCCAGTAGATGTACTTATTACATTCCCAGGGAACTTGCAGAACACTGATTGAAAACCAGTCAGTTTCTATCAGTATCAGAAGTAGTATTAGCTTTATAACTTCTTCCTTGTCTGTGGCTTTTTCTGTTCACCACAAACAAATTTAGCACTTCTGCTATTCTTTTAGAAGTGAAAACAAGTCCAGAGAGGTTTCATTCAGTCTTTATAAGTATAGGAATGTTGATTTTTTATGTTGAATGCCGTTGCTGAAGAGTGTGTTAATTCCTCACAACCTGTACTAGCCATTTCTTAAGTACAAAAACGCATGCAGAAAACACCTCTCCTACACTTCACGGGTTCCTTGCTAAATCCAAAATACCATTCTCTTCATTTTCATAACTGTCTGCATTTAACACCACCAATTTTTCCCTGCTGCAAAGATGAGTTTTTCAAGGTTGAAGGTGACCAGTGTAACAACTGAGAGTTATAGTCCTCAAACAGCTCCATTGTTACTGAAAGCACTTTCAAAATTTCCCCTCTATGCACTCCAGATCCCTATTCACTTCAGCAATCACTATTTAATCATTTTTGTTGGTTTTATATTTTTTATACAAATGCCTTTTCTACTGTGAACATGAATTACTTTGGCATATTAAATAAATCTCATCAAATTTCATTTCTGCTGTCACTTCTCTTGTATCTGCCCAGTGGTACAAAACACCAGAGACATCTTGAGCTGGAAAGATGCTTCTTAGCCTGCAGTTGATACTGACATAAATAGTTCTTTTATATCTCTTCATAAGCAGTTCCTGCATGTAAACCTAATCTAGCAACACAGTGTGCACAGAGAAAAATTCTGCTGGATGTGTCAAGGCACAGCTACCTCCCCACTAAGCCAATAACTTGTCTCAGATGGAAGAAATTATTTGATGCTACTGCAAGATCTGCTCTGAGAAACAATCACCAGTGACAAACACGAGACCACAGAGCTAACCAGGCCTACCTAGCACAGGGCTAAATTTCAAATTAAATACATCTGCTTCCTTCCATAGCCACAAAACATGCACCAAAACAGTACCAAGCCTCTGGGAGTGTCCCCCAGATTTGCCCCATGGTTGACTCATAGATATATAATGTCCACAGCTAATTTGTAAAGCAGTGAGGCAGGAAAGCAGATTCTGCAGCTGCTTGATTCCAGAACTCTTTTTCTATGGCTTGCTATCAAATTACTCTGGTTATATAGCCTTGGAAGTATATCCCTTTGGTCCTTATCTCTGTGGGAAGTGACAGCTATTCCTGCACCACAGCTACCAACCTCTGCTGATGGGAGGAGGCTCTGTGAGTAACGAGTGTCTCCAGCTCATCTCCAGAGCCGAGTCTGCCAATGCGCATCAGGGATTTGCTGCAAATCAGGAAAATGGAAAGTGTCAGTGATGAATCCACCACCATGCGTATAACCAAGCTTTTTCTGCCAGGAGTAGAGGAAACTAGAGGCACAGCTGCTCCAGCCTTCAATTTGTGTGGCATTTGTGGAGTGTCCCTACTTTATTTCAGAAGAAACTCCCCAGTGACCAACAAGCTGCTCAGACTTCACTGGAGACAGGATCTGGAGTTTAATGAGGAGAGATTCAGCAAAGCAAGAGCAGCTAATGATGTAGATTGGAAGCCCTGTATTGTTTAGTGCACTGCCAGGTGTCAACTGTGATTCCAGTTGTAAATTTATATTATCTCAGAGTAAATGATCTGGTATATGAAAAAAATAAAACATCTGACTTCATTAGAAAAGGGTTGATCTCATGGGAGTGCATTTTATACTCAATGCAGGATTATTTTTTTAATTTGGTGTGCTGGAAGAGAAACAAATCGTGCCAGCTTGGAGTGAAAATAACCAAAGAGAAGAGATGTACAGTAGTACAAAGAAGAGATCAACAGTGAGAGCAGGGCAAAATACTGGGAAAAATACACTGATTGGGAAGTTACCACATCTGGGCTTTTAAACATTATAAAATAAAAGCCATTTCCATCCTCCTTGCCTCTTCAAAACTAACCAACCAACCAACCAACCAAAAAAAAAAAATCAAAAAGGAAAAGAAAGAGGAAAAAAAACATAATTTAAAAAAGCTTTGCATTTTGGGGTAGTTACTTTAGAGTCTCTGAGTATAGCAAAGTGAGGATCAAAGTTCTGTCTGGTTTGGTTCTTCTGTAATTCAGAGGTTACTAGATGGGACTCAGCATCTGTGCTCTGTCGATCATTCATGGATTTATTCCCTTCTGCATTCTTGATCCCTCTGGACCTCAGCAACCTGCTCTGCTGACATTTCACTGAACTGGATAAAAGCACAAGATGAATTTCATTTTTTTGACAATAACTGGCTTTTTTTAAAAATTTATTTATTTTCTGACTGAAAGGAACAAGTAGTAGTAAAAAATCTTTAAACTACTCTTTGATTTCATGTATATATTTTCATGTGCACTCATAAAACACATTATCAGTCTAGTCAGCACCCCTTTCACTTCCATTTGAACCTAGTAACTGCTCAACAAAGCATCTTTCTTGACTTCTTTAGTGTGTAAAGTTACTCTGGCAGAAACACTGGCTCTGCAGGTGGTCTTTGTCCCATATCTTCCCTGCACTGAAGGTGCAGTCAATTACTGAGCACAGAGCTGGCCCTGAAGCTCGCCCAGAAGAACTCAGAATTTCTTCCTTCGTGTAGAAAATAATTTAATTTTCCTCAGTTATTCCATAAAGAATAATCAACACATTTCCAACCTTTCAAATGTACTTGGAGATAGGTGGATAAGAGCAGATGTTATTCTCACCCTTAAAAGAATTAATTGCAAATGACTTGGAAAATGGCTACAGCAACAACAGTTAGGAACTTCCCAGTTTTCACCTTTCCTTTCATTTCTTTGTCTGTTGTGACAGATAGCAGAGGTGTGTTATAGAGTGTGTGTGTTACTGTGATAAACTAATTCAGCCATGTGTAAGGTTTTAGTCCGAGGCACATCAACTGAGACGGGGATGTATAATTGCTTTGCAAATCCCATTACAAGGGGGAAAGATAAAGCAGGTTCCCTGACTAATAGACTTGCAAAAATCATGAAGTCTGATTGAGGTTCATTACAAAACAATGCTGCTCAGAGAGGGGGAAAATAACAAGGCAGCTCCAGTGCCCCGTGGTACCCTGGGCATGTGGAGCAGAGTAAGAAGGATCTGCTCTCCAGTGGGAGGTGAGAAGGGTTCAGCTCCTCAGAGGGCACATTCTCAACCTCCCCTTGGACTCATTGCTGGTAATTCCCACAGATCATTGCAGCAGCTGCTGCACAGATTCAGGCTGGATCATCAGCACTTCATAGGATACCATGGAAAATACTTGAAATTGCGTTCTTGGAGCTACAGTGAGCATTGCTGCTGGGTTCTTTCACTTTCCAAATACAGGTCAGCCTCTGGCTACTCTTGCTTAAGCTACATTTCCTCTCTTTTTTATCTGTTTTGATTTTGTCTTAAAACACCTGACAGGAAAGACACTTTTCTATTTTTTGCTATGTCTTGCAGTAAAGATATTAGAAGCTTATTACTTCCTTAACGTGGCAAGAGCTGAATCGTCTGATTTGAGTGTTATTTTTTTGGTAATGTCTTGTTAGAGTTTGTGCTAATGTCAAACTTAATCGAACACTGTAGTTTTATGCTGTAAAGTGTGATTATCATCGAATTTTTGTACTGAAAATTTTAAGTACATCATTTCATATTCAGTTTTAAGCACTGACTTTCAGTGGAAGACAGAATTTTAATCATTGCAGCCTAATCCAGAAAGGCAC
The DNA here is from genome assembly GCA_013396995.1 of Dicaeum eximium. Taxonomy (NCBI): domain Eukaryota; kingdom Metazoa; phylum Chordata; class Aves; order Passeriformes; family Dicaeidae; genus Dicaeum; species Dicaeum eximium. Next base: position 202,013 of record VWZP01006044.1, read on the forward strand.
ATTTACAATAGCTAGAAGTCTTGTAGGAGCAACTGAAGGAAAGGCATTATTTCATAAATCAAAATTTTAATCTTAGGCATCTGCAACAAATTACCCCTGACCGTGGTACACGACCCTTCTCGAGCTGAGCTGTTAAATGGTCTGAATTGTGAGCAAAACTGCTGGTTACAAACCATTTATAAGTCTGTCCTTCAGGGTCTGGACTTCAAAGCTCAGTGTATCCCACACACTACCTTTAAGTCTTCAAATAAATTGTCATCTCCATAAAATAGGTTTTCTACAAACTACAGAGCTAGAAATTAAGTTTTGATATGTGCTTTATAAACAACTTATGTTAGACAGACAGCAATCCCCCTCAACACAGCTGCTGGTTTGGTGCAGAAAAGCAGAAAGAGGGAAAAATAGAAATATGCTTAGTTCATGTATGTGTGATGCAGTAATTGCAAATAATAGAAAAAAGAGGAATGAATAGGTTCAGGACATTTATGTCTTCTTATAGTTAAGCCAACCATTAATCAGTAAAATTCTTCCAGGTTTTCTATTTGGATCGAAAAACCCAAATTAAAAGTAGGGTCACCTTGGATATAATGAGTCTTTGCGGAGTCATAATGGAACATGGTGGAAGTTTTAAATTAATGCAAATATGAATATCTATTCATGGACATTTTGTGTGGTTTCAGCTCAAAAACTAAGTGAAATCCCCATTGTGTCAACCAAGTCTTTCTTTGGGGCTGTAAAATTAAAGTTATGCTTGAAGGGTGAGGGTTTATGAAGTTCAGAACTGACTGTGCAGGCTGCCACCACCACTTTGAACAAGCTCTGGGACAAAATCTGTTACAGCTAAATAACTTTTCTTCACTCCAGTCCAGTACAGATAAGATTTTAAATGGTTATGGCAGAATGGATATAGAAGCAGAGAGTCACAGAATGGTTTGTGTTGGAAAGGATCTTAAAGACCATCCAGTTCCAGCCCCTCTTCAATAGGCAAGGACAACTTTGCCTAGAACAGCTTGTTCAGAGGAACATACGAGCTGGTATCTTATCTGCACATTATGGCTTAAAAACTGTATTAGAGGAAAACCAACCAAATTTAACTCCACTGTGTACAAATACACACATACACACATATATATAGATATGCATGTTATTGATTAGACAAAGCAATACACCAACATTCAGTATCTCAGCTGAGTCAGATATTTAAAATGTTTGTGGTAAACTGTTTAATCAAAAACAAAGGGAACTCAGACTCAAATTTTGTTCACTCTCCACCCTAACCCCCAGAACCAGACAGAGAGACAGACAGACAGACAGACAGACAGACAGACAGACAGAATGAATGAATGAATGAATGAATGAATGAATGAATAAATGAATGAATGAATGACATGTATGTATGTGCAGTGTATATGCCTCTCTGCTTACAATTTTCTTTTGATTGCAAATGTAATATCAGACAGAGCTTTTGAGGTTCCATTCTTCAGGAACTAAATGGGTTCTGCTTGTGGCTTTTTTTTCACCCCAAAGGAAGCAGTCTCATTCCATGAAAGTGCCTTCAGTCAAAGAAAAAAAATTCTATCAAAATAATTTCTGCGGGACAAATTGCAACTGTTTCTATTTGTTAAAGTTAACACAATAATAAAACTCCCACACCAGCAGTGCTCATTAGCAGTTATTGCTTAACTATTATTTTTGTCACTACAGCTGTCTAAGTGCCTTACAGGAAGTGAGTCATCCTTGCCAAGAGGTACTTTTATTTCTAACAGGTAAATCCCAGCAAAGGCAAGGAGATAGAAATAAGAGGAAATACCACGATGAAAATAATGCCACCATCTTGGAAAGGATCAATTTTTATTTTTTAGTTGCTTCAAAGGCATATTCATTAGGTCCAGAATCAGTCAGGCAATGCCTGTGTCTGTGTGGGAGATACAATCCTTAAGCTTGTGTTGTTTTGGAAGAAGTGTATTTAAAAAAGGACTTGTTGGATTTGGAGAAGAAGAGAAATTGCATGTCAGACTGAATCAAGAAAGTGATTATCAGCGTAATTGTGCCCTTCCCTAGGGATAACAAACATGGTCAGGAGATGACTGGTCTGATAGCCTGGGAAGGAAAATAGACAAGAGTCATTGGCTCATTTTCACTGTAAATGAAGCTTGACAGAAGATCTAAGACCTCTCAATACATCAGTGTGAATCACTAGGCCATAACCAGGCTGTTATTAGCTGGTAGCAAAGCTTTCCACTAAGTATTCTGATGCTGCTTTTATCTGACAGGTTGAATAGGATCGCAGCAGGACTGGAAAAAAATCCATGACTTCATAGCTAGAAACAAACCTTTCACCAAGACTTAATCAGAGTTAGGTAAAACCCAAAGTTCTAGTTTATTTCAGAGAGGAATTTGTATTCTTATGTGTTAACATCAAGGTTTTTGTGAGAACAAAGTCTTTTTCCTGAGTTAAGGACACAGCTGAGATAAATGTGCTGGTCTCTGCTTGGCTGACCTTCAGGCACAGTGTGGTGAGATGCTGAAGCACAGCACAGGTTCAGTGAAGGGGGATTATGTAGGTGCAGATCTGACTTTATGCAAAACCGACTGTCTCTTGGTTTACCAACCTGCAAACTCTTGGGAATAAAACATGCTTAACCCTGTGTTCCCCCACAGTGTGTCACAAAGATATACATACAACATTTCTATAGGCAAAGCACTTAGCTCAGTTCCAAATATTGTGTGCCTAGGCTTAAATCCTGCTTTCAGAAAACATCTCTTGGTCAATAAATAAGGAAGAAATGAGGAGTAGAAAATATTAATTATATGGAACTGCTTCATCTATGTTCCTTATTTTAACAAGCAGTTAATCAGCACTGTAGCATTTCCTGGAAACATGATCAAGTTTAATTCATTAATTTCTTAATAGCCTCCAACAAACACTGAAATTAACACCCTTGCTACTTCAGACTGATGATTTTTAGAGCCGATTGAGTTTGGTTGTCTTGTGTGGGTACAAATCTGGCTCCAGGAATGGAAGCATTCAGCTAGAAATCCAAGAATTGCTGGGTGGCTGGTTTATTTTCTGATTTGAAGGGAAAACAATTGCAAAGATGAAACAAGACTGGAGAGACTGGAGGCTTGACTAAAGAGTAGATGAGTGAAATATAGGCATAGAAAAGTCTTTATGCAGAAAGAGTGGATGAAAAGAGAGGTCTCTTAAACAGAGTTTGTTGGTTATATTATTTTGACAAACAGTTAATGTGTATTTCCAAAACACACCTAACTAACATGAGAGGCTAATTCCTATTTTTAAACAGTAAATGGATGGGGAGGAGCTAATTTCAAAAGGTTTTGAGGTCCTTTGTTCCATAAAATTACTGAATATTTACAGGTCTCTATGTGTGTAATTGTGATTTTTATAGCTTTTAATAAAATAAAGTTGTATCACAAGTTTGATTTTTTTCCCCCTGTCAACTGTAGAATCAAGTCTTTATTAACTTTGGACATACCAATTTATTCTTTAAGTCTACATACAAAAAGTGGAAGTAATTATATCAAAAAGAAAATTCAAGTGAAATGAAAACTACAGAGTGAATCTTAAAAAAACCAACCAAAAAAAACCCCTCAATTACACACAAAAAAAGCGACCATTAAATAAGCAAATCACTCCACCTTAAAAACAATCTTCAAGCCCACTGAAGTCTAACGAATCATAAATTTAGAAATATTTGCTGAATGAGGGCCAGATATATCAGAAGATACAATGACACAGACTATTGATTCTCTGATCTAACTGAAATGCAAGTGGTGGTTGTGGTTCAGGGAGCCATGGTAAGTGGTTCCCAGGTGGTTCATGGAACCTTTTAATTACAGAAAATTGTAGTGTTTTGAGAGCTGACGGTATTCTCTGAGCCTTATGAGCTGGTGGTGACCACATCCAGGAGGTGGATGAATATGCATTCTTGGACTAGGGCAGAAAACTAAAAAAACCCACAGAATGGAAGAAAAAAAGTGTATTGGCAAGAGACAGCAACAGGGATTCAGACTGGGATACTCCACATTTACAGGTTAGCTGTAAATGATGCCCACTTCCTGCAAAGATCTCTCTTACTTCAGGAAATCTTAGCTTTCATTTTTTAAATTTTATTTTATTTCTGTGGGTTTTTTTTTTTCAGGAGATCTGTAAACTTGTAGTCTCAGTTTTGAAAAATATCTCATAAATTGTAAGTGATACTCAGCTAATCTGGGTTTTCCTTCTGTCCCTCCCTCTCACTGGACACACAAAGTGCTTTGTGAATCATCAATTGAAAGTTGAAGTTCCTTGATTGGAGCAAAAAGAAAAAATATCCTTTTTGTTTCCACATCAACTTAATCTCAGTGAAAGGTTCCTATCTTGACAGCACTGCAAACTAATGGTCTCTCCTCATTCTTGCAATAGACCAAGCACAAAATGTGCCATTAGGAGCCTTCAGTCGCTGCCTCAATTTTGTACTTGAAGAATCAATTTTGACTGGAAATTGCAGAGCAGTCTACAAGTATGATATCCATCTTCCTTGTCCTTAACCATGGAGTATTTGCCACCACTACTAAAGTAAACCAAAGCACCAGACTTTACAGTCTCTACTGCTCTCTGCAGTCTGTGCAGAGAGAAGTTCTTAGCAGAGGTACCCAGTACAGGTGATCTGCTCTCTGCCACTTTTCATCTTTGCCCAGTGAGACAGAGGCAGCCCAAACTTGAACTCTATTGAGTGGTAGGCTAAGATCACCTTTTTGACTGATAAAGAGCTTGGAGTCAGCCCACATTTTAGACTGCATCTATAATGCTGTGTCTGCTTTTGTCTCCCCTCAGACAAAAAGACATCTACAACCTGGGAGAAGTTCAGTGGGGAGCACTGGGATGGTCAGGGTTGGAGGACTGGCCAGTGAGACGAGGCTCAGGGACTGGAGGCTGCTCATTCTAAAGAAGGGACAGCTGCAAAGGACCTGACAACCAGGAAATTCTGAGGAGGTCATCAGGAGAATGGAGCCAGGCTTCTCACAGCCCTGCAGGAGTTAATTTAAAGGTAAGGATGTGTATATGTTTGTATCAGGGCCTCTCTCCTATGACCATAAAACGACTTTGTTCAACTTTTAATTTTAAGCAACATTTAATAATTCCCAGGTACTTACTCTCTGTGACTTTCTGTTCTGCCTTAGCAATCTAAGTCAGATCTATTTAGGAGCAAAAGTTGCTGTAGGAGCCTGATGCTTCATAAAAGAGAAAAATGAGGGTTTCTGTGGCAGCAAGGTTGTGACAGGAATGGGCTGCCTCAGAGTGAAAGTGTGAATGAAAAAAAATGCTATTAATAGCAAAATAAATTTCTTTAGAGGGTCCGGGGCAAATGATGTCACCTAGGATGAGTTTCACTTAGGACATCTGAGTTAAAATGACAAAGGAATTTCCTCAAAGCTCCATTAATTTGGATAAATTTTTATGCTCAGATCCTGGCTCAAACCATGACCCAAAGTGTACAATATCCTTAACTATCTAAAAAGCTGTAGGGTCCAAAGTTTGACATTTAGGCGCATATGGAGTAGATGGAAGGTCTAATTTTCCAATTTAAATATATCCTGGAAATTAGATTAAGAAAATTTCATCTCGACTGTGGCAGTCACAGGGAGAACACAGATGTTCAGCATTTACAGAATAATGTTTCTCTTTTAGGGCATTGGTTATTCCTTGCTAAGCACCCCAAATCAACACATTTCCGTTGCTTCCAGCATATCCATACCAGTTATCAAATTAGGATCTGCAACCATTCATTTCAAGTGCTTAGTGGGCAGCCTAATGGAAAGGCTATTTGCTAACAGATGCAATTGGTTCTCTAATGTACACCATCCAGTTTTATTCAGCATTTACCTGCCTCAGCTATCTTTATGCAGCTAATTCACAGATGCAGCAAACCATGTATTATTTCATTTAACTGAAGGATCCATTTATCCCAGTCCCACTGCCAAATATGCACAGAATAGGAAATGCTGCCTTATTAAAAAGGGGGGATTTGTTTGTTTCCTTTTTTAACTGTTATGAATGTAATAATTTAGGTTTTTCTTTGAAGAATCTAGTCTTTTACAAAAAAATAAAGAGAAAATGATTAAAAAAATAAAATAAAGAGTTCAGATTACTGGTTATTTCTGAGCAGCACCTTGGGAGGTTATCTGCACTTTGGTTCTGTGGCGGGCTGACCTTGGTTGAACATCAGATATCCAACAAGCTGCTCTATCACTCTTCCATCAACAGAACAGGGGGAGAAACCACAATAAAAATCTCATGGGTTATGACAAGGACAGGGAGATTATGAACCAGCTACCATTACAGAAAAAACAGACACAGATTGGGAAAGATTAATTCAATTTACTGTAAATCAAAATCAGAGTAGGATAATGAGAAATAAGAACAAATTTAAGAACACCTCTTCACCTTTATCCCAACACTCCTACCTCCTTTCCTTGAATGGCACAGTGGAACTAGGAATGGGGTTGTGGTCAGTCAGAATGCTTCAGCTCTTCCTCTCCTTCTCCTTCACACTCTTTCCCCATGGATACAGTCCCTCACAAACTGCTCCAACTCGAATCCTTCCAGGGGCTGCAGTTCTTTATGAACTGCTCTAGTGTGGGTCCCTCCCATTGTATATTTTTTTTCTGAAGGATAAATGCATTACTTTATCTCATCTATAAAACTGACAGAAAGAAGTCACTATTCAAAGGCTAATAAATAAAAATTGTCTTGTCTCAAGTCTCCCTGGATCTACAAAAAAGGAGTTAAGGGAAGGACAAAACACTTGAGAGAATATCATGATAGTGAATCAAAAAATATGCAAAAAAACCCAAAACAAATGCTTTCCAGAGCAAATTTAGTACTACATGATCTGATCTTTGAAATTTTAAAATGGTGGTGGAAGTAACAGAATTCTCCAGTTCCTCCTTCTCTTTTATTCATGGTTTTCAAAATACATTTCCCAAATTGTTGCTCTACACTGCTAGAGCATTTCCCAACAGGAGGGTTCTGCAAGTGACAGTTTCCTTTATAACTTCAGGGTGTGTGAGAGAGCTGCACGAGCAGACACAGGAAGTTTTCATGTGCCTGTTCTGCTCCATTTTTTCACTTCCATTGCATCAGTAAGTAATTAACTGTCATGATGATCAGCCCTTAGAGGGCATCCTGTCTCAAAAAGTTCTCACCTCACCAGGCAAAGCCACACAAGAACTTGTGGTCACCAGCTTCCCTTTTGTTTTAAAGATCTGCTGTTATTTGTGGCTTAAGGTATCATTTCTCACTGTGGTCTGGAGGAGGGAGGAAATAATTAGCTGCTGGCAAGCATGTGGAAAGGAAATTCGTTGTCATCATTGACAAATGGAGAGAGACACTCTCAACCACAAATTGTTTTAAGTCCCACATGTTTTCTCCAAGTCTCAAAGGTCATCCTGGAGGACTGGGTGGTGACCTGAGTGCTGAGGTGCCACTGGGATTGCCCAGCCAGAGTTGGGGCTGTGCTGGCACTGCTCAAGCAGCTGCACAAACAGGCCCTGAAGTGCATCCACATCTATGAGCCCTCAGGTGGTTTTTTTTTAACACACAAGAAAGTTTCGATTTGCCGTGGGTGGGAAATAACAAGGACCATGTGGTGATTGAGCAACACTGAATGTAGTGTATTTTACCTCCTCAAGTATCATGGCTGTGTCAGCTGCTGCTTAAAAAACTCCAATTTTCCATGTCCCAGATGTCTTTTTTATGACTGACAAATAAAAAATTTCATATTTGCAATGGTCACATCAGTCATAAATAACACTGTCTTGTTACTGGGAGTCAAGAAAAACAAAAGCCATGAAGTCAGGCAGTCCATGGATGACCAGCAGGATAAAAGGTGAATGCACAATCCTACTTACTCTCACACCCAAGGGCTTTGCCAGACCATGAGAGATGATAACATTCCAGAATTCCAAATGAAGGCTTTTTGTAATATTTCCAGCCACTATCCACCTCACTCCTTTTGCTTTTCTGGTCTCTGTGAGGTGTCTGTGAAACTCCTGACCGCAGGCAGGCAGCTGGTGGGTCATGACTGCTGCCTATGACATGGGGAGTGATTGTCCTCTTGGTGCCTTGTGCTCCCACCATCTGCCTGTCATATCTGCCTGCTGTGTTTTGTTTTATCTTTGCATTGCAAACTCTTCAGGGCTGGTTTTCTTTTGGCATGTATTTCTGAAGTGCAGAAAAAGGTAGGCTTTTACTTTAAAAGTCCGGGGCATATAGAGAAAATAAGTAATAATCAACTGTGGGCTTTTTCTAAATTGTAGGAAAACCACATCTTGGTTAGTCACATACTCAGAGACATACAAGTCTGTTCCTAAACCTGATAGAATTTTTAGCTTAGAAGAAGACAAATAACTCTGTGTAATTTTCCAAAGGAAAAACTCTTAGAGCAGGAAATAAAACATTAAGTGGAGTGGGCACAGAAGCTGAACTAGAGCTTTACTTATACCTGGTACCTAAGATTTTGCTTTTCTTTTACAGCAATATGAAAGTGCCAGACATATTCAGTAGGTGATACCTATTTCCCCTGTTGCTCTTTAATAACTATTGCTATCTATCTTTCTTCTCTGGACAGAAAGAGTAATACTCCTGGCCATCACAGAAGATGTGACTGCATGCAGAGAAAATAAAAGTATTGGCATTACAGATGTCTTTGGTTCCTTCTCTGTCAATAGCACTCAACATACCCCTCAGCAGCAAATGCTAATACTAAAAAATCAATTAAATATAAGATGGAAATTAAATTTCTTTGATTTTGAAGCACTATGACGTGTATTTTGTGTGCCATAATTTGTCATTGCGCTGGGGCATTCAAATTAAAGTTTTTTAATGTGGGACTGCTCCACAAAGTAGCAGTTTCTCTGGTAGAAAATAAAATTGCTATAAACTCCAAAGCACTGCAATCCAAGCAAGTGTCTTCTGGATCAGTGTGCTTATTACACTAAGAAGCTGTAGTGAAGAGCAAATCAGACAGGAACATGCACTACAAGAGCACAAAACATTGGTACCACTGAGCGGGAGTGCAGGCATGAAAATCTGGGCAGTAATTTGATGGTTTCTAACCAAGAATATCTCTGGAATCTTATCTCTATTTACAAGTACCAAAAAAAGAAAAAAAATCACATAAAAATGAAATGGTTTTCTATTTGTGAAAAAAATAATTCACAACAGGAGCTAAACTTGATATCTATGATGCCCCATTCAGTTATTTATGGAACTGCTCTCTAAAAAAAAGTTCTTCAATATTTATAATCTGTCCCACTGCTGACACCAATAAATGGAAAATTATCTCCCTTGATCATGGGACATCCTGCAAATACCCAGGTCTTGGTGGAGGCATCTTGTAGGGAGCATGGGGTAACTTCAGAGATCCAGTAAGGAGTAAAAATATTCTTAGTTTAAAGAGATCTAATAGTAAAGGAAAATATTTTTGGATAAAAAATGCCTTGTTATTACCTGTATGTATATACAAGTTGTGTAACAGAAGAACTAATTACATTTTGCTTGTTTGTTTGTTTTATTAATGGATGACTTGTGGGCAACACATGCAAAAATCCATCAGCTCAGTGAAATGATCTAAGGATTTACAGCACCCATTATACTCCAGGAAAAATACAGACAGAGAAATATTAAATTTCCATTTTACTGACAATGCAGTAGAGAAATAGCTATGACTCATGGTGTTCTGGTTCCGGCATCAAAATACAACTTAAAATCTCAGGGTTCACATTTTTCTCCTCTTCTTTCTCTTTGGTGTTTTGGGGTGTGATTTTCTTTTTGTTTATTTGTTGCCTTTTTTTTTTTTTTTGGTTTTTTTTTGTTGATTGACCCTGGAAGTCACCTGACTGGGACATTCTCCTCAGTGTCACAAGGTGGGGCTGGCACAGAGTGGAATTGTGATCAGCCAGAGTAAAGAGAAGAGTTCTCTCCAGGTAAAGTGACATCAGAGTGGTGTGCCAGTGATGGGGACTGTCACATTTCCTGCTAAATCCTGGATGGCACGGTATCACCACTGTAAAGAAAAACCTGACATTTATGGTGAGATGATATTTCAGCCTGAAGTTTCTATAACTTTTTTTTTCAGTTCCAATTTCTGAGTTTGCCCCTGTGCAGGATTTCTCACCATCTCTCTCTACTGGTAAATACTGAGATCATTGCAAGCACATTTCCTATGCTACTATAAATAACACCATTTAAATATTCATCTGCAAACATGTTGCAATAAATTATATAAAGAGTACTCATGATTCACAACAAATTATCGGATCCTAGAGCCCTATGAAAAGTATCTGATTTTGAAAAATCCATGTGTTTATTTTTTCCCCTAATGTGAGAAAAATAACCAAGTTTGAATGATTTTTTGGGATACATCTCTGCCGCCAAGGTTTGGCTAACGTTGTGGAAATCAATAAGAGCTCTCTTGTCAATTGCATTATGTACTGTATCAGACCTGCAGAATATTATGCATCTATTTGCATTGATTAAAGGCACTTTTTATTCCCAGTCCTGGAACTGACTGCAGTATTATCACTGCTTTTTAGAAAGGGCAATGTAGCATGTCAGTTTGACAGATTGCTGCCTCTGGTGATATTAAATTAGGAAAAAAAAAGATGTAATTTCCACATGTCTCAGGTCCAGCCTTATACTGAAACACCACTACAAAGCACATTCCCTCTGCAGTAATGCCATTATTCCCACCACACAAGTGTCACGCTCCATATCATTGACTTCTTTGTGTCTCTAAAACTTTCCTTTGCGCAGGCCCTGGTTTCTCACACAAGAAATCACAGAGGATGTCCTGAACCTACAACTTTTTGGCTACTGTGGGACAGATTCATATTTTGATAACAATAATTACATTTTAGAACTGGGGAGCATCAGTCTCTTCTCCCAGGCAACAAGTGAGAGGATGAGAGGAAACAGCCACAAGTTGCACCAGGAGTTTAAACTGGATCTTAGGAAAAAAAAATCTTCACTGAATGGCATTGGAACAAGTGGAAGTGGTGGAATCACCTTCCCTGGAAGTGTTCAAAAAACCTGTGGATTTGGCATCTAGGGACGTGGCTTAGTGGTGATTGGTTGGACTCAATGGTCTCAGGGGTTCTGTGATTTTGTGATGTTTTAATCTTTGAGGTCTAAAAGGAACAGCTCACTAGGGAGTGTCAAAATACCATGGCAATTAAGAGCTAGGAGGTTACTGTTGTCTGGGGAGCATGGGAAGGTGGGAATAACTGGAACAGGACAAGGCAGGTTAGTAAAGACAAATCTGGGCTGGGACATGGAATCCAGTTATTTCACTGGCTATGTGATGAGATGTCCCAACACACACTGAGCTCCATGGCACACCTCATATAAGCACTGCTCTCACGCAGTTATAGACCTTTCCAAGAAAGAAGAACAAATTTGTGTTATTTAAGGATGAAAGCTAAATTGTTTTCAGTTGTGTCTAAAATTCTTCCTGGTATTTTAATCCATGAGTGGTGACTTTTTAAAGCACCATGCCACAGAGCTGAGTTTGCTCTTCACAACCAAGAGGAATGGGAAACCTCGTGTGTGATTAGAGCATAATAGAGAATAAAGAACAAATAAACATACAACAATAAAAATAATAATAGGAGATACATACAAATATACTTTTTAAAATTCCTCATCCTTAAATTATTAGAGTGTGATTTTACTGATAAGTGGTCACTAAAGCCAACTTCTCTGACATTTACTGTTGACATGCCCACAGACCTTGGGATTCCCCAAAGGAATTCCACTGGAAAAGAGTAAGAGAGGACTAAAGTCATAAAATCTCACTGGATCCCACAAGAGTCAAAAACAATCATAAGACTTAGAGAAGAAGGAAAGAAAAACTTACCTTCTTTTTAAAATTTATCAAAGGTCTTGCAACCAGCATCTCTTTATGTGTTCCCAACCTCCCCTTTATTAACTTTTACTGACATATTTTGAAATATGACAGTTATTCAGTGAAACTATAAATAAGCCTCCTCCCCCCACTCCCCCCGACACAGTCTATTAGATTCAAAGCCTTCATTTCTGTTTTGCATAATTGACATCATTATCTGTCAGGTTGCTGGGCTCAGGTTTGCAGTCATTATGAGATCATTAGAAAAAGGGTTGTAATAAGTTCAGAAGGCCAATCGGCTCTGCTCTAATCACTGGAGAAGAGAGTGCTGATAGGGGCCTCAGGGAGAAAGTATTGAAGCAGCTAGAGGATTTTTAATGACCAAATCAAGTTAGGAAAATCACCACCTGTGCCTCAGTGAACAGGATAATTTCAGCTTGGGTGAGGGTGAGTGTAAAATGGATTTGAAATCACTTTTATTTTTCTCACAATTTTTTAATTTTTTCTTCCTTCTTTTTATATTTCCTTAGGAGTGGGGTTGGTGACTGGAAATCTACAGAGCAGAGCAGCAGAAAAAAAGGAATAAAATCCAGAAAATAAGGTTATTGAAGGAGAATGAAAACAGTGTCCTGTAGCAGCTGAAGGCAGTTTCAGGTCAGAACAGAGACTTAGCCAATTCAAGGTAACATTAAGCATTTCAAAATCAAGGGGAAGCAGTTCTGTAGCCTAAAAATGAAAGTGCAGATACTTTTTTTCAGTAGTCAGGAGGGGAGAGCAAAGCCACACCCGCAGATGACTCAGTCCATTGTAATTTAAGTGTCTGAGGGGATTGGACAGGTAACTTCTCTGGGAGTGTCTGCTTTTGTCTATTTTCTCCAGAGGGAATATAAATGAGTAGCTGAGTTAATAAAGCTAATTATTAGACAGTTAAATGATCACTCCAAGAGTTAAATGACTCTCAGCCATGAGTAACTCCAGCAGACCCAGGCACACTGATTCTGCCTCAGACTGGGTTTTGTATTTGAGTTACTCTGTCCTCCCCCAAGAAACTGCACTCCTGCCCTTTGTCTTACCCACCCAGACATCTCCAAAAATCACATTGCTCTCTTCCACATTGCCATCTTGTACCATTCAGAGTTACCTAGATAATAATTTTCAGAAGGCTAGAGCTTACTTTACTTATGCTCAAGAGAAGATGTCATGGGAAGCCCTAAACACAAGTTAAGATAAAACATCTTTCACCAGCACTCTGTAGCTTGGGCTCAACTCAATGTTATTTGTATTCACAAGGCTTCCACTTAATGTGGAGCACAGGCAGACAAAATTTCCATCTGCTTCAGATGCAAATAGAATGAGCTCATGTCTGCTCAGAGGGCAAGAGCCCATGTAGGTGTATCCTATGTCTGGCTTATCTCTTAGATAATAAATTAATCAGAGCAAGAGCAATCTTCATTTTGTACGTTTGTACAGCCCTCAGCACAGGAAATTATGGGTCCTGCTGAGGTCTGAAAAGACCACTCCATTATGAAAACTGAAATTTAGAATGAATGCACTGTCATTCAGATCTTCATTAAATAAATATATGAAGCACATTAAAGCCAAGGTGAAAAATATTCAGCAGATATACTTCTAATGGAAAGATAATTTAATTGAAAAATAATCTGTTTACAATATTCTCATATACACTACTTTATTAGATCATATTACCAAGAACCTATTTACTCTGCATCCTTTGGAAGATATTATAGGGAAGGTAAAATTTAGACTAGCTGAATGGATAGTATGTGGGATGAATGAATCTTCCTGTATTAATATATCTCATGTTAACAGAGGTTGGTAATTAAAATAATATTTTTAAAACCAAATATTAGTAAAGAGACTAAGAAAAAGATTGTGTCAGGTGTTATTTTTTTTTTTCTTCTTTGTGACTGGTCTTTGTCAAGGGAGGTTGCTTCCTTGAAAGCTTTTTGTTTCCCTTTTTTTCCACACGGAAACCTTTGACTTTATTATGAAACACTGTCCACCGTCCAAAGACTATTTAAAGCAAAGAAACATATGGTAGTTCCCTTCCTCTGTTTATACTATCAGATTTGTGGTTCGTTTTGCTCAAAAATAGGGGTTTAGGCCACCAAAGAGCACTTTATGCTGCATAAAATTGCTATATGAGATTACTCAGTAAATTAATCAATAATGATCTTACCAGTTCTCAGGGATATCAGATTTTACTTCTTGACAAAATGAAAATATGAAACAGATCTCCCTTTTTTTTTTTTTTTTTTTTTTCCTAAAATTGGAGGAATCAGACTGTCTGCCCCTTCTTCACTGCCTTTGCAATCACTCCTAGAGATGCTGAATTACTGGGAAAAACCTCAGTTATCACAGTCATCAAAAAGTTCAGAGGTTTTTTTTGTTGACTGTCATAGTTTTGAGATGTGCTCTGCACACATTTTTTTTTTTTTGAAGGTTTTACTATTTACTATTAATTATTTATTTATTTGGAGGCCCAGGCCCAGGGAGTGCTGATGAATGGTGCTACATCCAGCTGGTGGCTGGTCACCAGTGGGGCTCCCAAGAGCTCAGTACTGGGTATTCCTGTTTAATGTCCAAATGGATGAACTGTACAGGGGATGGAATGCCCTCTCCATCATTCATGGGCAATGCTGAGCCCAGCAGCAGTGCTGGTCTGCTGGAGGGTAGGAGGGCTCTGCAGAGGGGTCCAGACAGGCTGGATCAATGGTCTGAGGCCAGCTGTGTGAGGTTCAACACAGCAAAGTGCCAAGTCCTGCCATTGGGTCAGAACTGCTCCATGCAGTGCTCCAGGCTGGGGGCAGAGGGGCTGGGAAGTGACCCAGTGAAAAATGATGTCATTCAGTTTTGGGGCCCCCACTACAGGGAAGATATTGAGGTGCTGGAGCATGTCCAGAGAAAGGAACAGAGCTGGGAAGGGTCTGGAGCACAAGTCTGATGAGGAGCAGCTGAGGGAGCTGGGGGTGTCTAGTCTGGAGGAAAGGAGGCTCAGAGGAGACTTTATTGCCCTCTACAACTCCTTGAAAGAAGATTGTAACCAGGTAGGAATTGGTTTCTTCTGTCATGAAACTGGCACCAAGACAAGAGGACATAACCTCAAATTATTCCAGGGAAGGTTCAGGCCTTTCAGAATTCCTTCACTGAAAGGGTGGTTAAGCATTGGAACAGGCTGCCCCTCAAAGTGATGGAATCACCATCCCTGGAAGTGTTCAAGAAATGACTGGAAGTGCATTCAGTGCTATGGTTTAGTTGACAATATGTGTTTGATCAAAGGTGGGACTCGATGATCTTGGAGGTCTTTCCCAACTTTAATAGTTCTAGGATTATTTTAAAACATATTAAAGGTAATTATACCCTTGAATATGTTAGCATGTCTGCTGCCTGGGAGCCCTGGATGATCAACAGCAGCTTCAGCACCACTGTAAGATTCACCTCACTGACTCAAACTGTTAAAACACTCCTCTGCTCTCCCCAGTCATTAAAGAGAAACAGACATTTTCTGCAAATTAATACATCTACTACTACTACTACCCTACTACTAACAACAACAATAATTTTTATGCACCTTAGATAATTTAATTTAATCATCTGAAGGAATTTATTTTTCTCTGTTAACTATAACACGTCAGTTGATATTCTTTTGTCCGTAACTTTACATCATCTGAATATTCATGAAGCATAGCATGAACTTTTTTTCCCCCAATCTGCCTTCCATGGTTTTATGTAATTTTTATGAAGAATGGAAGCTTGAACCTTCTATATGTGAAAACAGTAGCATTTCTAGACACTGTATTTACTCAGTATTGACCAAAGACAATGGGAGAATTTCCACTGAACACGTCATACTTAAAATGTGTCTCCTTTCACAGCTGAATTCAATAAGCAAATTATTGTGTAATTGTAAAATCATCAATCTAAAACACTTAGCTATGTCTGCAACAAAATATATAAAACATATACTAAAATGACCAAAGCTCGTCCTACTGGAGAACGCCTGCCTCACTGTCTGTGACAGATACAGCCCTTACCAACACCGATATGAAAACAATTTGACTCACAGACATGGAGAATTGTCCCTGCAAAGCCCAGATTCCTATTTCAATTCCTTGTCTAATTTGGGAATCATCTTGGTTCGAAGATTCATGTCAACAATTCAGTGTAAGACACTTTCTGCACTCATGCAGACTTTGTGCATGCTGAGATTTGTTCATCGCCAGAAGCTCTTTAAGGACTTTAGATGAGAACAGTTAATCAAGTGAAAATTTATTTCAGTATGTGATTTGCTTCAGTTACTGTCTTAGTCTCCAGGCTCAAGGCATAAAGCTGTTCTCCTTTTTACCTCCTATTGCCTGTTTCCAAAACCCCTCCTGAATTGGGATGTCTGTCATTGTATGAAGCTTTAGTTGGCAGCTCTGCTTGAACCAAAGTTTTTGACCTCGCTCCTTTATTAATCCAGCTGGTAAATCCTGCTTCCCTTTAAGAGAAGGGTGCTATTCTGGAAATTAATCCACTGGACAAAATACATCACACAAACTCAGAGAGAAGTGCCTTGTAATGTAGTCTCACTGAATTTAATTACTGAGCTGAATAAGAAAATATTAATACAAGTCAAATGAGTAACAGAACATGGCCATAATTGGCATAGATAGAAATTAAGGATTTGAATTATTCATTTTCCTTCCTTTATTTTAAATGAGGAGTTTGTACAGCTTAATTAAGAACACAGAAAAAAATCTTTTTTTGCCCTACAAAGATACATCTTTCCTTTTAATGGGGGCTATGGTTTCCAGGGATGATTTTGGAAACCCACAATATCCTGTTACTGATGAGCACCTTTCCCTAGACTTGGACCTGATCAAAGACAGTATAAATCATAGAATTGTTTAGGTTGGGAAAAACTTGTAGGATAATTGAGTCCAACCAATAATTTAACACTGCCAAGTCCACCACCATGTCCCTAAGTGCCACATCTACCTATCTTTTAAATATATCCAGGGATGGTGACTGCACAACTCTCCTGGGCTGCCTGTTCTGGCCTTTGACAACACTTCCAGTGAAATTTTTTTTTTCAAATGTCTAATCTAAACCTTTCCTGGTGTAACATGAGACCATTTCTGCTTGAGCACCTCAGGAAGTTGCAGAAAGTGAACAGGTGTCCCCTGAGAATCCAGACTAAATACTCCCAGCTCCTTCATCTGCTCTTCATCAGACTTGTGCTATAAACCCTTCAGCAGCCTCTTGCTCTTCTTTGGACACATTCAGCACCTCTATCTAGTAACTGCAGACTGAAGAGTAATTTTTCTTTTAAAAATTCTCTTCCTATAGAATTGGATGAACCATTCTGTTGCCAAGTATGGGCTTGTTAGATGGCCTTTCCTGACACAGGAATATTCTACTGCTAGTTGGATCTTTTTCAATATTTGTCAATAAGAGTAAGAATGTAGCAAAGGAAACAAGAAAAAACTCAGAGCCAGAAAGTTTACTTCTTCAGATATCTTGACTCTTTTTCAATATTTGTCAGTAAGAGTAGGAACATACCAAAGGAAACACGGAAAAGCTATCAAAGCCTGAATGATTACTTCTTCAGCTATCTTCACTCTTTTACACCCTCCTGTTATAAAAATGAAAGCTTATGTATATTTTTTATAATTTCTTTTTATCTTAGAGTCAAATCTGTGATATTAAATCTTTTGCTTGGACATAAGTCTTCTGAATGAGAGCTGACAGGGTCTTAGTGGCATTCATTGATGAAAGAGATGAAAGTATTTTTGTCTTGATTTGAGAAGCCATTTTGGATTATTTTATGCCTAGTAAATCCATTCTGCAGTGATGAACAGATTGTCCTGTTTGCTTCCAGAAAGAAATTATAGTAGCAGAATTTTAAAATACACTGAATTCTGGAGTAAATATAAATATATGTTGTTGCTGTTATTGTTGCTATTATAGTAGCTTGTTTGCTCTCTGCTTACAAGGTACACGAACTTTCAGCTAACAGGCAGATATTTTCATCTGAGCACACTTATTAAAGAGTTGCTTGAGATTACACAAAACTCAGCGTTGACATAAAATGTGCCAAGAACATATTTAAGCTTTTTCTCTTTAAGGAAACATTTTTCACCCTATGCCTTCACAAGTAGCTTACCTGTGTCTCAGAAGAGGCCAGAGGCTTTCAAACAGGATTCTTTCTGTTACAGCTTTCTTCACACAGCCCAGAAGCACCGAATAGAGGAAAAAAAAAAAAAAACAAAACAAAAAACCCACAACAAAGTAATATACAACACCACAAATGGTGTAGAAGCAGGAAACAAGGGAAATCCCTTGTTGGTTCACAGAAAGAAAAAAAATTAGGAAATTATGCTGGATAAATGGTCAGGCGAAAGGAGCAATACCAACTCTACATTTTCTGCCAAAGGCTCTGAGATTGCTGCACAGCAAAATCTTGTACAGAAGTAGATTGAGAGGATATTGAAAAATCCTTCATTAAGTGGTCTACATGATACAGGGAACACATCCAGCAGCATAAGGGTTAGATCTGAGCTTCTTGGGATTCACCTAATTAGTGTTTAGTCTCCAACACTTGGCTCCTATTTTCAGTGTATGTTTCTGAGAGTGCTTCCTACAGAAAAAGCAAGAGTAAAAACAGTTTGTTGATCACAGCTCACTATCCTATAATATCAAAGAATGGTCAAGCCATGCAATGTTTATCTTAAATAAGTAGGTATGCCATTCAAGTACTTTAGCAAGATACCTAATCCTTCCTTTGTGATATCTTATACTTGAAATATCTGACAATCAATGGTTTTGTCAGATTCATACCGAAGTAATTTTTCCCTCCTGTCACTCAGAGCACATCTGCATTACACCTCTAATTTCTGAAAACTAACTGGAAGAAAGAGCAGCCAACCAGCAGTGTTCACCACCATGGGATTTTATTGTTTTCTTTTAACTGAAGCCTTGGACAAGATCCTGTTTCTTCCATAAGTTTTTAACCTTTTAAGTGTTTTCAAAACTGTAGCAACTGAATGTATGGAACACAACACAGTACTCTGATATCTGATATTTCAAATAATAAATTTAATTTTCCTGTTTTTCTAAGGAAAACATTCTAGTGACAGATGGTAATTGCTAGAAGATAGAGACCTCTATATTACCCAAACAGGCTGAAGGGTGATATAAGTTTCCTAATGACTTTCACATTGAAAGATATCTTAATAAATGAATTAAATAAACATTTTCTATGAAGATTTGAATTATAATTTAAACTTTTATTACAAGTGCCAAGGCCAAAGCTTTTTTCCCCCTATATTGCATTGCTTTGATGAGTTCTAACATCAAGAAAACGACAGGGTTTTATATTTATCATTTTTATCATCACAAATGTAATGTGAAATTTTGATTCTAGGAGTCATAAGAAATTTATTATACTAAATTTTGTACTCATAATTAATACAGGCCAGTCTAGATGCACCTTTTGAGCAGACAAGATGATCAAAACACAGGAGGGGAAATAAGGACAAAATAATTCAAGCATCAGTGACAGAACTGGAACTGCTTAAGGTCATAATAACTCATTGAGTCTAACACTTGTTATGGAAGAAAATAGAATTTCTGCTCCATCAGAAATCAAATGGGCTCTCAATTTGATCATAGTGTCTCAAATGTCAACTCTCACCATTTTCCCTACTTCTGGGATAAAAAGCTCTCCTGCCAAAAGGGTTATATGCCTAGCAGTGTTCAGTTGTCATGTATTTTGTAAAGAGACAGAAATATTTAGTGTGAAGAGAAAAAACATCTGTTTCTCTGACTTCTTACCTATTATCAGATGAAGGAAATATTATTCACCTCCACCATCCTTGCTTTTCAACTCCTCTCTTTGCATAAGTGACAGAAATGCATGTAGATAAGGATGATTCAAAACCAGACATGTGGATGTATATGAAGTACAAAAATATCTACTGCCCTTCATCATATATCTTCTTTGGGTCTGGAAGTACATCAGCAAAACTACTACTGACAGATGGACACTGCTAACAAAGGAGTACTTTAAGGTTACACATTGCTAGGAAAAGTTTCACTGTGAAGCAGAATGTAAATAACTTTTAAGATTCTGCAGGTGAAGGATTTTAAATCCAGGCAACCCTCAGTATTGTGTCAATATTCTACTACCTAAACAAAGAGAGAAGGAAGGGGGGAAAAAAGTGTTGACTTTGCATTACCAGCTAAACACTCAGCACACATGACTGGGCATGACCTTTCTGTTCAAACACATGCTCTCATCACCAGGACAATAGAGGATGTCAGGCTCTAATGTTTGATATATATTCCACACGCTTGCTGAGCTGGATATGGCCCATTTTACTTTCCAATGAAGGAAGCGGTCCTGAACACACAATCATTCCTGGTAATGGCTTTTTTTTTTTTTCCTTTTTTTCTCCCCTCTGAATTGCAGTGTTGGATGAAATATTTCGGGTTTGTTTTCTTGTTTTTATGCCAAAGTTTGTACAGCTTTCTAACAAAGGCTTTTGTGCTTGAGGTCTCAGTGATATTCAGGCTGGGGGTATTATGCAGAAAGAATGATTTCCTGACCAAATGTCATCAAGCAAACATCCTGGGAGCTGATGGATTTTTAAGGAAATTTCCAGTTACATATGAAATGAACATATTTGTTTCTTATAGAGATGAATCAGTAATAGATTGTACCATACAAAATGTTTTTACATTCTAAATAGAACATAGAGAAAAGAAATAAGAAAAGATAGACCAAAGAGCTTTTCCATAGAGACAACAACAACAGTGATAAGAAAACTGGGCAACCAATTCTCTGTGCTCTTCCTGGAATCAAAATAACATCTGGTAATTATAAGGGTGATAAATTACCTATTTTTGATCTTCCTCCCCATTATATCCTAAGGCTTTGATGGTGCCTTTGATGTGCCACTGATGGAAAAACTGGAGAGAGATGAAGGTGGGGGACAAATTCTTGCATTGCACCACAAGTTGCATCCTGATACCATTTCTTATATTGCATCCAGAACTCTAGTTACTTCTAGGTTTTGGTTTTTTACTTTTTTTTTTTTTTCCAGGAGGACAGTATTCTACCCCTTCATTTTCACCTTTATGCACTCTGAGAGAAAATCAGTGCAGTGGAAACTGGACTCTCTCATTTGTTTTTCCCTATCTCCTTCTTTCTACATTTCACCAGTGCCACTCTGGCCTCCATGGACAGGATAGAGTCAAATCTGAGCACAACTTACCAAAGATGTTATCAATACCATACTCAACAAATTAAAAAAAAAAAAGACTGTGAAGGAGTAGATCAAAGAAACTGATTTCTTTGGAACAACTCTGCTACATTACAAGGGTTCTTTTGGTTTTCAGCAAATCTTAATGAGAAAAGCTCAATTTTCCTTCTCTGATTACTTTCTTTTTCCTTATCTTTATACGAAAACTTCAATTAAGTTCATTTAATGATCAAAATAATATTTGGTACACATTATATACTTATAATCCATTTGAGGGTACCAAAACATAACAGTCATTTCACCCACTTCTACTTAATAACCCTCATTAATGCTGCATAAATATCTTGTAAACAATGGAACCTGAAGAATAGTTTTCTTTGCCACAATGTATTAAAAAAACCTGGACTCTGGTCATAATGTGTAGTCCTGGCTGTGTTTTTTGCTGGGATTGCAAAATTCTGTAGTGATAACTACAGATGTGCATCTTAGTTTGGCTTTGCATTTCATGCAAATTATGACATTTCAGCAGATAATATCTCCAGTGAAACAAAGCAGGATTTCTAGTCAAATTCTGATACTGTGTGACCTGGGAGCATTGTGAACTACTTACCTGAATGCAAATAAATACCTTCTCACAAATTTATTGACCAAGAAATGCTTCTAAAAAAGTGTTTATCAGACATTTCTTATGGGCAGTTTTTGGTTTTCATCCCGTCGGGTTTGTTTCATAGTAGGTACTCAAACCAGTGTCCACTGAAGTCAAAATTGTTTCTGGTACTGCACTGATCTGCAATAGATTGTCATTATTTTTTACTTTCTAAGTGCTTCATTAGAGCACAAAGATCAAATCCCAAAAAGGAGTTCAGTGATACAGAGAATGGCAAGACTGACCAAAGCAATAGAAAGACCCCCTGAAGAAGTCAAAAAACCTGGAATAGGTCCTGATGCCTCATTCATTGTTGCTTCTTTGACTTATTGACTGAGGTCTAATTCTATAGATGCAAGTTGGATTGCTGTGGAAGAAATATAGATGAAGTCAACCACAAAACCACTAAGTCAGTGAGTTTGGTGAAAAGTGGAGAGGGCATTGTTACACATCAGTCATTGACATGATGAATGGAGCAGTGAAAATTAAAGCTTCCACAAAGAAAGATGGATGTCAGTGTTGGATATGAAAAGTAGTAAGGCTGACAGAGGACAACTTGTTCTTAGCATAACCAGGTAGAAAAAGACTTGGGTTTTCATGTGGCCCGTATTTCTTCAGAAAACCTTTTGAGATGTGGATATCACACAATCTGCCTAAGAAAGGCTGCTACCCCCATTTTGTGTGCTAGCCACACAGGGAACACAAAGCAAGGGCTTCTGATACCTCAAAGCCTGTCCAAACTGAAACTTCAAGAGAACTTAGACACAGATTCCCATTCTGATTGTACCACTGTTTTCCACGTGTGTCCCCAGTCAGCCCAGTGATGTCTTAGGTGTGTTCCTCAACATACACCCTGGAGAGATGCTGAAACATTTCTTCTTGGAACTCTTCCTGCTTTGGAATTCAGGAATATCTTGGTTCCAAGTTTCAAATTTAAGCTGAGCAGATATTTTCCCCGCTATTTCCTCCAGTCATCTTTTAAGGAGAAACATTTCTATCCATTCAACTGTCTGTTCTCAGGAGATTATGTGTTTGAATCCTAAGCAGGCAGAAGTCCCCACTTGTGCAAACGTAATTTGGAACCTGAGCTCAACAAAACTAAGTATAGTCCTCTCTCTTACTTTTTTTTTTCACAGCTTTAGCTGCATCACCTCTCAGAAATAACATTCTTTCTTTGGTTATTTGGAGAAACTAGAATACCTTAATGCCTCCTTTTGAGTGCTTTATCTGTTTTGGCCAAGTACCTACCTGCATTTTCTTCCATGCTGCACAGTAACTAATGCTCATGGTCAGAAAGAAAATCTACAGTGAAGCAAGAAATGGAATCTATGTATTTCAAACCTCAGTTTATAATCTTAACACCTACACATGCTTTGTCTTTGTGAAAATATATCAAACAAAATGCAAACAATCCAAAAGTGCCTCCCTTCTAGAATCCAGGAGGGATTTAGTCTACCATTGATTTTCAGGAATTCATGTCTTCTGAGTGCCAAATAAGGCTCTGTCCTGCAACATAAACTTCACAGTGATAATAAAGGTACACATTTAAATGTCTGTATGACTGAGGCTTAAGAATTTAGACTGTACTATTTTCATGTCCCTGCCTTTCACTGTCCCAAATCATTCTACTCCATCATCTCTTCCCACTCTAGTGTTCTTAGATTTCAGGACTGAAAGTTCCTTGGGATGCTAGTTTACTTTTCAACTGATTAATTTTTCTATGCAATGATCAGTTAGTAAAATTTTGTGCATTATGTCAAAATGGATAAAAATTATAACAAAAACTCCATAGACCTCTGGAGAGGGAATTGACTGAGGCCAAAATAAATCTCCAAAGAGATACAGGTTTTAGTAAATTAAACATTTCTGATACTGAAACCATCTGTCACAGAGTCGGATGCATCCACGTCATTAAACTCTAGAATTGTATAGCTAAATCCAAATGTATTTAGGAACCTTTTCAGATCCAGGAAAGCTACTAAACCATGCTCAAAAATTTATTCAGATAGTCTCAGTTATTCAAAGCTAAAACCATAGCAAGAACCATTCTAACAGTTGAGTGACTGAACAGAAACTTTTCCTGATACTGTTCAACTTATTCTTCACACAGCTTAGAGAAGCAAAGGTAACCAAAAAGCAGCGATGAGAAAATACTTAAAGGTAAGAAACAACAGTCAATGTCTGACACATGGGAAATACCAGCTGAGGTCTTCAAACCCTCCTTTTTACTACTCAAATTGGCAGAACAGTTCAATGTTTCTTTGCTCAGGACAGCATTAAACTGAATACTTCCCTGTTTTTTTCTTGATGTTGTTTTTCCTTTTCTTGAGAATGGCACTTAAGACTACCTTGTAGAAATGATGAAAATAAAATTGTTCCTAAGCCATGGCAGGAAAAAAATCAGCTTTTGAATAAGAAGACTTTCTGAAGGACAAGACTTTGGTGAAGAGAGTCACATTCTGAAAGAAACAGCAATGAAACTACAAGAAAATACACATATTTTTGGAAAAAAAGACAGTTATGAACACTATGTCTCACAGAAGAATGATGAATTGATATTCTGTCTCAAAAGACAAGCTGAGATCCTAAGAGTTTGACCATAGCTGCTAATAAGACTGAGATTTTAATTGAAGTTTAATGACATGGATCTTGCACTGATGCTCTTAGAAAAAGAGTGAACTTTCACTTCTCAGTCCTATTTCCAGCTGCTGGCACTCGAGAGTGACCAGCCCAAACCATGTGTCTGGGCTATACTTGGAAGCTCTGAGAGCACTCTGAGACAAGAAACTCATGTTATTAATTTAGCCTCACTTATTAAAATGCTAATGAAACTTTGGTCACAGTGCAGAGCCAGCACAAAAGGAGAAGGAATGAGAAAATAAACTCACTGAGTGAGAAAAAATTGTTGGTAGGCTCAAATGAGGCTCTACTATGCAGATACCAGGGGGTCACTTGTTTTAGATGAGACAACATATACATGTATGGGATAGGGTGAAGAGAGTTGATGGCTGAGCTATTTCATTTCTCCTATTCCATGTTCTCCTGTGACTTAAGGCTCCCAGAATATGTTTCTCATAAATATTCATAATTTTATATTCCTACCTGAAAAATCAGGAGAGTAATGTCTATATACCTTTGAAAAAAATGGAAAGATTTTTTGGGAGATTTCTTACCTTAGAAATGTGACTAACTGTTTTCATCTTTATTCTCCCAGAAGCATTATCTTAGTGCTTGAGGACTTTACCCTACTTATACTCAGGATTATAGTTTTCTGCCACGTTACAGCCATGTCAGCGTATTTTGCATTCAAAAACAATTCGTAAAGCCTTGTATAGAAAGAAAGACATGGTTATTTTGAACTTGTTGGAAGGGAGGTGTTAGACAAGATGAGCTCCAGAGGTCCTTTCCAAGTTCAAATATTCTCTGTTATTTTGCTCCATTCTCACAAACACATCTGTGCTGAAGAGCATGCTTCTCTGAGTCTCGGTTTTCAGGCATCACTCTCACTTCAGTCGCCTTATCCTGGGAGAGGTCTTCTGTGGAGTGATTTGTAAGCACAGCAGATTCACAGCCCCACAGAGGAAGACAGTGAGGGAAGACAGACAAACAAAGGCCTTGACAGCAGGACAAAATGAAGGAGATTAGGTAGCAAATCCATATAACAACTCCAGCTTCACATTATTCAGTTTATTCCACCATCAAAACAAATCCCTGACAAACATGGGACAAAATTTCTGAACACAGAAGGAGCCTTTGGTGGCACAGGACTGTAATGAAGCACTGTGTTGAATGCACACAGAAAGAGCAGGGGCTGAGGAAGAGGTGTTTAAGGAGACAAAAACCTACCCAGCAACCAGCACACTGCTAAAAATCGACTGCTGCCTCACAGGCCACGACAGGAACAGCCCAGCTTTCCTGGGCCACTGAGTAAGACTCCTGAGATTATTGACTTTCTTCTATTTGACAGTGATGTTTTGGAATATATTACAGATGTTATTTGCTTTATCAGAACATGTGCCAATTGACAAATTTCTTAACATGCTACAGGACCATGTAATGTCTTTACTCAGCCCCGCAGGGGCCCATTACACTGATACTAAAGACATTAGTGATGTCTACAGTGGTATAAAGATACCTGCAGAAGACATTAAAGTGCCATATGGGAATCCCTCAGCTATTTCTGGGCAGATTGGTGTATCCCTACAGCATGATGCTCTACCACCCACTGATTGTAATGAGGATCCCAAGGGCAAGAGGTAAAAATTGGAGCATAAAGACTTATCATGTGCCTTCTGTCTCCACCGATTCAGCACAATGAGTTGTCTGTTCCTAATTTGACTTGCCTCCTTTGTATTGACAAAGCCTCATGCCTCATTTTAGCCTTCCCTTTGCACAGATGAAAAAAAGATGAATAAGTTTCTAAGAACTGGAAACCTTAAAAATAGAGGCCAGTGAGTAGGCCTGTGTGTGTACAGTACCTAATATAATGAACAATGCGTGTATGCCCAGAAATCCTACATTTTGTCACATGAGAAAGAGTAACTTTTATTACAGTTAATTTGTGCTTTGTTGTAAAATCATTGTCTATTTTCCTCATAGCATCAGTCAAGTAGCCTCCACCACAGTAGAGAAGCATCAACAAAGAGTAAAATAACAACACCTGCCAATTTAAGGTTATTTCCACCCATGAACTTCTGTTCACAATGTACTTTTCACACATTCTTTTTCTAGTATGGGAAGCAAAAACTGAAATAAATTATACCTCTTCTGTCTCCATACATTGAGATATGTGTTTGTCACCACTAAGATAGTGATTTAGTCAGCCCAGAGGGGTTCCAGGAAGCTTGGGTAGCAAGAAAGGGAAACAGCCCAGAACAAGTGAAATAATTGCTGCCAAATGGATGCCTCACAATGGGAGACTGAAAAGAGTCTCAGACTTTTGGAATTCCACTCAGACCAGTGGGAAATTGTCAGAGAAAACAGATACTTACTGTTCTTGACCAATATTCACTGTTTTGATATATGTTGGTGTCCTGGTTTTGGGACAAATTTGCAATGGAACTTCCGAAGGGATGTTTTACTGAAGAGCAAAATTCAGCAACCCTTCCCCCAGCCTGTTAGGGAGATAAACCTCCTTTGAGAAAAGTGGAAAAAACCTGTTTATTTAACAAGCAAAGTACTCAAAACACGGAAAAATGAGTAATATCAAACAATGGAACCTCTCGTTGTTTTGAAGAAATGGCAAAATCAGAGAGTCCTTTTCCCAGGGTGTAGCTCAGCTCGCTCAGTCTCTCCCAGTCCCTCCTGCGCTGCTGCGTCCCTGGCCCCAGTGGGCCACTGGTGCAAGCTCTCGGTGTTTTTCTGGGTTTTCAGTCCAGAGCAAGGCTGATCAGTTCCAAGAAAGAGAAAAGCCACAGTCCAGGGAACTTCTCTGCCTCAGAGAGCTAAACAAAACCTAACTAAAAGCAAAGGAGAGCTCTGTCCTGCTGTCCGTGCTGCAGATAACACACTCCAGGAGAAGGATGTGGAGGAGTGAGTGCAGTTCCTGAAAATAAACTCCGCGCTTCTTCTCCTCCTCTTTGCTCTTAGAACTAGTCTTAAAGGTGCAAAACTTATTTCTGGGCTAAACAGAAGAATGGGGATACAATGCAGCATCATAAAGTCACCCCAGAACAGTTGGCAATATTGCAGAGAAAAACTTTTGAAAATCTGGATGTCCCTTTGCATACAGTAATTGCCATAATCCAAAAACATATTTCATACTTCTGGGACTCCATATTGTGATAGATCATATATGTGTAGTCTTTCCTCCACCACACAGAAAAGTTTTCCTTACCTTATGTACCCAAAGGTTTAGAGTAAAAAAAACCAAAAACCTGAAGAAGTTTAAGTAACACAGGAGAATTATCTTATTTCTCAAAGACAGTCACTAGCTCCCTGCTTTTCCCACTTCACCAAAGATATATAACTGGTTACAATCTTCACAGCATTTGGGAGCATAATAATTCCCCAATATCCACCTTAATCACTAGTTTGCAAGATGCAAAAATGTATTTTTTTAAAGTGTAACTTCTGTTTTAATATTCAAAATGGGTCTAGTTAATGATTTTACCATTGCTGAAGAATATTTGATATTCAAATAAGTGACCATTTTTCTGTTTTCTTTCCCTCTTTCTTTTTTTTAATTATTATTTAGTTATTGCTGTATTCCACTGAAACACATATATTTCACTAAAATTATTGGTGGGAAGGTATCTGAAATCCAGGGAGAAATCTCTGCATGCTGTAGCTACATCTACATCAATAACCTGTGTGTACCCTGAAGCATTCCCAGACACTGAGGTAAGCTGGCAAGGAGTCCTGCATCCATGTTAATGGCCTGTCAGTCACCCAAAGAGCTCAACACTTGAAACCTGCCTGTTGGGATCCCTGGAACAGTCTCATTGCTAAATCTCATCCAGGAACCCTTTGGGAGGTGTCACTGCACTGGGCCAAAATCACAGCATAAAACACTTCTGAAATATTACAAGTAGAGGTATGTGACTCTGAGTGGCGTGTGAGAAACCTGAATTAAAACACATTTTGGGAGTAATCCAATTTCACTTTCTCTCTCTATCCATCACACACACAGAGAAAGGTCTGAAGGACTTCTCATCCTTCCCAATAAGCAGAGAAAGAAGGGCCAAGCAAGAAGGGACACAGAGCTGCCTTCAGGAACAGATACCAAGCTGTTTCACCTCTAGAGCAGAGCAGATGTCAGAGCAGGGCACAGGAACCAGCCTGCGTGCAGACCCTCTTGTTACGGCAGCGGTGTGACCATAACCCCTCGGCATCAAGGCAATAATTCTTCTGGATTTGAACTTGTTGACATAAAAGCACCTTCAGTTTCCCCCCATAATTTTGCTGTTTGATGAATGTGTGTAATTATAGGCCACAAAACTGATTGCAATGATATCAAATTCTCAACATGAATCACATCAAAATCCATGGATTTATCTTCTTATTTCAGGATGGTAACCTGTCTGGCAGAAACAAGCTGCTCCTGGCATGGTTTGTATTTTGAATTGACTGAAACCCTCATTGCCAAAAGTTTCAGACTTGTAAGCCTAAACCTTAAGTTTCTAAATATGAATATAAATACCTAAATTTAGAAATGTAAGAACTTAAACATTCATAAATTATATCTACAGGCAACTAGATATTTCTCATTGTTAAAGATGAGCAGAAATTAAAAATAAATTCTAGCTTAAAACTGAGATATTTTTAGCAACAATTCCAAGGTTGTCCTCTAGGAAGACAGATATGTTCTTAACAGAAATAGATACTAGCACTGTATTGAGAATTACAGACAATTACCCTAGCTTATTTATCATAATGTCCAGCATTAAAAAAAAAAAGTTGGTCAAAAAAAAAAATCTATACCAATCACCTCATAGAAATAGAAATTACTCTTTCTTCTTCTTCTAAAGCCTTCTAGATCATTATGAGACCAACCAAAAGTCATTCAGAATTACTGCAAAAAATTGTGTGTGTTGTTCTCTTTCTTTGTTCATTTATTTGTTTGACAAGTTTTAGTATAGAAGGGAAAAGTTTGGAGTTTTTTTTTTAATACTTCTAATTTGCAATAATTTTTATCAGAAATAACTTGAAACCTTTCAAAAATAATTATCAATTTAATTTAAAATGTAATTAAAGACACTTCATATTTACTGTAGTAGGTGCCTTATACTCACTTTTTGTTTGTTTTTCAGTGTGAATTTGACACATATAATGTCAATGTCTGTGCTGTGTGAAGGGAAATGTTGCATCCTGCGTGTTTCACTCTCTGTTCACTTCTCTCCTGGGAAAGGTGTCTTTGTGCCTTTGCAGGGAGTCACAGCAGTGTAACTATGAGAGAACTGAAGTAAAGCTGCTGCAAGATTCTGGCACCAGCTTCTACGTGTGGGAATTGTCCCAGAAAATTAAAATGTTCTGTAGAAGACAATTTTTATTAAAGATCTGTTTAAACTCTGTCAGAAAAGATTTGTTGGAGACTTTTTGATCTGCTTAAACCGAAGAATCCCTATTATTGGAATATCAGATTTGACATTTCACATGATAATCCCCCAAACTGACTTTGCATTATTTTGCTTGATCTGATATTGGAAGTTTTTGGGGGTTTTTTTCTATAAATATTTTCCTTTTTAATATCTATTCCTCCGTTGCTGTCCTCCACCACACACCGCACAAATCTGCACATCAAAGTAAAATAATTGTTATATACAGGGTGATTCCTACCTTCTTTTATTGTCGTTGCTGTCAACAGCAGGATTTTTTCTTCAAAAATGATAGGAGAGAAAATAAAATGTACACAAAGTGGCTTAATCTACAGCATACCATAACATTTAACTGAGAAGCTAGCATTAATTATGAAAAGAATCATTATAGCGTTAATACGTCAGTCCTAATGAAATAAATAAGCTCTATTATTTCTACTGATTGAGATTATATTAGTGTGGGATTTTTAAAATATTATCCAACACTATAACAATTATGCAAAAAGGTTATTTTTTTAAAATCTTGAACCCCTGCTAAAAGCTGTCTGTGCCTTCCTCTGAAGGAAGCCCATATATTTTCTTTCAAGGCAATCTTGGCTGAATTAGCTTCTCTAAATAACCGAGAGCAGTTCATCCCTGGAGGAAGGAGGCTGAAACTGAAGAGTTCAGAAGTGTCCAAGAGAACTCAAGGACGATTTCAGATCCCCAGTAATTAATGTTTTATGGAGGTTCAGATCTCACATAGATGCTACAGTCCTTCCCTGACTGTTCTTTAGTTTCTATAACCTGAAATTAGACGACACCATAGGTAAAATTCTTTACAAATGTGCATTTTAGAATCCTTTAAAAGCACAGTCATGGAAGAAGTGAGAACTCAGAGTGATGTAACTTAGAGTGCATGTGATGGAGGAAGTGCAGAAGAACTGGCCAGCATTTTTTGACTATATAGAAATACCAAGGATGTTAAAAAAAACACCAAAACATAAGCCCCAACAAACTAATTTTAGAGTACAGAAAAATGGAAGCTATGATTGGTTTGATCATTGGTGCAAACACTCAGTTGAAAGGGAGGAAGTTTTTAGTGAATTTAAGCCCTGAAGGCAAGAAGAGAGAAGGTTGAGATAATTGTCCGGAAAAGAGAGAATCAAAGAAGGAAGAAAAAAAGTGTATGAGATTCACAGTTCTTAGAGCTGAAGAAAGTTCATTGTCATTGAGGAAGAGGAAACAAAGAAAAAGAAAGTGATTTTTGTGAACAAATCAAGATTTTTATGGTGGGACAATCATAATTAAATGAATTCTCTATATCTGGAGAATAAGAGATTCTTCTCAAGAGATGATTCAATGTTGCAGGACAGATACAGAATACAGAAACAGGCCAGTGTAGCTGCAGCCTCAGTACTGTTAGCTGAATGTAAACACAAAGAAAAGCAAGCTGAACACATTTTTTTTTCTCTACACTAAGAATTCCTCTGTACCAAGCCCAGGGATCATTCAGCCAGTCCTTACACATCACCAACAATCCTTACATTAGGCACTTGGTGACAAAAATACATTTCTTTGATGCATTTGTGTGTCATCATTTAATACAATAGACCAAAGTTCATGTTTACTGTAGATAAATGTATAATGCTGAAATGGAACATAAGCATCTATTGCTCACATACCATTTTAAAAAGAACATCAGGTTTCTCTTGCAAAGAAAGACAAAACACATTTTTTTCACTGTGGACTGTAGGTTCTGGTTACACATACCACAGTAAAGTCTTCATGTTTTCAAAAAAATCTGTTTAATTAATACTAAAGCAAAGCCAGAAGATCAGATACACCCTTACAAGTACTTAAAAACCAACAAAGGATGAAGGATTTCTCCAGAAATACTGATAATTCTTGTGATTTTTTAAGAATTTTAAGGAAACTCTTGCTTGGTAGAGGAAAATATCTTTGAACGCTGTTTACTACAGGGTAGAATTGGGCAGTTGCAGTGATTTCCCATTTCAGTTCTAATATATAAACTACTACAGAGAATTTGTATAACTTGGTTCAGAATTATTAAACTTAATTTATATCCAAAACTCGACTGTTTTTTTTTTTCTGCTTTTTATAACAAGAAAGGAATTGTGTATTTCCTATGAAATGAAAAATGCAGTCCTTGCTCTCCTGTATTTCTAACACCATTTCTTTGAAGAGCTCGTGCAGGGAAATCTGTTAATTGAAAATACTGACAGGATCCCCAGAAGGCAAAAAAATCCAACTGAAAATTAGTCCAAAGTTTTACTGAAATATCAGAAGTTCTCAAAACTAATTAACTTCTCTTTGTTGAATTCATGCTAATGGAATAAAACTGTTCCTTTCACCACATCAACATAGCTGAATAGTTTTCTAATAGATTTTTTCCTCAGCAAGTATTATCTTATTAATATCTTGCCAGCCTCACTCTGCCTGAATAGACGTTCAGACCTGTAGCAGTAGTTAAGAATTTATTAATTGAAAATATAAATAAATAAAAGATTCCCATCAAGATGTGCACAGTCTTCTGTCTACATTCTCTCTTGGTTGCCCTTTTTCTTCTCCTTTTTTTTATTATTTTCTTTTTTTTTTTCACTCTGAGCAGGGGGTGGGTATTTATGCTTTTAAAGGACTGAAGGTCATTGGTAGCAAACAGCTCAGTTTGAAAAGCAGCTGTTGAGGAGGTGCTGACAGCACGAGTCCTCTTGTGCTCAGCAGTGAGGAGCTTACGGCTGCACAAATCTGAGCTGCAGGGCTCTCGCTGGGCACAGTGCTGAGCTCAGGCCCAGAGCATAAATTAGCATCTGTAATATACCCAAGTCACCCCAAATTAAACCAATTGTCAGAGCAATTGGTAATTTTGAAGCCAACATAAGGGATTTTTTTGCATTTATTCTTTTATGTCAGCAGTTTTGGTACAATTTCAGGATTTTTTTTTTATGTTTTCTAGGGTTTTTTGGGGTTTTTTTGGTTTTTTTTTTAATCTTATGCCTCAAGAGACATTTCTTGCTGTCCATACTGCTGAGTAGCTCAAGCATAGCTCTGAGATGATCCCAAACACCCTGCAGACCTGCTGCAGATGGTCCCAAATTCCCCAAGCTCAGGTCAGACTCAGCCAGACCCCTACACAAAGCCTGGGCCGTGTGCAGGCACACAATTACCTGCACTGACCCTCTCCAGAAAGCTCTCAAATGTGGCCCACAGGAGTGATTTTGGACACAATTTCGGCATTCCTGATGTATCCAAAGTGTCAGGCTCAGGTTGGGGAGCACACATTTTACACCTGACAGAGCAGTGCTAACAGTCAGTGGCCATGTCAAATATTCTGAGCCACACTGCTTCATCCCCTAAAGGGAATTTGGAGGAATATTTCATGTCTGGTTCCAATAGAGCCCTAGGCCATTTAATCATATCCATCATTGCCTGGAAAAGATTGTGTTACTGATACACAAAGTAAACATCCATCAGTTTAACCCAGGGATCCAGTGAATTCAAACCATTTATGAAAGGCGTTGTATTTGCTGCTGAAATCAAATAATTGATCTCTGTGTAGGTTTATATCTGCTTCACCTTTCACAAAGTTCATCCGACAATAAAACCAGTTCATTTAACAAGTGAGGATTATTGAAATATTGCTTTGAGTATTGCATAAATCATTTGCATTTCCTAACTACAATGCTTTTATCCTTCCAGTGCAAATTTTCCTTTTATATGTTTATCATGCTGCAGAACAGTCCATAGCAAAGTATTTCATTAGCCCGACTTCACTGAATTTCAACCTTTCTTCCCATCAAATATGAGCTGACATTACAAATGTGACCATTTTCAACTGGGGTTGAGGGGGAAAGGAACTCAAACCAAACAAAAACCAAAAAAAAAACCAAACCAAACCAACCAACCAATCAACCAACCAACCAAACTACCTAACAAACAAAAAACCCCAACCCAAACAAGCAACACAAAACCCACACCTAACAGTAAAAAATACAGCCCAAATTGCCCAAACTAAAATTCCTTAAACCTTTGAGCAACCTTTTTTTTTGCAATCCTCCCACTGAAAATAATTTAGGATTAGTTGTTGGCTAACAATAATTCTTAAAATACAGGTTGAGATGACCTGGATGTTGTTTAGGTCTGTAGTATAATTTGAGTGTCTGCCTGTCTGCAATACAGCAGGTGCCTTCTGATGATAACTTGGCCTTGGAATGGACCCAGCCTGGGTGAGCTCCTGGTTTTAGCAGTAGTAAGTCCAGGAGCAGCCCCAGCCTGAGTGCCAAGCAGCGTGCAGAGCAGCTCAGACAATTCTCCATCAGACAAAAGACTGAACAATCCAAAGACAAGAGTGACTCATCTGAGGTTATATGGCAAAGATAAAAAGTAAAGGTCTTTTTTATCCCCCTTCTCAGGTCACCAAGAGATGTATTCTCTTGGAGATGTATTCTGGTCTTTGTATTTGATAATGTCCTTTCAGAACACAGGATGATGTCATCTGATTAATGTTGCAGACAGGAGATTGCAAGATCACCCAAGGTTAATATGATAAACAATTAGGGGACTTAGGATGCAGCAGAAATCATATTGTCTGACAACTCTTTCATCCTTACAGTGGTGAAACCCTGAAACAAGCTCCCTACAAATGCATGGCCTGCCTCAGCATCAATAATGATTCACATCTCAGTGCTGTCAGAGACAAATTTTTGCTGATCTCAAGGCCACTGAAATCATCCTGAACCAATAGTTATAGCCATCAGTAAGAGAGACAGAGTGATAGAGGAGGAAACACCCAGAGAGAGGCTCTTAGCCTGTGTTTGCCACCAAAGGCCTCTGTAACTTTTAGTTAAGTCAGCCATGAAAGAAACTTCTGACCACAATGCCCACAAAAGAGTTCCCATCACTGCATATTGGGCACCCTAAAAGAGTTTTGTGTGTTAGAGGCACTGGGAGTCCACAGATGTTAATTAATTTAATATGACTGAAAGTCAATCCAGCAAAAAAAAATTGATGTGAGCACTTCATCAATTCAAGATGCTTCTTCCTCTCAAGCCACATTTTGCAGGAGGCAAGAACAGCCCAAAGGACTGTCAATATGCATATGAAAGGAAGACTGGAGAATGGGAACAGTCAGAAAAGGCTTTAGGGGTGCAGCATGGAGTAAATTGGCAAAGGGAAAAAGGAACTGAATGGACTTTACGGAAGTGGGTACAAAGATGTTCCCAGAAAACAGCTGTGGTGCAGGGATGCACAGCAGCAGCATCTCTGCTCTCCATCCACTTTAAACCTCCTAAGTAAGTGTCATTAATTGTCCACTTTTAGTGGGGTGGTGTCTTACAGAATGTCTAGTGACCTCTGAATTTAGGTTAACAACACTTGGCAAATCTGCATTAAAATAAGATAATGTGAGTAAAAGAGAATGAGAAACAGCTTTCTCAGGAAACTGGGAGAAGTAAATGCTGACCAGGTTTAGTCAGTTTGACTAAAATCTTTTATTTTAGGTATTTAATCTTCAACAATTTGTTAAGTTCAAAATTCAAAAATAAAAGTGTATTCAAATGAAGTTGAAAGATTTATTTGGTATTTGTGGAATTTTTTTTTTTAAAAGCTGGATAGAAGTTTTTATCAGGAGTGGTTTGATGGGCCCAGCCTCATTTCTTAATAAATGATACAATTATTCAAAAGATTCACCATGTCAAAATCCATAGAAAACAACATTCAGGCAAAAAGAGGCAGTGGTTTCATGGCAAGTCTACAAAGAACAGAATAAATTCAGAAAAAGCCCACATTTTAAAAGACTGAGTTTCTGTGAACCTCCTGACATGAATCTGAAGTAAATATGAACTCCAAAGTCTGCTAATTTCAGAAATATTATTTAAATAGTCTTACTGGAAAAAAAAACCTAATAAAATAAAACCAAAACCTTACATATCTTAATAAATGAAAATTAATTTTATATCTATTTATTTCTATCAGTTCTCTTTCAGATCCAAACAGATGTTCAGCCAGCTGATAGGGCCTCAAAGTGTCATTCTCATTTCTAGAATACTGAAGGTTGCAAATGGCTACCTGACAACAGTTCCAGGTTTATTTATTATTATTATTGATATTTAACCAGAGAGTGATGGGCAAAGTTTTTAGCAAGATGGAACAATTTCATTCTAGAAAAGTGTTTATTATCTGTTAAATTTGAAATAAATTGCACATTGATTGCACACGTATAAAGTGTCAGCAAGATTTTTTCCAATAGGAAAATACTAAAGTGTAAAAAAAATAATTTTTAAACATATTACTAATGAAAGGAAGTGTAAATCTGGCAGAAGTTAGTCAAAATTTTGGTGCCTGTTTCACAGAGTGAATAATATAATTGCAGTCATCATCATCATCATCATCATCATCATCATCATCATCATCATCATCATCATCATGCCATTTACTTTAAACAAAATGGATGGCTTGCTGTCAGGCTGTACACAAACACTTCTATGATAATGGTAAAAAGTTATGACAGGAGAGATCCTTTGGTTTAAAAAATTAATTGTTTCAGACAAGCTGTCAAGTTGTTAACACTAACATGCCTTAAATGTAAAAATTTATATACCCAGAGACTAAGATTCACACTTGATTGTACCTGACTAAGAGGTTTTCAATTCTGTAATGATTTTTGGCACTAGAAATATGCCTGCAAGGTTCAAACACTTTACAGAAAAACTGCCTGGCAGATTCTCTGCAGCCTTGTTTGATTACAAGATCAGAGTGAATTGACTGGAGGTGTTAGCAGCAGTTTTAGGTCCTTGTTTTAGAAACTTCAGGAAAATACTGTGAAAGACCATGAAAACTTAAGAGCCAAGTGATAAAATGTCACTGACATCTTTCTTTATTCTAGATGTTGTCTGGGTCCTAAAGGCCACTCTGTTTGATACCTTATTGAGCTTTGGGAGTCAGACAGTGTTATTAAAAAAACAAACAAACAAAAAAAAAAACCCAAACCAAACCAACCAACCAAAAAAAAAACCCTGCACCCAAAAATGTGAAGCAGCTTTACTTTTTCTCAAATATGAGAAAAAAAGAAAGAGTTTATCAAGAGATGGTTTGATAT
Organism: Dicaeum eximium; assembly: GCA_013396995.1. Taxonomy (NCBI): domain Eukaryota; kingdom Metazoa; phylum Chordata; class Aves; order Passeriformes; family Dicaeidae; genus Dicaeum; species Dicaeum eximium. The sequence continues at coordinate 238,969 of VWZP01006044.1, forward strand.
TTAAAGTTGAGGATATAAATAGATGATGATCTGTTCTAGGCTTCACTTCATCTATTCTAGAACTGGAACAAAGGATTTTAGGTTCAGAAGTTTTGCTTTTGAAATCTGTCCTCCTTTCTCGGCTTTTTCTGATGCCAGCTGAGATTTGAAGAAAAACCTCCAAATTACTGTGGGAAATGCTGCTGTTGAACCACACTGAGGCTACACAGAAGCGATGGAAAGGAATCCTGATAATGTTTTGCTCCACCCTCCTCTCAAGGGAGCTGTAAAGAGCGGTTAAGTTTTGCCTCCAGCCTCCCTTTCTCCAGGCTGAGCCCACTCAGCTCTCCCAGCAGCTCCTCACCAGACTTGTGCTCCAGACTCTTCCCCAGCTCTGTTCCCTTCCCTGGACATGCTCCAGCCCCTCGATGTCTTCCCTGCCCTCAGGGAGTAGGGGCATTGCAGGAACAGAAGGAATGAACACTTGCCCAGGGTAGGAGTTGGCTCCTTTGCCTCACAGCCAGTGGTGTGCCCACCTACCCACGTGTGCTGGGGAGGGACAAACAACAGCCCAAACCAACACTGCCACCAAGGCTGAGATAACCCCTTCCATTCAATGTCTCTCTCTTTAGCCCAATAAAATAGATTTCACCAAAAGATTTTGTTTGATTTTCATATAACCAAAGTCCTAAGAAGAAGTCCTATTTTTTTTAATATGAGATTTAAAGAAAAGGTTTATATGAAGGCTATTAAAATAAAAATAAAAACAACTTCACAGGAAGATTCCTCCAAACATCAGTAACATATGCTTTTTCTACTCCCCTTTATTTTAAAACACTTGTTGACCTCAGATTTTAACAAAGCACTGTTACTTTCGCAGAGTAGGCGAATATTGTTAAAAGTACTTAAGTATAAAAGCAAAGAAATATCCTGTCTTTTTATATAATGCAAGCTTGCAGTACTGTATCAGGGCTTAACAATAGTACATCATAATTCATAGAGTGTAGTCTAGGACTGTGATCCACTTGAGAAAAGGAGCATGCAGAAGAGAAACAAGTATTCACCTGAAGCTCTGCATGAGTACAAACACAGGGAATTGGTACCAAAACAAAGCATCTGGTAGAAATTGTGACGCGCTGCCCAGCGTCCACAGGATCTGGCTAGCTCACGTATCCCTCAGGGCAGCGCACCGAGAGTGGCCACACCCCGTCCTGCCCACGCTGGGTTTCCGGGGTAGCGGTGCAGCCTGCACTCCCTCGCAGAGCGTGCAGGTCTGCGGTGGTGTAGAGGCGTCGAGGAGCGCGACGTATTCTGAAAGAAGAGGGAAGGGCCACTTTGGGTGTAGACACGGAGGTATTTATTTGGTCCAGGGGTCCGCAAAGTGACACCGGAGCTCAGGGTACAAGGGCTTATAAAGGGAGCTGGGAACCAGGGGTGGAGACATACAGGATCCAATCGGGGGAAGGTTAAGGAGGAGTTGGGCGAAGGAGCAGCCAATAGGGGTGAGGGTGGGAGCGAATCAGGGTACAGAAACCAATGTGGTAGCAGGGATAACACAACTGACAGGGAAATTTCGAGAACAGGGGCTTGGATCTGGGGAGGATTGACATCCTAAAGGGGTTGGGTTTAGGGGACTTACAGGGAAGGGGGAGGAGGGTGAACACCTTACATGGGGATGGTACAGGAAGGGGAGAGTTTGGGACAAACCATTTGGGATTACAATGTAGGGGGTTTTGGGGAAAGAACCACTAATAATATCAACACTGAACAATCTTAAAACAGGCACCACAACAAATTGTGCAGCTGGAAACTTTCAGTAGCATCCATCTTACATTTTAGATAGAAGTGGATGGAAAAATGTTGGGGTTTGACTGAGCTTGTAAGGAAACAGGGGCATGTTAGATGTGCTCTGCTTTGAACAAACCCCAGGCTACCTGGACAGCATCTATCCCTGAGCCCACGGAGGTCAGCCACAAAGTGGCCGAGGAGCTGGCACAGGCCCTGGCTGTGAATATGAAATTACAGCTTTTCCTTTCTTCTCCTGCATGAGAATTCCCTGTGACCACAAGGAATCTAAATGGATAAGGATAAAAGATTGCTGTCACCTCTGCAGTGCCTGCCTTGCCAAGGTCAGCTCCCAGGCCGCCTTCCCTGCGGAGCAGCCTGGTCCCAGACAGGGAGGCAGAGCTGAACTCTGGGTCAGGGGGAGGTTGAGCTGCATTTAATGCACCACATAAAGGGATTCAGGGGCCCTGGAGAGCTGCACCACTTCAGCAGTGCTGCTTCAATGGGCCATTTGCTGGCAAATCATCAAGGGGAGATCGAAGGGCTTGGCAACCCGGAGATGGATTTTCCCCGTGGAAGAGGGAGCATTTTCAAATACAAGGGTGAACACTGTAGCAGATCACACAGACTATTTTAAATAAACAAACAAATAAATAAATAAAGAGTAGTGAGTGTCATTGAGGAATGTGTAACTGAAAACACTGATAACCACAAAAATGGTGATCCAGAGATCTGCCCTATAATTTGGTAGATTTCATGAAAAACATAGAAAACTTCTCCCAAATGTTTAAAAGTATTTTTTCACTTGGTTAGTTTGGATTTTTTTTTCTTCTTTTTTCTTTCTTTTTTAATATTTTAATTTTTACACATGTGAGAAAGACTAACAGGAAAGGAAAAAATAAATGCATGTAAAAGGGAAAAAAAAGCCAAGGCATGAAAGCAACTTTGCCTTAAAAGCCCACTCTTCTTTTATTGAGTATGTGACAAGATGGTAACATGACTGATTTTTTTTCTTCTTCTTTTAATAACTGGAAAACTCTAAAACAAAAAGAAGGCAATGTGAGATGGATGGAATCATGCCACGGAAGCCAGAGAGGAAAGCAGACAGTTGGGATTAAAATTTGGGAGAGGAAGTGCTTGGAAGTGCCAATGTATGCTACAGAAAAGAGAAAGGAAGGGGAAAAAAAACCAAAAAAAACCCTAGTAAGAATCTAGGAGGAACCTAAATTTCCATGACTTCTGTAGTGGAACTATTCCCCCTGTGGGCTAATTATTTTCCAGCTCTGTAAGGATGTACAAACTTGTCAGGACCATAAGAAAGCCTCTAAAGGAGCCCTGAAAAGCTCACATGAAAAAAACCCCACAATTTTTATATTGATTACATTCACTAAATAGGGGGTTGAACTCGTCTGGAAAATCAAAGAATATAGAAAATGACTGCTCCAGTTATCTTCAGCTGTGTCTTAGCACTCTTACTAACCACCCTAAGAACCCAAATACTGATCTAATCCATTTAGGTAATTTTTATGCATCTCTTAAGCTTTGAATGGTGCAAAGCACAGGCAGCCAGAGAAAAACATTCCCTCGAGCCAGGATCAAGAGCCACTCCAACCACTAAACCAACTATTCTTGGCACCATTTCACTCTGTCCTTCTATTTTCTCCCCAGCTTCCTCTCCACAGAAGAACACAGGGAGAAGGTTTGTCCTTTTGCCAAAGTCCATGCAAATCACAATTATAATAAGAACAAAAGGACAATAAAAAAGACAGGTAATAATCTTTTGTTTCCATATATGTAGATCAAAAATTAATCTCAACTCAAGGCATCAAATGCAGGACATAAATATGAACTGTAATCTGATTTCAAAGTAAATTTAACTTGTCAGCTATGCTGAGGGAACCACAGTGGTGCTGCCAGTCCTTCCTTTTTCTACTACTTAATAACTGTTACTTGGAGCAAAAAACTTGCTCTTGTTCTGTCTTTACTCTGGTGATTCTGTACAAAAGAAGTCCCATGTTTGTCTCTGCAATTAGTGCTCTGAAAACCCAATGCATTGCTTCAGTAAAATAAAATTAAAAATCCATTAATGAAATCAAAAAGCAATCTGTCCATTCCAAAAAAATATGTTAAATTGAATTATATTTCTAGCCAGGCTCAATTTTTGCTGCCATTACTGAGAGGGACATTGAAGAGTAAGAAAAATGCATTAATAATCCAGGCACTACTAGGAAACAGTATTCAAATGTTTTGTGATCATTCAATTTACAAGCCATAACTAGTGAATATATGCCCATTTCATTAATAAAAGGTGCACAGTTTTCTGATTATCTTGTCTTCTTTTTATTGCAGTTTTTCTGTTTAAATATGTTCGAATTTCAAGGAGTATTCAAGGAAAGTAAAGGTGGAATTGCTTTTAGTCACCATACCAGATCCCATTTCACCTTTTTTTACATTTTTGCCCTAAGCTGAAATAGCTGTATTTATCTGTTAAAAAAGAAATTATTATAAATAAATAAATAAGTAATCATAGCATCTAGCTCCACAGGAATACAGAGCTGAAAAAAGATCCCTCAACTTTCTAAAGAAATTATGGACAACATTTTTTTCCAGACTATCAATTGGCATAACTGCTCATGCAAATTTTTTGTGGTTTTAAGCACACCTTAGAAAAGGTGGAATGGAGAATACTGGAGTGATTTGAATCAGCTCATCACAGTGCAAAATTCTAATGGTGTTCATATAACAGGACCTTAACCTGAGACCTCCAAGACACTTAATTCAAGAAGGAAGATATAAGTAGTCCTGCTTGGCTGCACGGAAATGGAAATGTGAAAAATGAAATAATTTCCTGATAGAAGAGGGTACTGTAATCAAGGATTTTAGTTATAGCTTTGAAAGTGAGGTTTTAGGAGTATAATTTCAATACTGGCTCACAGGAATGCAAGGAAGAAATTACTTCCTAAGCTTCTTTTTGTCCTAACCTGAATCTGTTTCCCTAGTTGGATCTATTCTCCTTTTTTTCCTAGAACAAAATAAATAAATAGTTTATCATATTTGAGAAGGAGGCAAAGATTAGAAGAAAAGGTTGTTTATATAATCTGTTGAAAGAAAATAGGTTTGTTATCTGCATAAATATACTAATTGAGGTTGTGTTGTGCTTTTTTGTTTTGTTTTAAATCAGACTACAGAAAAGTTGAGGTAAAAAATACAAATAGAACTTTCCTCCTGAGTTTCTCGGAAGGAATTTTTTTTTTGCTGTATTTATAAATAGGGAGGCAAATGGTTTGCCTGTGTCCTTCTGGAAAAAATAATTCATTAGTTGAGCTGTAAATTGATGATTAGATTGAAGTAACACTGTTTTCTCTTTTTTCCTTTAGCTAATTAGCCTGCAGTTTTACTTATTCAGTGTACGTGGTGTTAGAATAAGAATAAAATGTTAACATCAGTTAACATCCTAGAAAATGTGAGACTTCCAATATAGCTGAAAGATTTTTCAGAAGTCACACATTTCTACATTATCTTACCAATCTATATACAGTTATTTTACAGTAATTAAAGGACCAATGCTCCCAAAGGAAATCGGAATCATACTCTCAAAGTCATCTTTAGTGGCTGTTGCCAATGAAGATATTATTTTTCAGGATTTGTAAATGCTTTGGCGGCCTTATTCCAGCTGAATTTTGCAGTGTACAGAAAAGATCAAGCACTTCAAAGCAGGTAACAACTCCTTCCATTGATTCAAAAGTCAAATTCTGCAATCTTTTCAAGTACAAATACACTTCTTCCTCTCAATTAAAAAACCCTAATATAACAAACCTGTGACAGTCCTGTTTTTAAAATGATCAAACAGTTTAAATAATTGTTTTGAATGACAGTATTATGCAGTGAACTTTTCAGATATTCTTGATATCTCTAGCAGTTTATGATCACATTGCCCAAGACAGAAGATAATTTTCCAAGAATATTCCTTTATTTGTGAGGAATATATTTAAAATCCAAAATTACCATGAGCTTCTCCTGGAACACTTCCCTACGTCTTTAGTCATTCTGAATTTTCAGGGTCTTTTGCTTTAACACTTGAATAATGTGACATATAATCTTCCCACTTACTCCTGCACTTGGTGCTTGCTATACTGGTCTGGCTGTATTTAGGTAATAGGAATCCTTCTTGTTTAGGATCTTATTTTCTATCCTAGTTTTACTTCTCTAAGGGTTCAAGACTTATGACATTGTTCACCTTTCCTGGTCTTCTTTATTAGATCAGTTGCACCATAAGACCTAGCACTGGATATTGCTTACTGCTTTCAGCTGGAAAAAAATCTGTTCTACACATTTTCATCTCCAGTCAAAATATTTATGACAAATTAATTTTTTTTAAACATGAAAAATAAAAAAATAAAAAGCAGCATTGCAAAACCACAAAGACAAGAAACCTCTTGAAGACTTGGAAGATCTTAATTCATTTTGAAGCCAATTCCCACAACCAGGAATGGAGAAATTACATGGCTCATCGTGATGCTATTTGGGCTTCGCCTTTATTTCTCTTATATGTTCTCTGTATTCTTCATACATATATTTGTAGCTCTGTAGCCTATTGTATTAGTGACTAGTTTTCCCAGTACTTTTTCATGGTCTTTCCCTAAGCACAAAGACAAAACAAATTCCAGAGTTCCAAGCCCTGGGAGGTCCAAGGCCCTGTACTATTTGATTCTCCCTGGGAACCAAGGCCGGTAACAACTCTTGGAGATACATTCTCATGGAGAAAGTACAACTAGTGCTGAAGGGGGGCTCCAGAGAAGGGTTTTGACCTAGAGGGAATTGCATCCCGCTTGTCTTCCTAATTGGTGCTTTTTAATCAATTATGCTAATTTCCTAAAACCTATAAAAATGTGTTTGGGGGGGGTGGGCTTTTGTGGACATCTTTCCATAACTGCTCCTGAAGGCCTTCCTTGAAGATCCTCTTTCACATTACTGCCTTACTAAAATTATCTTGAGTTTAATTTTGAGGTTGAGAAAAAGGTGATAGTTATTCTGGCACCCCAGACAGAACAGAACCTGGTACCCTTCCTCCAGACCAAAAACATTCTGTAAGGAATTCTTTGCTGCCAGCAACCTAAAGAATTCCCTGCCAGGGCTTGAGGTTGAGACACCATGGTTCCAAGATCCCGCAGGAGGTAATATAAAGGTAGCTCTTTTCGTTGTGTAGTATGTAGTTCCTATCTGTGTGTGTATCGTGTGTGTATTGTATATCTGTTTAAAGTAAGTAATTGCCAGCAATCCTGGGACTACCTGGCGTGGTGCTGGGGGAATTTGCTTTTGGAGTGGTTTCTTGAAGTTTTTTTTCGTCACTTTTCCAACCTGCCCCAGATAAGCTGGGGTGGGGGGAGCGTGCGTCTGTGTGTGTGTGTGTCTGAGTTTGCCATCGGCCAAGATTGTTCACTGATGGAGAAAAGCAAATTACAATGCGAAAGTTTATTTCGTGTTTAACACGCGCGGGTTTTGAATAGAAAGTTGGCCTGGGGACGCCTGGGCACGGAGCGGCCGGGGGAGGCCTGGCCTGCTCCTTGGAGGAAGGGCTCCCATTTCCTACAGGTGGGCACGAGGAAGGGGAGAGATCCCCACTTCCCACAGGTTGGCAGGAGGAGAGGGAGAGATCCCCGCTTCCCACAGGTTGGCAGGAGGAGGGAAAAGAGCCTTCAATTCCCACAGGTTGGCAGAAGGTGTGGGAAGAGATCCCCACTCCCCACAGGCTGGTATGAGGAGGGAAAGAAGCCCCCACTTCTCACAGGTTGGAAGGAGGAAGAGAAGGAGCCCCCACTTCCCACAGACTGGAAGGAGGAGGAGAAGAAGCCCCCACTTCTCACAGGTTTCCCGGAGCGGCCGAGAAAAGCTGGACTCACGCCATTGCAGGGGAAGGGGTAAATGCCCCCACTTCCTATCCATCTGGAACCATCTGTGGCAGGTTTTTTTCCAAGATTTTAGGGCAGGAACGGCTCCCGGACTCCCGGGACTGCTCCGCGAGCGAGGAGGTCACGCTCCCGTGAGAGAAGAGGGAGACAAGCCGCTCTGAGGGGAGCCGCGGTGACTCCTGCCATTGCCCCGGTAATGGCCGGTGGGGGAGCAGGCCCGGTCCCGGTCCCGCCGCTGCGCCGCTCCCCCGCTGCTCCGCTGTGGGGCGGCCCTGGGGTCCGCTGTGGGGCGGCCCCGCTGCGCAGCCACGGCCCGGTTCGACCCCGCCCCTGGGCCCCGCCCGTGCCGGCCCGGAGGAGGCCCGGAGTGTGAAAGTGCGGGCGGGAGCCTCGTCCCCCTGGGCCGCGCCGATTGTGCTGCTGCGGGGGACGGGAGAACCGGCAGAGCTGAGCCGCTCGAGAAAGCTGATGTCACCTTTGCAGGCGGGGGCGGCTCTATCGCAGTTTCCACAGTAACGAGTTTTGTTTTAGGGACACCCGAGAGCCGCTGTGAGCAGCGCCACGGCCCGAGCGCGGTGTCCGTCCCCGGGCTGTGCGGCGGGCAGCGAGCGCTGTCTGCGCTGTTAGACAACCAAAAGGGAAAAACAAGGAACAGCGAGCCGCTTTCCAAGCTTCCTTAAAACAGGCTTTAGGTAAGCAGGGTCCTGTGTTAACAAAAAGCTTAGAATGAAAACTGCGCCAAGATGGTGTAGGGGCTGTTAGTGCCAGAGGGGTAAGAGACATAAGACCTTCCAACCTTTGAAATAGAAAATTTGTCAGTGATTCATCAGTTTCTCTATTTGCTAAATTCTCCTAAGAGGGATCCATTGGAATTTTGCAAAAGGAAGAAAATAACAGATGGTTTAGGATGGTTTATTGAATACACGATATATACAATAGTATGTACATCCATATTACTTATGGCCCTCAGCCATTGTAATATATTGAGATTAGAGATGACTGATGGTAGGTTTTACCTTTATATCATACATTTCTGTGCATTATGTATAGCAAAATTGTCATCAACCTGTCTAAACAAGAAAATGCTTGGTCAACAATGCATTAAAGTACCTTAAATGTAATTTTAAACTGAATCAGCTACTTAATAAGAGTCTTCCAGGAGGTCAATGAAGTATCAGTTCCACAAATAATTTATGTAACATCCCAAATGATCAGATAATGATTCCCAAATGTGGATGTTTGACCTCATCATGATTGTGTTTACTCTTAAGTCCTCCCCTCCTTCCCCCCACCCTAGCAATCAGAACAAAATCAATCAGAACACAAATAAAGAATGTACCGCTGGCCATGAGTCATCCTAATGGAGAGGACTCAGTGAGCCACAGCGCTGAATAGGGGCTGATCACAATACTTCTTGGCAGTAGCAATCCTGTGAATGGTCATTCTGGTATTTTTGTGCTAAGCCTGGGAGAGATTCATGTTGGTCACACCTCCAGGTTGTTTTGCTGAACTGGGAGCAGTGCTCCCTGCTAATCTTCCAATAAGTAGTTGCTAATGAATTCATGGATCTGTGTCAGTAGGAAAGGCGAAAGAAACCCGAACACAATAATTATACATATGCAAATGGTGTTCACAATGATCAAATAATCCTCTCTGTAATAGGGCAAGGAAAAAAAGAATACCAAACCAAACAATCAAAACAAAACTTCTACCATATTTAGTTTGCCCTGGTGAGGATGAGGTTAATCTGCTGGTGCTTTCCAAATCTCCAAATAAACTTTCAAAAAGCAAAGATGACTCCCATGAAAATCCTTCTTTCATCTTGAAAGATATCATTTCACTAAATTCCCTGTACCTAAGGGGTTTGGAGGAAGAAAACTAGGCTGCTTTCCATTGATGTGTGATGTAACTCCTGCAGGTATCTCTGGCAAGCAAAAAGTACCCCAGCTAATTAAATTCAGTACTGTCAGTTTCCTCAGCAAAGATAGAAAGCAACAGATCAGATGTAACTTCACCACCTAAGAGAACTCTGAAGGGCTTCATTGTGTTTTTTATGTCTGAATTATAGTGCCTTACTCATTTGTCTACTGAAGAAATTCAAAGAAAACAAGCTCAGCTGGAGGTGTGGAAGTCAGCCCTGCAAACAGAAGATTATGGAACAGATCCCACTGGATAAAATGTTGAAGCATATGGAAGACAGGGAGGAGATTAGAGACAGCAAGCCTGACTTCACCATGGACAAATTGTGCCTTACTAATCTCGTGGCTTTCTATGATGGAGTGACTGCATTGGTGGACAAGGGAAGAGTTATGGATGTCATTTGCCTGGAATTCTGTAAAGCCTTTGATACTGTTCTCCAAATCATTCTTTCTGCTAAATTGGAGAAATACAGATTTCAGGATTGGACTGTTCAGTAAATAAGGAATTGTCAGAGTGGCTGCATTCAAAGAGTTGTGGTCAGTAGCTCAGTGTCCTAGTGGAAACCAGTGAGAAGTGATGTTACCACTCAAGGGACTGAATTGGGACCAATACAATCTAATATTATAACTTCAAATCAAATAATACTAACAGTGGGACTGAGTACAGCCTCAGAAACTTTGCTGATAACACCACACTGAGGGGTGCAGTTGATTGGTTTGAGGGAAGGGATGGCACCCAGAAGTACTTTAGAGGATTGGGCTCATATGACCCCCATGAAGTTCAAAAAATCTAAAGGCAAGGTCCTGCACCTGGGTCAAGGAAATTATCAGTACCAGTTCAGGAAAAGGATTTGGGATGTTGGCAGATAAAAGTTTGGACATAAACTGACAATGTGCACTTGTAGGCAGAAAACCAATAATGCCTTGAGTTGCACAAAAACGTGTAGCAACAGGCTGAAGGAGGTGATTCTCCTCCTCTGCTCTCATGAGACCCCACCTGGAGCACTGCATCCAGCTCAAGAAAAACATGGACCTGTTGGAGCATCTGCAGAGAATGCAACAAAAAGTATTAGAGGGCTAAAGCACTCTCCTGTGAAGATAGGCTGAAAGATTTGGGGTTATTCAGCTTGGAGAAAAGAAGGCTACAGGGAGACTTTATTGCAGCCTTTCAAGACTTAAACTGGGCCGATAAAAAAGACCAAGAGAGACTTTTTACAAGGTCCTGTAGTGACAGGAGGAAGGGAAGGGGTTTTAAACTGAAAGAGGGTAGGTCCAGACTGGACATAAGAAAGGACAAAAAGGGATTGTGAGACACTGGAAGAGATTTCCCAGATAAAGTGTGAATGTCCCATCACTGGAAGTCTTCAGGTGTAATGGGGCTTCAAGCAGCCTGACCTAGTGAAGAGTGTCCCTACCCATGTCAGGGTGATTGGACTGGATGATAAGGTGTTTTATTGTCCAAACAAATCTATGAAGTGTTGCTTCAACACATGGGGAGGGTTGAACTGTACGTCAACACTCAGTTCAATACAATACAGTGTATTTCAATATCAGTACAGTGTGAACTGTATGTGTATGCCTTCATTTTTATCTGATGTAGGTAATCTCTCAGAAAGAAATGACAGAATTCAAAGAGAATGAGGAAAAGGAAATGGAAAATAGCAACACAGAAAATTGTGCTTTGAATCCTGTAACATTCTAGTCCAAAAAGTGTGTCACTTCTGGTCTTCCGTGCACGGCTCTGATTACTTCGGGTCAGCCAGTCAAAGATATTTAGCACCCAATTAAATTTACAAATTAGGTGGGTACTGAAGTATTATTAAGATCAATTGCAAGTCTCCTCAGCCTTTAGGATGTCTCTGAAAAGCCTGGCAAGTAGCTATTTGCATAATCAGGAGCCTAAACAGCTTTGAAAAACATGCCCTTAACCCCTAAAACAGATTTTGAGAGAGCCAAGAGCAGGCAGAAATGGTCAAAGAGAACAACTAATAACATGGAAGAGGATATGGATGTTAAGGAAGCAGGGATAGATGTGATGACAAAAACAAAGTTCTGACTGTTATTAAAAGAAAAAGTGGGGTTTTATTTAATCTGTCAGAATAAATAACCAAAGAAATAAAACATAAAACCTGGCATATATAAAGGTTGCTATCCACAGAAGCTCTCCCTATTAAAAATTTGCATCTTCTCTTGGAGTGTGTTTGCCACAAGATGTCTAAGACAGTACTTTTCAAAGTAAAACAAACTTCACAGTTTTTATATACATGGTAATCATCACAAATTACAGTTACCTGGATTCCAAAAACCAGACCTTCAAAACCAACTAAATAAACCTCTCACCTTTTGATGTGTATAATAAACATTGCTCTTACAGCCTGCAAAGGCAATCACAGACTAATGGAGTTAAGGGAAAGGTTCCTCTATGGTTCAGTTACTTCATCTTTGTCAACATCTCTTTTGCTTTGTGAATACTGATATTGGTGTTCAACACTGACAGAGGTTAGATATGATCTTAATGGAGCCTGTCCATGCTCTTCCAGCACAGAAAATCTCATATTTCCATGATAATTTTTGATCTTCCCCTGCTCAGTAACAGGCTGGTGAAAGATGCAGTGGAGGGATGGTGGCTGTCCTGGCTAAGGGGTGTCCAGTGGGTAAAAGGTGAGGGGGGAAGGAGAATGTATCAGAGCTCTGATTATGGGAGAATGGATGGAAAGACAACAGGAACATTAAGAGTGGCTAAGATTTATCATTATTGACTTGAATGATTCTCAGATTGCTGAGGTTGAGACCTGAATCTTCCTGAATGCTGATGTTGATCTGGCTTTGCACAAGTGATTTAATGCCTTTTTACTTCAGTCACTCTAAGTATGCACCATCCAGAACATATATTCTTCTTCTAGCCCCAGTCCAGCCATATGGTGAGATTGAATCTGCTCTCACTCCCTGCATATCCTCTGTTTCTTTTTTGTTCACCTATCACTAAACCAGTTCATTGCATTGGTGTTGATTTTTCTTTCTGTCTATCAGTTTCTTCTCATTTCTCATCTGCTGCCCAACACACTCAAGGTATGTAAGTAAATATTTTTCCCTTTTTGAGGGAAAAAAAAAAAAAGGAGGAAAAGAGAGTAAGAAAAAAAATAGAGGGTGTCTATTTTTTCTTCCTGTTCTCCTGCACTGCAAGAAAGCACTTTCGTCCCTTCCCAGGGCAGCACAGACAAGAGCAGACCTTTCTGAGTTACTTATACCTTCAAGTGAGGACCAACAAGCCCACATTGCCTCATTTTGGGCCATGAGGTCATCTAACACAGGTATAGTCTACAGGAGGGGCATGTTTTTTGATAAATCCAGTGCTAAATTACCATTGAACATGACTTGATAAATCAAGCAGTTTCCTGTCTTCTAGAGGAGAAAGGCACTCACTTTTCTTACAATAATTTTATTTATTCAGAAAAAGTGATTTTGATAACAGTTCCAAGATTTCTTGCAATGACACTGGCCTAGTGTAGAAATTCATGTTAAAATTAGTTCCTCTACATTCTAGGTATTTTCACTTAGCGTCCCAGCTCTCAAGAGCGTTGTACCTTTCTTCTCTTACCTTAATTAACCAGTCATTTCTAACCCACCTTCACCTAAGAAACAATGAAACTTTGCTGTGCTTAGGCTTCCTGGTCTCCTGTTACTTCTTTGGGCCCACCAATTAAGGTATTTTTCTTTTTTGCCCTGGCTGCAGTGTGGAGTTGATCACCTGTTCCACTTCCCCCAGGCATTTGCATTTCAGGGACCAGCAAAGCAATCTCCAGTTGCATAGAGCTCCTTAATGCAGAAGCACTTGCACTTTAGCTCTGAGGACAGCAGCTGAAATAGATGGAGATTATTTTCAAGTTCTTGTACAGAGAATTCCCAGAAATACCTGTGTTTACTCCACAAGACTAACTAAAGCTTAAAAGAAAACCCACTGGCAACAAGTTGTACTGCAGGCAGAGGCTGCATCTCTCCATTTAGAAATCTCCTTGTTCTCATTAGTGTAGCTTCATTTCAGGCTGCCTGAGAATGTGAAAGCCACTCACATCTGCCATTGCACAAAGAAAATCCCTACTACCCCTTCTTTGAAATTAGAGCTCAGAGCAGACGTTTTCAAGAGAGCTATCAGACAGTGTATAAATTCTGGTTTGATTTACAGATCTTGCCGGCACAGTTCTGTCAGTGGCATTACCTTCAGTTATTCCTGCACAATACTTAAGTACAATAAAACCTAATCCAAAGGCAAAAAAAAAAAAAAATCCAGGACATCAAAGCTTTGTCATTGCCATGATAAAATGTAATATCCAGCTTTAACTCACTCTAGATAATTACAATCCAACAAATAACACAGGGAAAAAGCCAGAGACAAATATTTGGAGAGGAATAATGCCTTATTATAGAAGTGGAAAGATTTTCACTGCCTGTTCGTTTGTCCTTTATAAAAATATATTTCCTGATCCTGATGTTATACATTTATATTGAGAGTCATCTGAACCCTGAGGTCCTGGCTATAATATATAAATACAGATACAAGTACTATGGGAAAATGAAGACCTCCTACATAGGTCTTTAGGTTTTTGTTTTATTTAAAGTATTTTTATGAAAAATTACCCAAACATGTCTCTTTTCAAGATTTCTGGTAGGGCAGAGGGTGTAGAAATTATGCAAGGGATTGACAAACAGAAGTCTGTGCCTAACTCTTTCTCCAGCCCCATCTCTAACACATTTAAAAAGGAGCTCTCAAGTGTAAAACCACAGTAGGAACAACTGGCTGAAGAAAAGACAGTCCCTGGGAAAAATATCCTGAAGTCAAGGAAATAGTAGGCCAGATTTTTATCTGTTGTGAAAGTAGTAAAATGTCTTCATTAATGGAAATTAATTATGCCTGTTTTTTTACCCAGTAGTCACATCTAATGTGAGTCTCAAGAGCAGATGTTTCTTCCTCTGTCTCACTAGAGAAAAGTCATTTTCCTGTTCCTGGATAGATAATGTAAAGATCTTCAATGGAAAAAAAAAAGGTAAATGGATAAGAAAATTTAAACAAATCTGTGATAAAGACAAGGTTCTTGATTTTATTTTTGGTGATAGCACTGCTGTCTGCAAACCATCCCATAACTGCTGAGTGAATAGCTGGATCAGGATTCTCAAACTAGGAGAGAGAGAGAGAGATTTATCCAAACTTTTCTGAACAAACCTGCACATAACTAAGCTTTTTTTTTTTTTTTTTTATTTTGTCAAAATTAATACTTGATGGAAAGTGAAAATATTCCAGTTCCTAAAGATCTGGAGGTAAGCTTTCTGGGGTCAAGATTACCAAATTGCCTTCACAAAGACAAATGTCAATGTAGGATAGGAGATCCAGTCCTCCCAATTCTCTTTCCACAGACAATTACAGCCAAGGTCATGCTCACAGTGACCATTTAGCAAGTGAGCAGAGTGAATAAAACTGGGTGCTGGTGGGTGGTTTAACTCTGTGGCAGGTTGTCCTTTCTCTGGCTTTCAGTTCCTTCCCCTGAAATCAATGCTGTAGTAAAAGTGAGCTGTGTCTCCATCCTTAATAGGAGGGCACAAGTCCCACATGGTTTCAGGAGCTTTTGAGTTTCTTTCACCTGTCTCCCTAAAAGCAGCACTTGATATCTGATTTTTTTTCTTAATTATTCACTTGTGCCTCAGGAGAGCACACCTTATTTGCAATTCCTTTCTGGTCCACTCAGGCATGCTGGCAAATGGGGAGTCGGAATGCTGGGAGCAAAGGTCAGTGAAACATCTGCTTTCCTGGTCATGTTATTACCAGCATGCTCTTGCCCAGCTTCTGTTGCTCCAGAAATCTTTCAAGCATATAATGGGTAAAGTTCCCTCATATCTAAACCTTCAGCTCCAGCTGACACCTCAGTAATTTGTTTCCCATGGCAACTCATTTGGGATTCTTGACCTTGATGGAATGGCTAATGTGGCCGTGTGGCCAACTCAGCGAGCAAACCATGGCAAGTGTGTTTGTTTCTGTGTTTGGTGCCTTCCTTTTATTAACCCTGCCCTGCTCTGGTTTCAGCAACAGTGCCCCATAGCAAAAGCTTTCTCTCAGATCTCTTAGTTTTAAAAAGAGACACATTTCATGTTTTAAGAGATTGATATAAAATCAGACACTGAGGGCATCTGCATTTTCTGAAGGTTAGATGGAATCAGAGTGTTTCTGGTTTAATTCCAACATCTCTGGTAATTTTTCTATGAGCAGTATTGCTTACTTTGCAGAGGCAAGAGAAGAGCCAGGCAATTCCAGAGCACAGTTAAATGTAAGGATTTCTGAAGATGGCTGTAGTGTAAATCAGCAGGATGAAGTTCACATTCTCTGTTATTCCTTTATAAGAAAGTCTATCAGCTATATTATTAAAGAAGCAGTTTCTTATTGTCATTGATGCGTTAGGTGTGAATGCAAATTTCCCGTTCTTTTAAATAAGCCATGATTTTTAAAATACCTTACTTAAATTAACATTTTTCCCCTTTTTTAAAGTAGTTGTTTTTAGGGTTTGTAAAAAGGTATTTTAATGATTTAAACTTTCTTTTTTTTTTTTCCTGAAAAACAGGAGCAACAGAAAATTGAAGAAAAAAAGAAATATTTTTTCCAGAAAATCAGAAAGTTTCAATTTAGAAATGCTTTAAGTGAACTCATGAGCCAGTCAGTCCATTAGACTCCAGTTCCTGATGTCATGGAATGAATTTCTTGTTTGACTAAAATACCCAGAATATAGAGATGATAATTTAATACATGATGACAGCCTAGACAAAAAGAAGTGTCGGAATATCATGAACAAAAGGATTTGTCATGGGGTTTGACTCATAGATAGGAAGAGGATATATCAGGTATCAGATGTTTAACTTGCATAAAGCAGAGAGAAAGCCTTACTAGATTGATTAATCAAAAAAAAAAAAAAAAAGAAACAACAACCATAGGTTTTTCTTAATGAGACACTGTTGAAAAAGAGGGAAAAGTATAACTGTAAATATTTCCAACATTATGTGTTTGGTGACTCCATTTGAAAAATAACTTGTATGTTAAACTGATTATAAAGAAAAATGTATTTCTGATTTAAAAGGAAGAAGAATGCATGTTTGCATGTATGTGTGTGTGACAGGGAACATATTTCCTCTTCAGAGCTACACCAGGATTTACTAACAGAAAGGGGACTTGGATACTGTAGGGGAAATGAATCCCAGGTCCTGTGTTAATGGATGATGAGGTAATCGATGGTTAAACTCTGCTTCATGCAACTGTTTCACTGTACAATCCTTAAAATTTCTTTTGATTCAAAAGTAGCTGTGAAAAAAGCCCCAACAAAAATAGAAAAAAAAAGAACAAAGCTGAAGCCATCATGCAACATCTATCATACCCAGAGGATAAAAACAGTAAGCAGCCTGTGAACAGTAATTGTAACATATACTACAGTCAGCAGAACAGCTGGAATGAGAAATCAATTATTCAGCTAGAAAACACAATGTGAAATTATTAAATTATGAGTAATTAGTATATGCTGACTTACATTTTACAAGCCTGCACTTTGAGAAACACTGTGACTCAGTAAAGAAAGCAACAGAAAGGTTTCCTGGGTCTGCCTGTGCCATTGTTTAGCAAACAAAAGACCCTCAGAGAGCTCAGAGCTTTCTGCTTACATGGCTAAGATGCCTATCCAGTCATGCTTGTGAAGCTGGCTTGCAAGTGGAATAACAAAACTCCATCACCTCTGTACAATAATATCACTATGTACTTAGTACCTTTCAAGCCAGAGGAAGTGACATTCTTTATACAAAATCATTCACATAATTACTGATATAAAATCTGTAGCAGCAAGAAAACGCCATCCTGTATCCCTGTGTCCTAACCCTTGTCTTGGCTACCTTACTGTAGCGCTCCTCCATCTCTCTCTTTCTTCCAAAATAGTGCATGTGATTTACTTATTCATCAAGGGCGTTAATTATCTTGATCTGAACTAAGCCAATGCTTGAGTTTCCTAACTTTTCCTCTGGCAATTGAGGTCACCTTTACTTTGTCCTTTATTCTGTTGTCCACCCCCTTTTATTATCAGCTACCCATTACCATTGATTTTAAAAGAAAAAAAAACTGAACAACAGCAACAATGACAAAATAAAAAGCCGAATAACTTTTCCTCATTCTTTTCTGGAATCACAAGGCTACCCAGAGTGAGAAAGGGGCAGTGTCTTTTATACTCACAGCAAATCTTGCACTGCTAGATTAGCTGGGCACAGTTTCACGAACCAGTGCCACATGGAAATGTGCATATGTTCTGAAAAGCACCATGTCATTTACACAGTTCAAGTGGGTGCAGGTGAAAATTAAACAACAGCTCTAAGCAGCTTCTCAGCTTTCCTTGCATTTAACAGATTGGCCTATGGTGTACAGAAAAGACTATTGTTACTTTTAATCTCCTTTCTGTGTAGGGAGCTACTGTTCTCTCTCCTGCACTGATAACACACAAATTGCTTATCCTCCAAAGCAGCCTTCACCTGACCACCAACTGCACTCTCCTCTTGCCAGGCTTCTGATAATCTCTTCCCACTTGTTTTTCAGTCTGTTGTGTTCAGCTTAAAGCATTTCTCTGGCCCCATACAGATGGAGAACTAAAAAGGATCGTTTTTTCCTTTTTATTCCCATGCTCCCCTCCCCGCTTTCCTGTCTATCTGTGAGGTGAAAATCTACTGGGGGAAAAGGAAAAAAAAATCAGTGATGGTACTAGCATGACAACTAAAGCTCCAATTTCAAATCACATTGTGAAGCTTCAGATGTGCTGTGAAATAGAGGGCACAAAGGAGTCCAGATTCTCAGTAGTGGCACCTGGTGATATCTCAAAATCTGCCTCCATGGCTCCTGGCTTGTCCAGCTGAAGCCATTTGGCAACAGCTAATATATGACTTTCTGAAAATACAAGTGTCCTCTGTTTCTTTCTCTTTAAACTCTGGTCACCACATGAGTCAATGAGAAATCCTTATCTTGAATGTGTAGACATCTTATGATAGAAACAAAAAAGAAAATATATGAAATTATGTGTAACAAAAGGTTTTAAAAAAATCAAAATTAAAAATAGCAAGATTATTTCTGAAGAACAAAGACAATAAAAACATGATATGGCAAATTGCAGGAAAACAAGCAAAACAAGGGGTTTTTGTTTTTTTTTTACTATGTAAAAAGAATCTGGAAACCAAAAAAATTAGAGGTATCAATTTATTAAAAGAAAATACATGGAATTTAGTTTTTTTCTCCATGTAATTAAAGAGAATGAAGTAATTGGACTGGGAAGAAGTGATATGCTTTTTACTTAAGGGAACTAAATCACAGTAAAATCTTGCCCAACAAATTTGTTTTACTAGTTCTGTTGAAACTCGTGGCTTCCTTAATATTGAATATTCCTTAATATTAGGTATTCCACGTGTACCTTGTGATGAACACACAGTGAAAGTCATCAAGACCTGTGCTGAATTAAAGGAGCTCTTGAGAAACTCTGATGCAAAAAAGGGACCCAACTTCAGTTCCTCAGGACTCACTCCCTGCTCTCCTGTTGAAGCTTTTCAGCCGGGAGTCAGGATCAGAGAGGCAAAGGCAGGAGCTTCTCCCTCTCCAGCACAGCAGTCAAAGAATGAGTCTCAGGACAAGTTAAAGGAATGATCGTAAGAATGCCTTAGCTGTGTCCCCAGGATGAGAAGCAAAGGCAAAGTGGGACCTCAGAGGGGTGGCTGCCAGGCCCAGGCACAGCTGTGTTACAGCTGCTCGATATTCCCAGAACTCTGTGCTGCTTTCCGCTCCCGCAATTCCCGCGAGCGAGCGCGTGCCGAGGCGCTGGCTCGGAGTGAAGGAGGAGCGCGGCTCATCACCCGAGCAGTGGTGTGGGCTGTGGAGAGCCTGCTGTGGGAGATGATTCATCCTGACACCCCTGTTAGCGTGATGATATGTTTTTCCAGAGATGTCCCAAGCACTTTACCATGTGCCAATCCCGTTCCTTGGGAAGATTTCAAATAAACTGAGTCAGACAAAAGTCATTCTGGTTTCTAGGGAAATACAACAAGGTCAGGGCAGTGATGTCCTGTCACTGAGAAGTGGATAGGGTATGACTGGAGCAAGTTTGCATTTGTATTCCTGTGTCTGGCCAAACAGAGGAAGGGAGTAGGAAATTCTGTTGTCTTTGTTCTTGGCAGGTCAGACTGAACCATCCCAGAGCAATCTGCCCCTCTCCTGACTGGATCTTTGGCACCTTCTAAATTCTTTCTCTGTTACCTTGGGGTCCTGTGCCTGCAAAGTGCCATCAGGCACTTTCAGACTCGGGAGTGGGAACGGGCAGCCCAGGGGTGAGATGGACAGGACAAGAGTGAAGTCCTCATATCCTGCATTAAATAAACAGAATTACTCTGCTTTCCTATTATCTGTGTGTAGTGGTTTGCAGTGGCACCTACTCCAAAATGATGTGGCTGCTCTTTGGAAGGAGAAAAATGTGCATTTGGCACCAGCAATGGTCATGGGCACCAGTTTCCAGGACTCACTATACTGCTGGTTTCCAGGGAATTATATCACTGCCACCCCTCATAAGACAGCGTGGCCAGTCTCCTGGCACACTTAAACCACTCAGCAACTCAGGTCTATCTCCTTGACCTGCAGTGTCAGAGCTGGTGCCACCTGAAAGGAACACCTTGTTTTTGGAAGCCAAAACAAGGTGGGTGTAAGAGGTCTGTTCTGGCTGGAGGAGGGTTGGCTGTGGCCTCATGTCTTAAAAAACTAGGGTTGTACCTAGGATTGCTGGAAATTTTAAGCAACATGAGTATCCTGATGATGACCAGAAGGAATAAGCAGCTTGTTCTTGAGTTTTCAAAAGTCAAGGCAGAAGGATGAAGTAAAACAAGTTGGTTTTGTTCTGACATCAGATCACCTGGTCAGAACATGGTGCCAATGAAGCCAAGGTCGCAGGTATGATCCCTGTATGGACCATTCACTCGGGCACAAGAGTTGGACTTGATGGGTCCCTTCCACTCAGGCTGTGATTCTGACACGTCGTCAACTTGAGCAGTTGTGGTCTTCCAGCTGCCTTCAGAAACAAACTGAAGAGCCTGGTCAGGGCTAGGATGCCCTCATTTCTTTCTGACTGTGCTCCAAAAGCTGCAGAAGTGTTGCTAACCAAAGGGTGCTACTGCCAAAAGAGTGAAAATTTAGCCTCGTCCAAAATTCGTTGCAATTCCCTACTTTTAAAAAAAACCAGTTTGTTTCCAGCTACCAGGAACCCTGGTAGTCACCCAAAACCTGGCCATGCAAACCTAGTTCAACAATTCACCTCCAGTAAAGTCAGCACTGTTACTCCCTAAATAATGCATTTGGCAGCATCCTGTCATAGAACTTCATGTTGATATGACAATTTACAGAGTGCAAAAGTAAGTGAATCACAAGCATTTAAATAGAGGTGATTTTAGACAAAATGCCTGTACTGCATTTCCTCATGAGGAGGTAGTTTGCATTAAAATAGACTCTAGTTTTGGGCTCAAGTACTTTAAAACCAGAGTTTAAACCAAAGACATGGGCTGTGTAAACATGTCTGTCAAAGACTAATCATACTTATGTAATCCCGAGAAAGGAAATAGTGAGATAATTATGGAAAGTCAATAGGCAGTTCTGAGAGTCACAGTAGTTTCAATTAGTTCTTTTAGACAAAAAAATCTCAAAAAAGAAATCTAAGAAAGGAATTTGGCATTTTTACCTGTTTTTGAATAAAGTAGTTTGAAATTATTTTGTCTTCATTTTTAAATATCCAAAAGTTGTAGAAAGCTAAAATAACATCTACTATTTTAGAGTGGGATTAAGCAAAAATTTTATCTCTTCCGAGAGATTTTTTTTTCCAGATTTTGGGTCATAAGATGTTTATTCAGAACAATTTTATGTGCATTATTCATTTTCAGGAGGGGGCAGGGGGTTTGTGAGTCTACTCAATGTGAACAATTATTTGTGTAATAATACATTTTCATGAACTTACTATTCTATATAGCTGGCAGAACAGCTGCTCTTCCCCCTGGTATCCCATGACAGGATGCATGGGAACAGCTCAAAGCTGCATCAGGGGAGGGTCAGTCTTGACATTAGGAAGCTTTTATTCACAGAGCAGGTGGCCAAACACTGAAGTAAGTTTCCTAGAGATGTGGTCAGTGCCCAAGGCCTGTCAGTGTTTAGAGGCATTTGAACAACTCCCTTATCAACCTGCTTTATCTTTTGATCAGACCTGAATAGGTCAGACAGTTGGACTCATCAGGAAAATTATTGTTGAAAGACCTTCCAACTCATCTCAACTATTCTATTCTATTCTATTCTATTCTATTCTATTCTATTCTATTCTATTCTATTCTATTCTATTCTATTCTATTCTAGTCTAGTCTAGTCTAGTCTAGTCTAGTCTAGTCTAGTCTTTCATTTCCACTGTGACTGTTTCCATGGAATTGCTAAGAATATCCATTTCTATGAAATGGACTGAAATGGAGCTGAAAACCATTTAATCCACAAAATTCTACCAAGTTCCTCAACATCATTTAGTTCAGAACAGTGGCCTTTATGGAGCAATATGCTACTGATTCAACACTGTCAGAATATTACAGACCATGTGTTCTTTCTAAAAGAAAGAGCCTATGTGTGTACACTGTTCTGGTGTATTTTTGAGATATATCTACTGCTTCTGGCAAAATGCATTGGTCCATATATTTAGTTTTAATTTTGTGATTGTATGAAGTGTATGGAAAAAGATGGAGTGCTAATTTATTCTAAGCACTTTTGTTGATGACATACAGGTTGCTGAAAAAGCTGGAAACTCAGATCAGTTTTATAAGCAATTAAATGGGGTCTGTTGAAAGGCAATTAATTTTATGGTAGAGGTAAAACAAGGTGGTGCTATAATATTCTTATATCTCTGATGATAGGAGGAAAAGATCACTGACTATTAAATGTTTCCAAGTGTTCAGGTTCCATAGCATTATTTATATTTCAGGTCTGTTCACTGTTTTGCTATTAAATAAGTTCTTCTCTTCTGGATGGTTAAATGTGCAATTTATTCATGCTCTAATGAATATTTTATATACCAAGGTCTTGATGAAAATTAGCTATTCACTTAATAGGCAGTGGCTATCTTCTTCTCATTAGCAATGTGACCAGCAGATGTGTATCAGGGAAAGCAAAGCTCCCTCTGATTTCCAGAGAAGATGAGGAGAAAAAAGACTGATAATGAACCATAGCTGGTTTTCTTAAAGACTGAATGTGGAAAAGTTGAGAATGCAGTTAATTACTTTCACAAAATATAACGGGGATATTCTGCAAGATATGTGATTAGATTATACTCTCAGAGCAGTAAAAGTCAGAAACAAGTATGAGAGAAAAATCTATTCTGAGCAAGATCAGGGAAAAGAGATCTAGAAGTGTTTTGTTGCAACCTTACGTCCAGCTTTAAGATTTACATATAAGGAAATTTTGAAAACTTGCAGTAGACAATTATGAACAAATGCATTCTTTCAAACGGTCATTATCACATATACTCTCTCTTCAAAAATTAAGATGTAGGTGTTGGTACATGTGTAGTCTGAGCAGCCACATTTCTGTGAGAATATTGTTAAATTTGGTATCTTAAACAGATTTTTTATGGAAAAAAATCACAAATTTAATTAACTGTTACATGAAAAAGGGATGACTGATCATATAAATCACTAAATCACTTCATTTTTGCTAGGTTTGTCAAAAGGTGTAAAGATGCATTGTAGGCTGAAGTAATGCTCTTTATTTGTAACATCAATGTCATAGTTTAAAGCTTACCCAAAAATAGTAAAATTTATAGGCGGCTCAGTGAGATCCCAAGTGAAGAAATTCAAAAAGAAAAAAAAAAAAACTTCCTCTTTTGCAAGCAAGGAGCAAAGAGGTGAGACCTCTGGCCAGGCCTGGGAAAAAAAATAATAACAAAAATAGCATTAAAACATCAAAGTCAGTAAAAAAAAAGTAAAACCCAAATAAAAAAATTTTAAAAATAATTTAAAAAACTGTTGTGAATTATAAAAAAAAAGACTCTTTTCTAATTATAACACACATAAAAACTGTCGGGGAGATGGAAAGTTCAAACTTAAGCAAAGGAGCGTCTCCAAAGGGAAGGGAGCAGTTCAAAACAGTTATTATAATCCCATAAAAATTTAAACAAAAATAAAAAAATTGTGCCCCAGGGAGAGAAGAAGAAAATTTTTTTTTACAGACTTTTATTACCTGAAAAAATCCAGTAAAAAAAAAAAAAATCCTTTATTTTCTTCTATGAAGTTCATCTATAAAACAAAAAATCCCTACACCCACAAACTTTATAGCCCCTTCCCAACTTTAAGACAGCCATAAAAAGTAAGAAAAACCTCACAAACAAATTTCCCCGGGCAGGTTGCTTGTGGGGACATTGAAAAACACAAAACAACTTTTCTTTTCTCTTGTAAAAAAACTTTTCCATAACATAAACAAAAAAAACTCCTCTCCCTAAAAAAAAATTTAAAAAAACTATTTCATAAGTAATAAACTAATTAAAATTATTGAGTATTATTTCTTTACATTAACAAATGGGAACGGAATGTTTGTAGAAAGAGAAAAAAAATCTAAAAGGTTTTAGTGTTTTTTTCTTTTCCCTTTTTTTTTTCTTTTAGTTACTGTTAATAAACTACCATTCTCTTAAAGTTTTAAACCTACGTTACTTTTCTCCTAGTTAATCCTATTTTACAGCAGGAGAGTGCTCTAGTAATTAACCAACACAAAAAAATCCACCACAATCAGTCAGGGAAAACAGAGAAAAATTACGTTCCAAATCAATATTAATTCTATTTTTTTTCCTTTTAAGGAGTTGATTCTTATTTGTTTCCTTCATGATCTTACAAGATTTTTCTTCTTTTTCACTGAGCGGACTTTCTATATCCTTTATTAATCCTGCTGATTCCTTTAATTCCTTCTTGTTTTGAATTGTCCTTCTGAAGAAATGTTCCACCAGTGCCACATAGTACCTTAGACGGGATCACACAGGACAGGCCACTATGCAGAGCACAGGCAGGGACTATAACATGATCTGAAATACTACAACCTTATTCTTTGTGCATTCCAATATAAACATTTTCACTACAGCTGAACATCGAGGAGAGATTTTTAGAAAAGCCTTTGCTCCTTTCTTCATCCACTGCTGCTGGTCTTGAATGCTGCAAGGTTTGAAAAGTGATTTAAGAGGTCCCTGTGCTTTATTATTTTAATTTTTTTTTTCAGCACAGAATTTCATTTGCCATTTAATAACCCATTTATGTAAGATGAAGTCCCTCTGAAGCTCATCAACAGGATCTTTGTCCTTGAGTAAGGTTGTAGGAATAATTAATATTTTGGTCTGGCTGCAAAACAAAAACTGATTAGCATTTAAACAAGCATATAAATGTTTCATTGTTTCTTTCCAGAATGAAAGCTTGGGTTGAGTGGGTTACTGTAGTTGACAATACTCTCACGGAACCTCAAAGGAAATACTCCAGTGCCCACATATTTTGAGGAGTCAAATCAATAAAGAGTTAGCTACCCAAAATTTCTGGGAGAGGTTCACCAACAGATTTTCCAACAGTTCACCTTTTGTCAGATCCTAATGGTTAGAGTATTCACATAACTCAACTTTCTCTGAGGGAAAGAGAATAATTATAGTATTTTATCTCTTTGTTGCATGTTCTAACTACTGGTGTATTAGAAAGAAGAGTATAAACTGTTTGATGGTCTAGTTCTTGGGACATTTTTTCCCCAGAGTGATCTGATCTACATTGAACACTGCAGTGGTGAAGAAAATCAGAAATAGTTTTGGCAAAATAATTCTCCTTGTCGTGTATCCCCTGTGCTTACTTTCTTCTTTTACCTTCCTATCACCTTCACCTTTCTCCAATTTGCCACCTGTGATGGTAATTACTAAATAAACTAAGCAAAAGCCAGGAAAGTTAATTTTTAAGTCCTTGCTATTTTGAAAAATTACTCTTTTATCCTGGTTTTCCCACTCTTTAATCCAGTTCATTGCTTTATCATAGGGTCACACCTTAAAATGTTTTGTAACAAATATTTTCAAAAGTCTTCTCTAAATCTTATTTCTCTTTACTTAATAATTAATTAAAATTAATCTTATGCAAAGTGAAATGAAGTAAATAAAAAAAAAAAACCAGCCCTTGGGTCATCTCTAATTTAAGGGCTATTTCAAGAAAATAGGAGAAATTCAGTGATCACTGGGCCTTATGATTGCTAGATACTGGTGGAGAAAGGGTTATTTATTTTCATGCATGAATTTCCATGGTCTGTCTGTTTCACTGCATGAAGATTATTACAGTTTGAAAAATGCAAATAAACATTTAAGACCTTTAATAGGTATTTGCCTGTTTATTTCCACGGCAAATGGTGGTAGTTTAGTCAGGAAGGTTGACATTTGCTGTGTACGTGATGGTTTACATGCAGTTCACTTCTGCCAATGTGATGTCAGAGGGGTTGTATGCAGACAGGAAAAGTTTATGGGACCAGGACCAAAAGTTGTGAGCCTTGATTTTTTCAAGATCAGTGTCCTGTAAAAGCTCAGAGTGGTTCTGAACTAGGGTATTTCCAGAGTGTATGAAATATACACTGAAAAATCTGAGATATTAATAAGGTGCTAGCTGTCAGTTTTGATTTAGAAGAGCAGCTTGAGTGCTCCATGAAGTGCTTTTCTCTTGTAATGCAGAAGTTAGAGGACTGACCCGGGGTGGGAGACATCCACCTTCCACTTTCTACTTTGTTAAATGGAACTAATTCCCACCTCCCTCAGCTCCAAGGTGATACCCAGTGGTGGTGCCTGAGGGAGGAAGAGCCCTCCATCTCTCATCATGCCACTTCCTGGCAGAGCTTGAGAAAGTTCAAGATTAATGGATTTAAACACACTGAAGAAGAATTGACTGCGTTCCCTGGTAGCTGGCATTCACACAAAAGGGCAACAGTTTGTATATGTCCAAAATAAAAAGGAAAATAAAAATGAAAATAAGAATTAGAGATGCAAGGAAAACATTTAGAGGACGATTGGCCCAGCTGTGAATGGGAAGGAATTTCTCAGTACCATCCGTGTGTACCTGTCACCCCTTTGGGAGTACAAGGCCAGGCTTGCCTAACAGCAGCTTCATCCCATAATCAGGGAGATTGTTAAAAGATACCTATCCAAATCTTGCTGTCAGCTATGATTCATGACCTTTGATACAGTAGGTAAATGAACAGAAAGTGAGATTTATTTAATGCTATATAACCAGCCTTGGGGTTAGAAGTCCAAGCTCTCTGACACAGTCAGCCTTAGTCATTAGAAGGAAGCTATTTCAGTAATGAATTATTACAACCCCGGGAGTACTTTGGTCATGGTTCATCACCATGGGACACTGAGGACCTTAATAGTGTCTTACAATGTCAATATGTGCTTTATTTAAGGTTCATATCATTGCAGCCAGTCAGAAAGGATAAAGCTCACCCTACGCAGCAGGTCAGAACATGGCCTATTCATCTTGAGTCCCACAAGAGTCCTCAAAATGCTTTTTTAACTGAGATGGAAGTGACACATAAAGCTTCTCTGAGGTCTTTTGCACACAGATGGATTTTAGCTGTGAATAGGAAGTCACCAATTTGCAAATAAGTTATTTGATGGAAAATTCTGCCATCAATCAGATTTGCTAAATTACATGAATAATTCCTCTAGCCTTACCTACAATATCTGGATCTTGTCTTCCAGGATAGTTTTGGGCAAGCAAATTTCATAGAAAATAATGGTAGAAAAAGAACAGTAAGAATGGAGCAAGGGATTACTTAGATTAAATACTTTGGTTTGTCTAACTTTAGGCCAAAGTATTCAACATCAGGCATCCACTTTCTGGAGGATGGCCAGAAAATTAAATTTCTATTAACTGCTTAAATCCGTTATAAGCTCCCTCATTCTTTCTAAGATGTGTTCAAAATTTTGCCTTTGAACACTTCTAACCTCTCACATTGGTGCTTATTCCAGTTCCTAATACCATCAACACAGTTTCTGTTAAGGGCCAGTCTAGGCTGTGATGCTGCAACATCTGAAATGACAGAGGGGGATTGCAATATCACATCTGTCAGGGACCAATGAGCAACGTCGTGGTCAGAAAGGAATCCTGCTGGGAGGAGCCGGTTGAGTGTCCATTGGAAAATAACTGAGAAACATGAAAGAGTGAAAAATACTGAATGCCTTTTTCTCTTTCTGTGTGGTCACTGTAGATTATGTCTGTAAGATTATCTCTAGAAGATATGGTAAAAGAAAAAGAAAAAAAAATAAAGAAAAATTTTTAAAAAGCATTTTTTGTTATTCAGTAACTCAGAAGAGTTGAATGGCCCTTAATACAAAACTCAACTCAGAAGACCAAAAAAATTGTATTTATTTATTTATTTGTAGCATATAAAAGAGGTGTCAATACAAGCTTCTGCCTCCAAATTGAGAAGAACTCAGGACAGGTATTATTTTTTTACGTGGTGCAAGCACCCACATGTGTGCACACAAATTTCATCCTTCTCTTGTCATCCAGCACAGAGGAGATGTGAACTGACTCCAATCAGCTGCTTTTGAACTTTGAGTTTTCCTTTAGCCCTATCTGAGATGGCAGTTTCATCATAAATAGGCCCTTGCTTCCCAGTTAGGCCTGTGAGCAACAGGCAGAAGCATGAACAAAAGGCTCTGCTGGCAGAAGCAGGAGGAGAAATTCCACCAAGGAATTTCATCCTTGACATGCCATATTGGATGAAAGCCTTACCAAGGTCTGCAGAAAATGGATTAAACACCAGTCACTCATCTAAATGGTCTCTTGTGGCTCCCTTCATCCACACATGGAATAGAGTAATGAAAACAGGCACTGTTACTTGCCTTCTGAAGGTCCTACTTAGCCCAAATTGCAAAACCTGCAGCCTGCTTGTTATCAAAGTCTTTGATTAAAAATCAGGATTTGGATCTCAGTGAGGCCTCAGCTTGTTATTCTGTAAAAATAATAATAAATATTCTGTTGCATTAAAAAAAATGTAGCCTTTATTGTATAAAGAAGAGATCTCCCCAAAACCCCAGGGAGGTATTTTCTTATTCAGATTTCAAAAGCAGTCGTAATTTCACCACATCCCTTTTAATCCTCCATTACAAAGTGATGCATGAGAAAAAGAGCAATCAGATCACAGAATCATAGAATGGGCTGTGTTGAAAAGGACACATCAGAATCATTGAGCCCAACTCCTGCTCCTGCATAGGGCACCCCAAGAATTCCATCATGTGTCTGAGGGTATTGTCCAAAAACTTCTAGAACTCTGTCAGGCTTGGTGCTGTGATCACTTCCCTGAGGAACCTCATGCTGGGCCCAACCTCCCTCTGGGGAAAAAATGTTTTCCTGATTTCCAACCCAAACCTCCTCTGACTCCATGCTGTTTTCTCAAGGCACTGGTCACTAGAGTGAAGAAATCAGTGTCTGCCCCTCTGCATCATGAGGATGTTGCATACCACCATGAGGTTTTCTCTCAGTCTCCTCTCTCCAGGCTGAACAGATGATGATTTCAGCCACAGAAAATTATTTCAGCCACATCTCATATGGCTTCTCCTCCAGACCCTTCACCATCCTCATGGTCCTCCTTTAGACACTCTCCAATGGCTTAAGGTCTTTATATTGTGGCACCCAAAACTGCCCCAGCACTCGAGGTGAGGCTGCCCCAGAGCAGAGCAGAGCAGAGCAGAGCAGAGCAGAGCAGAGCAGAGCAGAGCAGGACAATCCCCTCCCTTGCCAGGCTGGCCATGCTGTGCTGATGCCCCAGGACAGGCTTGTCCCTCCTGGCTGCCAGGGCCCTGCTGGCTCATGTTCCATGAGCCACTGCCCAGGATCAGGCCCTTCCTGCAGCCCTGCTCCCCAGGCTCACTGCCCAGCCTGTCTGTACATCCAGGGCTCCCCATCCAGGGGCAGGATCCAGCACTTGCCCTGGTTAATCTCTGTGCTGTTGGTGATTGCCCATTTCTCTGATTTGTCAAGGTCTCTCTGCAGGGCCTCCCTGCCCTCAAGGGACTCGACAGCTCCTCCCAATTTAGTGTTGTCAACAAACTTACTTCGTATTCCTTCAAGACCCAGGTCCAGGTTGTTAATGTAGATGCTGAAGAGAACTGGGCCAAGGATCTGAAATATGCCTTCTACCATCTTATTTTTCTCAGTCAAAATTTCACATATTGACTTTAATTTAGGGGAAATTATTTCCTGGAAAGCCCCAAAATCTTGTTGTCCAGCTTTTGTTACCTCTCCCTGAAATACTTCCTGTTTATTACAGCTCTTCCCTGGTGCTGAAATAGTACAGCATTTGATTCCTTTACCTAATATTGTTAAGATATAAGTCCCCCAAGATTTAGATGTTTAAATGCAGAATGTTTCATTTCAAGCCCATCTCACATAAACTGTTATTGATAAGACCACAGTCACACACATCTGACTGTCACTCAGGTGTTTATAAAGGCAGAAATAAAAATCCCATTCCACCTCAATGTTAATCAATCTTTGTCACTCCACCAAGTTCTTTTATCTGATAAGCTCCCCTGTGGCTAGGAGAAAGGAAAAAAAAGAATCCTGTAAATGGAAGCCCTGCAGCCCAAACCAGCAGACCGAAGGAAATGGGAATACAGCTGCATCTGGCAGCTGCTGCTTTCCAGGCCACCACAAACCATCCAGACACCAGCCACTGCTGGAGGTGTGCTGGCTCTTTCACCAACACCTCAGCTGCTCTCCTCTAGAGCCACCAGTTCTTGGAGCCCAAGGAGTAATTTTGTTTGTTCAAACCATGGTACACTCCAGGGTCCAGATTTGTTTTTCCTTGTGCTTCTCACCCCCCACCTGAGCCCATCCCCACCGTAAGCACCATCACAGACACAATCCCTGCCAGCACAGACACAGACTATAGGAGCGAGCCAGGAAGGTGATAATCCATCACAGGTGGCCCAAGCACTATTCCCATTAAAGGCTCATCTGTTTTTTGACAAATCCCAATTATAACCCAGAGGCTGCCCTCACTGTTGTGGTGCTCAAGACTGAGCCTGCACTTCAGCTCAGGCTCCCTGTGGTCACTGCCAGTGTTTGCTCGTGTCCTGTGCTTAGCTGAGATCACGTCACCTCTGTCTTCCTGACAGGAAAACGGGCATACACTGGATACAGGGACATAGACTGGGCGTGGGCAGCACCCTGAGATGCCCAGTTGGTGGCTGGATGCAGCAGAGCACATTGCCATGCAGTGTCCAGGTGCATTGTTGGCTCTTTTCCCTCTCTCCACGTGATGGTGAGGTCGAGTCTTCAAGCACCAATGTGTCCCCACAGACAGGAGCAGATCTTAATTGGTGCTGGGAGTTTTGCTAGCACTCATACAAGTCATCTCTGGTGCTGATGTGAGGGCTCACCTTGCAGCAGAAGAGAGGAGTGGAGGAAAATGGGGCTCCTTTGGAGACTGGCAGAGACAAGAACCAGACAGAATGTCTCTCATGTCTTCAAACATAAATAAGATAAATTGTACCATATTTTATTTTTATCATAAATTACCATAAATTGATAAAATGCAAACTTGCTAATTTTTTCTGGGATGCTTCCATGAAGATACACAGAGTTCAACAAGGTAATTATATGAGTAAATAGCAGCAAGAGTAAAGGAATAACATTAAAAAAAAAGTGAAGAAATAGCCTGGTGGGCAGCAAGTGCAGAGAAGGGGAGACCATTAATAGAGAAACCTAATTCTTCAAAAGAATGTCTTTGAGCTTTGTAGGGAAAACTTTCTGAGTGAGTCTGATACAAAATATTCTGTGGTCACACACTGAGTTTATAATAAGGGAACTGCAAAGGTGAGGAGAAAAGGTAAGAGGATTTTTCTGGGATGTACCATGAGGAAAAATACAGTGTAACCCCAGTCCGTGTTCAGAGTATGTCACAGCTGCACTTTTCCATGGGAACTGGAACAGCACTGGATTGGACAAGGTTGGCCCAAAGTGCCCTGTTCAGCAATTTTGTCAGAATGGCTCCTGCTGGGCTAGCAAATGTTGTTTTAATATGCAGGAGGCTGTGACAATGAATAATGGCATTTGAGACACTGCTGTGCAAGTGATTATTTTAGGGTTTTTTTCATGAAAAACCCAGATGGAGACTGAGAGCCAGTGCTTACCAAGTAGACACATGACTCAGAGCAAAAAGGGGTTTGTGATAAAGCCATGAACTTTTGGTCTCCTGACACTGAAGTTCCAATCTGAGAGAGGGAAGGGGGTGCCAGCATTGCTCAGGGCAGATAGGGACAGCTGGTGACTTGCCAGGCACCCACATGCCCAACATAGCTTATATCAATATTCACAATAGCCCTCAAAGGCCTGGGATTGTGTGATAACATCTAGAATTTAAATGTTTTTAAACCCCTTTGCAAGGTCAATATGTACATTATATAAATATCATTTTGGTCACTGAATAGCTGGGAAAGATTCCTCCAGTGATGTTGTTGATTGTTACCAGGACTGATACAATCTCTGCCTAACGGTGCCATTTTCCTCTGCCTTGGTGCTGCTGGACACAGATTTCATTCCACAGACACTCCTCATCAACTGTTTGGAGGGTCAGGTACAGAGATTTAGTAGCTGCTCTCTGGGGCATTTTTCTTCTCATTGAAATTATATTTTAAAATTTTTATTGCATATTAGCTTGATTCTGATTAACTATTCTAGACCAAACTATTTCTCTCAATAAAACTTTCGCAGATGCTCTTCAAAGATTTTCTGTTTCAAATTTATCCCATTTCTCTTCATTCCATTTCTCCTGACACACCACAGACAGGAAGTAAAAAAAGGCAGGAATTCTGTGGAAGGCAGAAGACCTGTTACCTGTTACCTGTTACAGTAGATGACTAAGTTGATTATACACTTTCAGTCCTGTCCTGAGGTGATATTTAGAAATTAAAATATTTTTTTTGGTTTATGCTATGCCATGCAGGTCTGAATTTCTGATACAAATTGATTTGGTATTTAACTTTGTCACATGTTTTTGATAGACAGAAGAAATTAGTATCAGGAAATACAACATTGCTACATCAGCATCACTTGTTTTGCAAGTATGAAAGGTAGGAATATGAAAAAAACGCTATGTAATGCAAAAGAGAATCTGAACCAAATTATTTTTGTTACAAGGGAAGAGAGAAAGATGCTTGGTTCTAGCTTTTTAAAACAAACTTCAAATTGCACAAATTTTCATAGCATTTTTTCCAATTATTGCCTGAAAATTGCATTAGCACCTGAAAAACAAAAGTGTATTTAAATCCATAGTTCATTACTATTTATTGGAATACTGTTTTTTCTTGCTTTTCAACTCCTTCCTACATTTTATTAAAATATCTTTCTCCTGAGGATTATAATATCTTAAATTTGCACTAAAACTAACAGCTAAGACTGGAATCAGGATTAAATTTGTTTCCTCTCACATAATGTCTGCAAGGTTTTAGCAGCAATTTCATGACTTTTAGGGGACAATAATGATTATAATTTAGTTGTTGTAAATTGTTTGGTTTGCCACTGTCTAGCACTGGCTTTGTTAAGGGGTCAGTTCTTATAATTGTGAAGGCCCAGACTTCAACATTAATGTTTTTAACATGTTTTACAGTATTTGTAATCTAATCCAATTCTATTGATGTGTTGAGACCTATGACTTGATTATTAACAATAGAGTCACTAATTTCTAAACAGGTGAAATACATAACATTAGCAAATTAAATTAAATTATGTGCTCACATTTTTTGATTCTTTTATCCCACAGTTATCTGGGTAAAGCAGGATGACAATTTCTGTGTCAGATACACAACTGAGCTGACAGCTACAGCTGAAGTGAAAGTACATTTAGAAAGTTGTTTCTCAAAAGAACAAAACCACTAATCAGCATTTTCAACAGGAGGTGTCTCAGGTTCATCCAGGACTTTTAAGAAAAATTACTGGTCTCTATTTTTTCCAACCTTGTTTTGGTAAAACACTCAAAGATTTGTTTTCACTCAGTGGCCCCCTGTATTGGGCTTTCATGGCAAAAAAAGAGGGAGGGAGATTTTTTATAGAGCCAGATAGTGATAGGACAAGGGGAAATGGTTTCAAAACTAAAAGAGGAGATATTTAACTTAGATATTAGGAATAAATTCTTTACTGTGAGGGAGGTGAGGTCCTGGCACAGGCTGCCCAGAGAAGCTGTGGATGTCCCATCCCTGGAAGTGCTCAAGGCCAGGTTTGATGGGCCCTGGGAAAGATTTTATAGTGGGTGGCATCCCTGCCCACGGCATGGCAGTGGGATCTGGGTCATCTCTAAGGTCCCTACCAATTTGAAACATTCTATGATTCTATGAAAAAAGTTGTCTCCCTAATTTGCTGATTATAGGGAGCACAAAGGGAAATGACCATTGCTAAAAGGGACCATTTGCTTTGCTTCAATTAATCAAACCAAACCAAAACCCCAAGCAAAACTAAGCAAACTGAACTTACAGATGATTCTTAGTTTAATGTTAAACCCTGGAGTGGCATTTGCATTTAATTGTCAGGTACAGTAACTACCAGAAAAGCATGCAAAGCACAATTGATGTTAACCTGGTTTTAATTGATGTTTATGAGAAAATATTACTCAACTAATTGTAGTTGCTTTCTGCTGAGAAGAAAGGATTGAGGGAGGAGGAGGAAAAATGTTAGAAAGTAGGATGGACAAGATACTTCCAAAACTGAATGTTACATAAATCAATATCTCCTAAAAATACAGAGTAATCTTGAGTTGCTCCTAAAGGCTTTAGTTAGAGCTGAAAAAAAGCAGAGATTTGAAGTGTTGGTTTGTATTAAGACATTTTTCATCCTAGAACCTCACTCTAAAGTTCTGCTAGCTGGGACATGTTACAGTGGGATTTTTCATTCTTCACTGAAATATTTTTTTCTTCAATAATAAAGCAGTCCCTGGGGTCCATTCATGGAATCACTGAATGGCTGAGGTTGGAAAGGACCACTGGAGGTCATCTGGCCCAACCTCTTTGCTCAAGGAAGACCACCTAGACCCAAATTTCTAGTCTTATCTTCTGAACACCAGTAATGGAAGAGTTCTGATGTCTATCACAGAATCTTCCATAATTTTCAGAGGCTGCTTTTTTTTTTTTAATTCTTTCTTTCTTTTAAAAAGAGTAGGGTTACCAACTGTTCTCACATAATTATATGCTGCCTTACTATTCAGAAGTTTTGTTTCTGCTCCAGTGTAAAATATAAGAAGGAATGAAGAAGTGGAAAGGAACAAAGAACAAGTGAAAAGCGACTAAAAAAAAAAAAAAAAGGTTGAGATGTATTACATTTATTTCTCACCATTTATCCTCTGTGAGGATGAAATAAAAATTAAAAATGCCTACCTGGGGTTCTGATGAACAAGAAAGAACTTACTGATTAAAAACTGAAATAGTTATACATTTGTCATTTTTTGGGAATAAAATCTTTCATCTGGTGGAATATAGCAGAATAGGAAGAGATCTCATCATAATCTCAGTAATGATAATAATTGTCATAAAACTTGTAGGTAGGTTGTTTTGAAAAGGCCAGATCATCCTGAGCCCTCCACAGGAACTGAAACTGTTACATATAGGCAAGACATTTTCATGTTGTGCTTGTAACATTAAATTGAAGTAAAATTAAAGCATCTTTCAATCTCTTTTTGAGAATTGATTTCTATTTAAAATGTGTCATGATTTCCCTAACAATGCCATTTTCTGTCTGCAAGCTCTACACTCCTAATTTTACTTTGAAGATCTTTTCTTCTCTCTGGTGGGAACCAGATTTTTACATTCCCTTTAAATGTTCCCTTAGGCATAAGTTACACAGCTGTAAAAGTAGGCAAAGATCTTGGAGACTGCACATTCAACAGCTTCAGCCTTAGCAAGGTCAGCTTATTTACATATATCACTGCATTTTACTCTGCTGAAGGACACCAGTATTTTAAGCAGGCTCCAGGCTCTTCTTTTTAATGAACTTTAGGAAATTTCTAATGGAATTAGATAAATTTGCCTTTCCTGCCTTTAGGACAAGATATAAATGCACACACAACTGCTACTGCTTTCAGAGGAAACTGTACCAGTACAGCTAATGGAAGATTTGGGGGAGAGAAAGGTTCAGAAAGCATAATTAATGTATTTATCTAGGGGATTTGTTGTCTGGGGGGAAAAAAAGCAACCACAACTTCTGTAATGGTAACAGGTTTTTATCTACATATCCAATGGTTTTGTTTTTATTCTTACCTTATTTCATAGTACCACAAAATAATGCCAGCTATCATTGCTGACACACTGCAATGCAATATAAGATAGAATCACAGAATATCCTGATTTGGAAGGGACCCATCAGGATCATTGAAGTCCAGCTCCTGGCCCTGCACAGGACACCCCAGGAATCTCACCAAGTATCTGGGAGCATTGTCCAAGTGCTTCTGGAGCTCTGGTGCTGTGACCACTGCCCTGGGGAGCTGTTCCAGCACCCAACCACCCCCTGGGGAAGAACCTTTTCCTGGTACTGAACTTAAACTTCCCCTGACACAACTTCAGGCCATTCCCTTGGCTCCTGTCACTGTCACCAGAGAGAAGAGATCAGTGCCTGCCCCTCCCCTTCCCCTTGTCAGAAAGCTATGGACAGATATGAGGTATCCCCTCAGCATCTGCTGCTCCAGTCTTTGAGTTTTTCTTGGTAAAAAAATGTAAGGGCATCTGCTAGTTAACAGTGACTGAAACAACCTATCTGATAATCAATTTCTTCCCTGTTTCCTGTAGTGAAATGCTTGAGCATCTAGATTAAAGAATCTTCTACTTGTGGTATAATTAAATAATTTGTATTAAAATGTTGAACATTTTGATGAAGAAAACCATATATGAGGACAGTGATTCATCAAAGGGAAAAGGATATTTCAACCTTTACTAACAGCAGTTGTCCTTTATAATTTGGAAAATAATTATTATAATTATTTCAACAGCCACATAGTCACTTCCAGAAGTCACCTACATTAACATATACAACAGCATTAATCACATACCATGAAAATATGTGAAAGTGATTGCAATACACAAAATAAAAATCAATCTGTCAGGATGCTTTAGAATCTCAATTATATTTCGACCATTTTATTATTCATTAAACTTAAAAGAATGCTTGATTCCACTCTAACTTAGAATGAAAACAAAGGCTTAAATGTGAAAATTTCTTAGATAGTCAGACATTTTAGCTTGGTACTTTTCTAGTCTGTCTTTGAATCTTTTTGCACTGGCTTTTGCTTGACTACAAGGGAGACTTTTTTTCCAAATTATTTCAAAACAAACTTATGGACCCTCTGCTTCTTCCTGAAATTAACATTCTAAATTTTGACAGGACCTTGGTTGTCACTCTCAGTCTCACTCTGCATTTCTTCCATTCTCCTGCAGCAATACTTCTTGCTTACTTTGTTTTCCCTGGTTTTTGACCCAGCATCCACCATCCCATCATCTGAACAAAAAGATTCTGATAGAGACTTCATACTGACTTTCATGGAAGACCATGCAGGCAAAAAGTCAGCTGGCACATGGATATAACTCTGTTGGCCTCATCAGCAAACAGCACTGGAAATTCCAGCCCAGGAGGTTCTGCACTCTCCCCTTAAGCTGATTAATTCCTCTCAGACAAAAAAAGATCAAGCAAAATTTAGTATGCTTCCTTTGTCTTCCTTGGAGTAGAGTCAAATCCAGAGAGAAATGAAGTTCTTATGGCTGTGAACAGGAAAAGTGGTTCATGTGGCTGTTTAGTTTTGGGGTCACCATGGGGTACCTTCACACAAGGTCCCCTCAGAGCATGATCAGCTGAAGGAATATCTACCTTAGCAATTTTTTACAGCTGAAAACATGAAAATACAGATTTGTTCATGCACCTGTGCATGTGAGAGAAATACCACTTTTGTAAGATGAGAACCAATCACAGAAGCAGCATCTTGGTGTGTGTCAGTTGATAAATGTCATATATTCCCTAAAGCAGTCCATGCTGGAAGCAATCTTTTAAGCCATCCAGCTTTGCTATGTGCAGAAACTGAAAAGCAATTCATGCTTTTGTGTAGTCTAAATGCCTTTAAAACTTCTTTCACTGTTGAAACCTTTCTTTGCACCCAGCCTCAGTATGCTGAACTTAATGTAATTATTTGGAATGCTGTTAAAACAGACAAGCAAAAGTTCTGCTTGGAAATCTTAGTAATTTCAAAATATATCACTGTAGAATTTTGGCTGCAGGATAGAGATGAAAAGTAACAGGGAAAGCTTGGGGATTTTTTGTTTGTTGTTTTGGTGGCTTGGTGAGGTTTCTTTTTTGAATATTCAAACTTCAACCTGCTTGGGTTTTAAAGAAAATTCCCAAAAGGTTTCTCAACATTTTCCTGACATTTTACATTTTTCTCCACTCACCCAAATAAAAGCCAATAAACCAAACCAAAGAGACAGGGTACAGCATAGAAGAGTTTCACCAAAAACATGGAGCAAGGTTGTTAACAGGAACCGGATACATCAGGACTATTATGTTAGAAGCTGGAGAGGCTGCACAGAGAATCATCAGGATAATTGGGAGTCCAGGGCCCAGTACCTACAGGGAACTCACACTTCTCACTCATGAAAAGGTGGCCAAGGGACAACCTGAGCTCTACTTTTGGCTACTTGAAGAAAAACTACAGAGGTGATGGACCCAAAATCTTGTCCACATAACAATAGGTAACAGCCTGGCATGGGATGCTCAAACTGACAATTGGATGAATCCCAGGACTTGCAGGGCAGTTCAACAGGAGCACAGGGGAGAGCACAGCTGTAGACCCTCCACTCATGGTGGGTTTCACACCTGGGTGTGTCCAGCCCAGCTGGCCTGATCCAGATACATTAATGTTGACAAAAGTCCTGTTCCAAGCAGGCAACTGGACCAGATGGCTCCAGAGGTTCCTTACAACCAGCATTGTTTGGATTCCACTTTAACATACCATGGATAACAAGATAGAAAAGGAAGATTTAATAAATTACATGAGGATTTCTTTCATAGCCAATGAAGAAAAAGAAAAGCCTTCAGCTTTTGAACCAGAGGCACACAAATAAAAAATGTCCTCATCTTATTTCACAATGATGTATGATGAAAATTTTATAAACAACATTATGCAATGGAGGGTGGAAAGAGAAAAATGCAGTGATTCAGGCTGCAATTCTCAAACAAAGTATTATTATTCCTTTTGAAAACAACCACCTTCTCATAGAGCTCCTTACTGTCTAAAAAATATTTGCCACATGACTGATGTTGTCACATGGATACAAATGGAACCCATCTGGAGGGAATATCTGTGGGAACCAGCTGTTGAACCAGTGAGAAGTGTTTCTTTGGGCTACTCTGTGAGAAAACAGTAAGTCCCTCTAAACTGAACTCTGCTAAGTGAAACTTTGATTCCCCTTCTGCTGTTGTATAGAAAATGAAAAGGTACCTTCCATCTTTCCACACCCCCAGGACACTCTTTCACTTGTATAATAATTGTTGCAATACATCTGTAATGACTACAGCTGGGCAACATTCTCCTAACAAACCAGAAATAATTTGCAAAGCTTTCAGTAGTCTTGGGCCGACTTCTGGCTGTTTTTCATTCAAACTTACTCCATATTCTGAGCACATTCCCATGCCAGATTTTGGCTTAAATTCATGCAGGAATGCAGGCTTTTCAAGGTCACACCAACTGGTTGATTTCCTGCTTACAAAGACTTTGCAAATGGAAATTGTGTAGTTTCAGATGAGGTGTATTTTTGAGCCCCCTCAGAATGGAGCTGATATCCAAGACTCTTGAGTACCAAACTACAGAATATAAACAAGAAGTCATAGAAAACTGTCCTCGAAACCCTTTGGCACAGAAATCCTCTGGTTCACACAGCCTCAGCTGGAATTTCTTTGCTTGTTTATGTCCATATTTTCCAAAGGACTGTTACATGTAACTTCTTTCTATTGCTTACCTTTTCATAGCAAATAAGTTTAAGCCCACAAATTCAAGACAATCCCCCAAGACAAGTGCAGTTAGGTATGAAATAGAGGAGAAAACTCCAAGTGTAACAGAAAGGTGCCTTTGCCTGATGTGTCTCCCTAGATTTTCATAAGTGCTTTACTTATCTATCTGTACATAGCTGTCTAAAAAGAAAGACTGCAAGCACACCTCAGATGGCCCAGAGGCTGTGATAGAGTTTCAGCCAAAATGTCCTAGATATTTACATGTATGTGTCTTTCTGTGTAAATATCCATGTGTACATACCTGGAGAGAAAGGAGGAGGGAGAAGAGAGGAAAGATGTCCATTCACAAAGGCTCATGCTGGTCTTTGACAATAAAATAGACCATGGCCTTGGAATAACAGAATCACAGAATGGGTAAGGTTGGAACATGGGTGGGACCATCTGGGTCCAAGGTCCCTGCTCAAGCAGGGTCATCCCAGAGCACACGGCACAGGACCGTGTCCAGATGGTTCTGGCATTTCTCCAGTGAGGGAAACTGCACTCCCTCTCTGGACAATCTGTTCCAGTGCTTGGTCACCCACAACATAGAAAAGTTCTTCCTCATGTTCAGGTGAGGCTTCCTGTGCATCAGTTTGTGCCCACTGCCTCAGCTCCAGCAGGCAGAGCCTGGTCCATCCTCTTGCCACCCTCCCTCCCTTCAGACACTTGTCTACTCTGTTCCCCCTCATTCATCTCTTCTCCAGGCTAAACTGGCCCACCTCCCTCAGTCAGGGACATGTCCTCAACAGAATGCTTTGGTCCCTTAATCATCTTTGTAGCTCTCTGCTAGACCTGTTCCAGGAGTTCCATGTCCCTGTTGAACTGAGAAATCTGGAACTGGACAGACTACTCCAGAATAAAAGCAAAAAAACCCCCAGATTTAGGGAAAAATTGCAAATTTTGAATAAAACTGTCAGCTGCTCGGTTGATACGCATTCAAAGATTTTGCCTAATTAGCTAATAAATGCAGAGAATTACTGACAGTTATTTGACAATGTTATGGAATAGTTCCAGAGATTTATACATGGTATCAATCTTCTAGCATTTGACCTTGGTAATTACTGCTTTGTAAGTTTAATTTCCAAGCCGTCCACACAACAGAATGAGTTTCAGGGAAAAAAAAAAAAAAAAAAAGGAATACAGAGAAACAAAACCAAACCCTTAACCATGTACAAGATATCATATCTCTAAATAACAAGCTCTATGAGCTTGTAAGAAAAGAAATTGTAGCAGTCAAACTTGATTGCTTTCCTCAAGAATCAGAGAATGAAATAAAAAAAAAACTACCAAACAACTATAACAGATCAGAAAACATACCTGGATTATACTAAAACACTGGCTATGGCAGCACAGTAATTTTGAATTTAAAAATTGACAGCTCGAGGACAAACAGACTATGGGGCCACAGAATATGACAGTGGAACAGAAAGTTTGTGGGATGCATCTAAAGCAGCACAGGAATGAGCAGCATGCTGAGTCCCAGCAGTGACTTGACAAAACAAGGTGAGCAGCATGTAGAAGGTCCCTGTGGCAAGTGATGCTGCAAGGACCAGTGGAGTAAAAATTCCAGCAGAAAGGTGTACACAGCAGCTATAGAGGCTGACAGCAGATAATTAACCTATGTCCATGTTACAAAATACAAGGCAATCTGCTGTCATGGCATGAGCAAACATGGCACCACACTGGGAACAGTAACACCTGAACATTTATCTTACCTCAGCCACAGATTTCAGGTATGATGGTGGGCAAGACCTCTTAACATTTTTGGATCTCACCTTTTCCTCCAGCTGTTGGTCATTTAATGAATGTGAGCTCTAAATTCTTCATAATAGGAAAGATTCCTATTCAGGATTTTTACCTCACCCAGCACACTACAGCAAGATCTAGACCACAGCCACTGTCAATTATATTCTATATAAAATCATGGAACCAATGCAAACAATCAAAATTTACTTACATCTGGTCTAGCAAGAGAATGAATCACTGTATGATTGAAGATGACACCATATGTTTTATGAAGTAATATCCACAGTTTCCCTTGTGAAGCTGCATTTATTCACTATTCATTCAAATAAGAAACAAAAAATTAATCTTTTCTACTAGAAAAAGAGGCATTTCTCTGTTTCCAATGTATCTGCCACTGTTTGTCAAAAGACAAATCAAATTCCAAGGGGGGTGGGATATTTCTGGATGAAAAAAATTTACATTGTCCACATTCAGACAAATGCTAACAAGTAAATATGGAGAGGATATGAAACTTCATGCATCAAAGATTGTTCTTTCACTGAAAGCGTAATTAGTTTCCATTTCACCCAGGATAAGAGCTCAGTTTCCCAGGAGCAGGTGACTCACTGATGTTTCAAGAGGTATATTAACCATATGGTGACAGGTTCACCTTGCCTCACCTCTCCCTCCGAGGATCAGCCTTCCTTGCTTCTTGCAGTCTCCCTCCCTGGACCATCTCTGCATCCACCACATCCATCAGCAGGATTCAAGGCTCAGAAAGTCTCTGAGTTCAGTCTTTGTGCTCTAAACAGACCCAGTAATCTCCAAGAGATCATAAAGGAGCAGAGATCCTTGGAAATAGATGCACAATTAAACAGAATGCCACCATTTAAATAACTTTTACAGACTTACATTTACTCCTCGAGCCCAAAGCAGAATAAATACAGACAGTACATCCATTAGCTGCAACTGAATAAAACATTATTTATAAAATGGGTAATTTAGATCTGATTAATGTTTATAAATGTGTTTACATAAGAATCAGATATTAACCTATAGCTTTAAAGGATTTAATTAGCCTTGGAATTTTGTGTCAGTGTACAATGAAAAATAACTAATTCACAAAGGACATGCAAAGAAAACCTGCAAGCGCAAATGAGGTCAATTAATTAAGCAATTTGCATAAATTTGAATGGATATTTTCAGGGCATTACTGACATTTTGCACTTCCTATTCCCACCACACTGGCAAAAGCAGTCTTCTGTCACCCTATTTATATGAGACATCAATCATCTCCTGGGATCCCAGAGCACCAGCACACACCACAGTGTAACAGCTTCTACACTCAGGCTTTCTGAGCCGTGCAGGATCCAGCATCCCATTTCCAGCTGTACTGTCTTAGCACCAGCAGATGCATTTCCAGGCTGTTATAGTTTCATTCTTACCTCCAAATGGAGGAAAAAATATGAAATATGACTTCATCTCCATTACATTTTTACACCCTGAATACCAAACAGATGGTAACAATTACAGATGGGTGCATATTGCTTACACAAGAAGCCAAATGCTGCACAGCTCACCAGTTGAAATCTGGAACGAGTCACTTAATGAATTTAGTTTATCCAGAACTAAATTGGCGAGAAAGGGTAGAGGAATTTGGCCCAACAGTTACATATTCCCATGGTTACCCTGGGAATACAGTAGCAGCAACCTCCTCTGAATACAGCTGTGTCCACACAGATCCTTTGGTTTCTTCCTGTTACACATGAAACAATCAAGGCACAATTAATTTTACTTTAATGCAATATTGCACCTACTCCAACTTTTTTTTTTTTTGCAATACATTTTCCTGTACATTTCATAGACTGCACTATTGAGAACTGTGATTAATTTTCTGAGTCCTTCTATTTTGTCCCCATCTGTTTAATATAGTCACAAGTGAATTTTCCAATGGTGTATTTATTTATATAGTAATTCCTAGGCCAGAACTTCAGCTGATGCAAACAAGCATTTGCTATACTGCTGAGAACCAGACTTTTGTACATGATATTTGTCAAGTGTTAGCGTGGAACCAAAAATACAACCCAAATATAA
Source organism: Dicaeum eximium (assembly GCA_013396995.1). Classification (NCBI taxonomy): domain Eukaryota; kingdom Metazoa; phylum Chordata; class Aves; order Passeriformes; family Dicaeidae; genus Dicaeum; species Dicaeum eximium. The sequence continues at coordinate 282,509 of VWZP01006044.1, forward strand.
TTAAAAGAAACACTAAGGCAACCTGGAATAAATATTTTTAGTTTGCTTCATTTTGTATCACCTGGAGATATCTGGGATTTTAAAAAAGATCCATTTCAAAATAGATGCTAATGTGAAAATATTGAAATGTGCAGTGAAATTTGTAAAACTTTCAGGAGCTGAAAGAATGCATTTGGACTGTTTCGTAATGTTTGATTTGATTTTTTTTCTTTTTAATGACTACAATTCTTTGTCTGTAGATAAATACATATTTCAAAATCAAACCAAGCTGAATTCCAAGAAGATCAAAATTGTTTATTTAGAAAATGCAATTTTCATTCATTTCAACACTTGTCCCCTTGCTCTTTTTGCCAGACTGGCCCTTTTCCTACAAGCATTTGTGATCAAACCAAATTCCAGTCCTGTAGAGGAGACAGATTTCCTTCTCTAATTTGATGATTTTTTTTCTGTTACATGAAACTGCAAAATTCTTACAAACAACCCAGAAAGTAAGCTGTCACTTTATGCCTTGCCTGCCCATTTTGCCTTCTTTATGCTGCTAAGTACCACTAAGTCTCTCAGGTGTATTATTTTACTTGTCAAAAAATAACAGCAGCAGAAGTTATTTCTCCTGCTTCCACACACCACTGGTTCCTCAACAGAGGCTGTTCATAACTCATTGTGTTTCCATCTGTCTCAGGCTCAGCCTAAACATGTAAAAAACAGAATTTCCAAAGAGCATAAAATAATAGATAGATTAAGAAAAGAAAATGTGAGTAAGAGAAACAACAGGTGGTAAAATGCCAGAGAAGGTCCATTAGATCAGGGGATTCACTTTCCCCACACCTCTTCTGCTCCTCCTCAGGTTGAGAGCTGAGCTTATTTTGATTTAAACTGCCCAGCAAAACCTATTTAATGACACACAGGATCACTGAAATCAGAATTTCCCCCTCTTAACCACTTCATCATGAAATAGAAATCCTTCTGACCCAGTAGGAATTTGTAGTGATAAACATGTTAAAAAAGAACACCCTTTCAGTACTCTCATCAGTTTGGCAGTGGAACAATTCACATCACAGAGATGCAAGTGTCTTGTAGAATTCAGGATCTGTACACAGTTCGGGTGAGTGCTAGAAGTGCCAACTATGGTTATGGTGCATGTCCTTATTGTACTCTTTTCCAACCCCCTTTCATAAGAAACTTGGAAAATTTTACTATATTCCTGATGGGGAAACAACATCAAAAATAATTACAATCCAAAATATTTTACAAGATGATAACAGCATGATCTTCCCTTCTGTAATTCACTGTACATTCTTATCTGACTTTTTAAAAGCTGCAATATCTGTTATAAAGTTTACAATGCTCTGGGAATTAGTCCTTGACTCCCATTAGGAAACAGAGTTGAAAAAAATGCTTGGTGAGCTAAAATTCAACTGCTCTGTGGAGAGAAATGGAGAGTCCAAGCTTGCCTTTTCAGGATGAAGGCAACACTTTTATCTGCTTCACTGTTTGCAGCAAAAATTGCTGATGTCCTCTGATAGAGGATTAAGAATTAAAGGACATATGTGATTTCTGGAGGAGCCAGTCAAGAAGGACAATTTAAAATTGTCTAAGCTGTCTGCCTGTATCTTTGGCCATTCTTATGGCCTTAAAGTTCATGCTAGTCATTCCTTGAAGTGTGGAGGATAAATGTGCCACAAATCCTTGCAGCACACGAGCGTCTCACACCGCACGCGGAGCTCTCTCCGAAAGCAGTCACAGTCCCGGGGCTGTGCTGTCACAGAACACACAGTCCTTGTTCCCTCAGACAAATCACCTCCATGTGTTCACTCTCCTACCACAGTCCCTTTTCCCCAAAGTAACTGGAATCAAAGCCAAGCTGGCATTTTACAGAAAGAGGTGCTGTGCTTGCAGGGTACAATTCCCGCTCTGGGGCATCAGCGGCGTCTCCGTGCCCTGCCTGTCCACATAGGGAAGGTGGCTCTGAGCAAAGGCACTGCCTGCTGCACCTGCACGTGTTGGGAGACACACCAGAGCCCTGCTCAGCACTGCTGGCTGGGGCAGACAGAGCTCCAGGCAAAGATATAGGGATTTATACAGAATTTGGCAAAAGTGATTTTGGTCTGTAAAGGGTTTAAATGCACATTCTACCAAGTTTTCCTTCAAATTCTCTGCAGACTCTCCAGCTATGTCTTAACTGATAAATCAGCGACAGGGCAGAATTCTGAGCACTGTCCTGAGATTGTCACTACAGATTAATTGCTGCCACAGTTGCTGGAATGGGTTTTGCTCCAGGCAAAGCTCAGGTGTGCTGTGGGATTTGTGGCATTGGCTGCATGGGTGAGGCTGCACTGTTTTGAAGGGGGGAGAATTGGCTGCATGAACGTGAGCAGTTATGTCACTTCAGAGCCAGAAAGCAAACCCTGTGCCATACTGTCTGTTCTTTGGACAGAAATATCCTCAGTGTAGGGAAGAAAGTTGAGCTTGAGAGCTGCTTTAGAGTGTCAGAGGGTTGTGCAGGCCCAGGGCACAGAAACCTGATATTACCTCACTCATTCTGGGAGGGTTCATGCAGTGAACTGTAACAAAAACCGGAACTAACAAAATTTTGTTTTGTTGAATTGATTCACTCCGAAAGAAAACTCAGAAGGTATTTTTTGCCAATTGGAATAGCAGTGGATCCAAGGCATGGGGTTGCACTGGTGAGATATTTATTTAGCTGTAAAAACCCAGCAGATCCTCAGCTGGTGTAAGTTTATTCCATTACTATCAAAAAACCCATCATCTATCTCCAGGAACAATGGACAAAATCTCAGGCAGCAGGGCTGTTACGTGAGGGAGTGACAGGGATTACTCCTGGTCTTTCCATATGAAAAGTGAGATGGGATTTGGGGAAGGCATGAAGCTTTCCAAACCCAGGAATAAGCCCACAGAAAAAGGAGAAGGAGCCCTGAGTCAAACACCGATGATGAAAACTGGAGAGGGCAGCAGCATAAAAAATAAATCCAAAGTTTACCAGTAATCCTGCCTAACTCCACCAGATTGTGTCTAGTGGAGTCATGGCTCAAAAGAGATCGAAGATGACTACACTGACTGAGGGCTTGATCCAGGGCCCTTTCACAAAGCTCTTTCCAGAGCTAAGAGAAACTGATGAAACCTTCAATAAAAAATAAGATAGACTCTCTTGCCTTCGTGCTAAAATTATTTGATAAAAGGAACTCCTCAAGGGTGTTTCAATACTTTAATCTGAAAAGTGGCTAAGCATGAAATGGATGTTACTGGACTAACAGCTTCTGGGTGACTGTTCAGAGGTAATGGAATAACATCCAAATGCGTTGAGAAGGAAAAATATTGGCTGAGATAAGTGAGTTTGGGGTGATTTATGAGTGGATTTCTGGATTTTCAGCAGGACTATACAGTTTCATAAAAGTCTATATGAAGGTGTGCTTTCATCTATCTATAATGCAAATTAGGGAAACAAGTATTGAGAGAAGAAGAAAGATACATTTCTTAATTAGAAATTTATAGAAGTTTTTCCTGCAATAAAAACAGTTATTACTGTGATTTTGGTGTGAATGCACCACCTCTGTTACAAGCCCCTACATCAGATGACCTCTAAAATATGAAAACAATCACTCTTCAGTAGTTTTTTCTAAGTCTCAGCTTTGGCAGACAGACTCATCAGCCTCAGGTGCTACTCCAGCCATCTCCCCATGCCTTAATCATTTCAATCTCTGCTTGAATTGTAAGCCTGAGAGCCCCTGAATGCCCCCTGGCTGGTGGCAGCCAGACTGACTTCTTGGAGTCTGGAAGAAGACAAGAAGCTGGTTAAGCTTGTGAGCTCAAATTAAATGGCTGACAGTGAAATCTGCTAACACTGCTCCTTAGAAAAGCATGGAAGGGTTTTGGATAGCAGCTACACCTGACAGCTTCTCACAGATTTGTGGCTTGTCCTTGGAGAGAAAAGCAACACAAAAACAAACCCTACATCGATACCTTTTCCGAGCAGTGCTCGGTTTGATACCAGCTTTTATTGTTTACAATAGAATTTTGAAAATATCCTCATGATGGCCATTATCAAATGTCTTTTGGTACCACTGAGCACTGCATTTTACCAAAGGCATTTGACAAGGGCCAGTAAGAAACATATTTGATGAATTTAATTTGCTGTGGGACAAGAGGGAACATTTTGATTCTGAGATTTCCTGAGCCAGAGGTTGTTTCTTAAGAGTTTTTATGACCTTTTCATCCCTTCCTTAATTTTTTTAACTTATTTTTTGGTCACATGAAAGCTTTGGCTTCTGCAGCATCAACTTTAACAGATGATCTGTTTGCAATAGCAGAAACAATGAACCATCATTTCCTATTTATCTTCTCCAGTCCAATCATGACCATAAAGAATTAAATCCTCTGCTGTTCAAAGCATCTCTTTGCAAAATCACTCTGCTCCTTTTTTTCCTTAGAATCTGCAGCTGGCCATTTTCAGAGGAATTCTATTGGGTTACAAGGATTTATAATGTGACCAAAGAGAGAAGTTTATGTTCACATGTCACACAAAACTGTTAACTCTGTCCATACCAGTGCTGAGCTGTAAATACTGATAGCTGCAGAGCATTATCCTGCAGGTTATGGCACCACTCCCTGTAGCAAAGGGGGGAAATGTCACCCTTGGCTGTAGATTCCCTGTGTGGAAGTTATGCTGGTATCTGCAGCTACAAGGACCTCACAAAAGAGGTATCCATAGCATTTGGGAGATCCATGCTCAGGTTCCCCACTGAATAAAAACCAACACTGAGGCACCAAAATTTAATCCAGAGGCGTTCCTGTGTCATTTTATACCATGGGACAAATTTGGAGTTTATGAATCCTCACCTGAAGTTGGTTAAAGTCATCCCTCCCTTCAACATGTGCTCATCATTCACTACTGAATGTTGCATTTTTGGGGTGTAACCCACTAGGGAAGGTCACAGGTCACTGCCTGGCTGAAGTTAAAGCTTTTGCTTTCTTCAGCTTTGAGAGTTTTGGGTGTTTCTCTGCTGGATTTTCTGCAGTATAATATTAATTGTTTAAGTGCAGTATAGCCTATTAAACACTTAGCTGGGAAACTGCTGATGATACTCCCTGGCTTCTTCATTAACTTTCAGACTGACTGGACAGCCAGGCAGGTGTCTGAGCTAGGCTGTAAATCCTAGCTGATATCCCTAAATGCAGTGTATTTTCTAGGGCTAATTTCACCTTGTCTTTACAAAAGATTTATAGTACACAGACTTACTTTAAGGCCTGCTTCCATGAATGAATTTTTTAAAGGTTCTTCATAAGATCCCTCAGAAGTTTCTGGTGAGCCCAAGTAGGAGCTGAAGCCACGAGCCATGTCTATACTAAGTTTAGAGTTGTTTTTTTCACAGTGCAACACTGCAGGAAATCTCACCATATTTCTAAGCAAAGCACTAGAAACAGACTGAAAATAAGAATGTCAAAGTCACTGTCTCTTGCACCAGCCTTCTCTGACACTTGATATTGTTGAAGCCTCATAAATAAATAAAGGATGACATACACAGTATTCCAGTTTAATGGGAATATATTTCATAAGTCACACATTTAAAAAAATGTTTCTCCTTTGTAAACAAAACTAAAGCCTCCACTTCAGTATGTTTCATTTTCCTCTCCCAATGAATGATTTTATAATTTTTCCTTAATACTCATTCAGAAGAAGAGTTCAGATTCATCAAAGTTAAAAATGAAGGAGAAACAAAAGAGGGAGGAGATAAGGATGATGTGAGCAAGGTGATATGTACACATAATTTTACTTGGTTGTATCTGGAACATCCACAGTGCTGCTGTACTGCAGCAGGAGCCACAAAGCTACGGGAGATTTATCCAGGTGATCTGATCCAAGAGCAACCACTAGACCATGAAAGGTCTATTGTACATCTACAATACTTTCTAATTCAGTGGTGCCTAAGCAGAACTGCACAGCCATACCACTTTCTTCTTTTGTGTATTACATTTTCAGTTTAGCATGGAGATATTTATGTGGCAAATGTGAAATTAAAAAAAATCTCAGGTATATATTTTTTAATAAGATGAAAATTGTGCAGAAAATAGAGATTCATTTTCCCTGCTGTTTGCGACATTTTTCCATCAGTACTTCCAAAAGGTTCTATGTTTTATTTTAATTACAGAAGTCTTCAAAACCTTCCCATATCTTGTTAGATTTCCTCTTTCCATTTACATCTCTAATGCATTTCAGAATAAACTTGGCATTCCCTTTGGCATGTTTGAGAGAAGACTGATATTGTATCATTCCTTTTTTTCATCCTCCTCATGTTTAAATAGCATAAGATTAACAAGGCCAGATATGGTATGTTTTTATCCCAATAAAATATGCCTTTTATCATGGATGGGCAAACATGTTTAATGAATAAAAAACTCCCAAACACATTGATACTGTAGTCAGGGAGCTGTTTTAGCATTCATTTGGAACAAACCTGAAGTCTGAAGCCTTTGAGAAAGACTGTTTACCAAAAAAAAAAAAAAAAAAAA